>CM055956.1:57227914-57657014 GCA_029490685.1 Schizonepeta tenuifolia
TTTGATTAAGTCGAGAACGAGCTAGTAAGTGTTAAGTATAATTAACCAGAAGGAAACTAATGAGAATTTTTCAATTCTTCCTTAGACTAAAGAAAATGCCGCCAAGAAATGTTAACAACAGGAGAGGTCGAAGACCTGGAAGGCCGAGAAGACGTGGTGGACGTCAGTCAGAAAATAACCAAGAATGGGAATATGAGCGGAATATCACTCCATCCTCATCTCCACCCCCGTCACCATCACCACCACCTTCACCACCGCCCCGTAGAGATATTGAGGATCTTTTCCTCAAAAGAAACCCTCCAATGTTCAATGGAACTGGAAGCCCTAGCGATGCTGAGCTATGGGTGAGGTCGACCGAGAAAATTTTCAAACTCCTCAGATGCACTGATGAGGAGAGAATGCTGCGTGTCGCTTTCCAATTGACAGGATCGGCAGATTATTGGTGGGAAGCAAGATAAAAGGTGATACCTGCTGAGCATCTAGCTCGTTTTTCGTGGGAAGAGTTTAAGGAAATTTTCTTTGACAAGTACGTCCCCAAGACGTATAGGGCACAGAAAGAGGCTGAATTTTACAATCTAAAGCCGGGAAAGCTAACTGTGACAGAATATGACGTCAAGTTCTGCGAGTTGATGAGGTATGCGCCGACATTGGTCGATACTGAGGAGAAGTTATCAAAGAAATTTCAGGGAGGTTTACGTCATGAATTGGGAATCGCTTTGGCTAGTCATGGAGGACTAGGTTATTCAGACATACTGGGAAGAGCACTGGAAATAGAGGCCGTCGTGCCTGACGAGAAAAAGATTGTACCAACTGCGTCAGCACCAGCGCAAAATCAGAATCGAGGCTACTACAACAACAACAGCAGCAACTACCAAGGGAAGAGAAAATGGAATAGAGGAGGTAGCGGAGGATACAATCAGGGCTACAACAATCAGGGAGGACAGAAAAGAGGCTATCAGCAACCTGCCAACAACAACAACAGTGGCAAGAGGCCGTGGCAGGGAAACAACCAATCGGGGTTGTTTATTCAAGGGAACAGGCAGAACTTGCCGTGGAAGGGCAATAATCAGCTGAACCAGCCGCAAGGGCAACAGAGGAATTTTAACCAGGGAGCAAATAACCCAGGGAAGGTTACCATCCCTGTCTGCCCGAAGTGCAACCGAGCCCATCCTGGAGTCTGCCAGATAGGCACCCCTAACTGTTTCAACTGTGGACAGAAGAGGCACATGAAAAAGGACTGCCCTAAACCGCTTCAAGCAGTACCTCTCCGAGCCATCCAAGCACAGCCGCAGCAGCCACCTATGAACCAGCAGCAGTTTCAACAGCATGCACAGCAGCAACAGAATGCGAGGGCATGCGCTATCAAACAAAGCGGTCAGCGCAAAGGAAAAGGCAATCTAGCAGGTATGGGAAAACTCCACAACACCCCCATTAAGATACTGTTTGATACTGGCGCATCGCATTCTTTCATTGTTGGCTCATGTGTTGATAACTTAGACATCAGATCTGTAAGAGCTGCACAATCTATGAGAGTAGCAACACCTTCAGGAGAGATCACTACTTCCACACATGTTTGCTCTAACCTAGAACTAGAAATCGGAACTCATAAGGTTATAGCGAACAACCTAAATGTTATGATAATGTGGGACGTAGATATAATCCTAGGAATGGATTGGTTGTCAGAGAATTACGCCACGATTCTCTGCAACGAGAGAAAAATTTCTTTTCAACCACCGGATAAAGAACCGATCGAATTCCACGGAATTTTAATGGGTAGAGGTGTACCAATCATATCGGCCCTTCAAGCCACGAGAATCATGAAAAAGAAAGGTACCACAGCCTATCTCGTGTACCTAGTTGGAGAACCAGGAGCCGAGAAGACCATTCAGGACGTAAAAGTTGTGAACGAATATGAAGATGTTTTTCCAGAAGTGCTACCAGGATTGCCACCAGATCGTCATGTAGACTTCACGATCGATTTAGAACCAGGAGCAGCTCCTAAGTCCAAAGCTCCTTACAGAATGGCACCGAAGGAACTGGAAGAGCTCAAAATCCAGTTACAGGAATTACTAGACCTTGGTTTTATCAGGCCAAGTGTCTCACCTTGGGGAGCACCCGTGCTGTTTGTTAGAAAAAAGGACGGATCGATGAGAATGTGCATCGATTACCGAGAACTGAACAAGATCACTCTCAAGAACAAATATCCTTTGCCAAGGATCGAGGATCTGTTCAATCAGCTTAAGGGTGCAGGAGTATTCTCCAAGATAGATTTGAGGTCAGGGTATCATCAGCTCAAGATCAAACCTGAGGATGTACCGAAGACCGCTTTTAGAACTCGATATGGCCATTACGAATTTTTAGTGATGCCATTTGGTTTGACTAACGCTCCAGCCGTATTCATGGACCTTATGAATAGAGTCTTCCACCCCTACTTGGACAAATTTGTTCTAGTATTCATTGACGATATCCTCATTTATTCTAAGAATGAGACGGAGCACGAGGAACATCTACGGATAGTGTTGGAAACACTAAGAGCTGAGAAACTCTATGCCAAATTCAGTAAATGCGAATTTTGGCTGAAGGAAGTAATGTTCCTTGGACACATAGTATCGACAGAAGGAATCAAGGTGGATCCAGCCAAAGTAGAAGCAGTGCACAACTGGAAGACACCAACAAGTCAGAATGAGATCAGAAGTTTCTTGGGATTAGCTGGTTATTACAGAAGGTTTATCGAGGGATTTTCTACAATCGCTCGCCCGATGACGCAACTACTCAGGAAGGATACCAAGTTTAAGTGGACAGATGAGTGCGAGAAGAGTTTTCAAACTCTTAAGGAACAGTTAACTACAGCGCCAGTACTAGCACTTCCAGACGCAAACAAGGAATATGTGGTTTATACTGACGCATCGAAAAATGGATTAGGTTGTGTCTTGATGCAAGACGGACGAGTGATAGCTTATGCTTCACGACAACTTCGACCCTACGAAGTTGAGTACCCAACCCATGATTTAGAACTCGCAGCCGTAGTGCATGCGCTAAAGATTTGGAGACACCATCTCTATGGTGTAAGAGTTGAGATATTCACCGATCACAAGAGCCTGAAGTACTTTTTCGAGCAAAAAGAACTGAACATGAGACAAAGACGATGGCTCGAATTAGTCAAAGATTATGACTGTGGAATTAACTACCATCCAGGGAAGGCTAATGTGGTAGCAGACGCATTGAGTCGCAAGGCTCCAACGAAGTTAGGATGTCTTTTCGTAGAAGAAGAAACTTTAATACGAGAATTCGAGAAGATGGATATCAGAGTGCTTGACACGCCATCAATGATAACAAGTCAGATAGCAGCATTAGAAGCTACACCAGACTTGAGAGAAAGGATCATTAGTACTCAGAGAAAAGATGAGTCAATGGAAAAGTTACGAGTAAGGATAAGGACAGATAAGCCGGAAGGATATTCTGAGGCTCCAGACAATGCCATACTTTACGAAGGAAGGATTTGTATTCCCGACAACGACAGCGAATTGAAGAACGAAATCTTGAGTGAGGCTCACGATACGCCTTACACAGCACATCCAGGGAGTACAAAAATGTACCAAGATTTGAGGAGAAACTTTTGGTGGAATGGAATGAAACGAGACGTTGCCTCATTTATAGAAAGATGCCTAGCATGTCAACAAGTTAAGGCTTTACACCGACGACCGTATGGATTGCTACAACCGTTGGATGTCCCAGATTGGAAATGGGAAGGCATAGCTATGGACTTTGTCACAGGCTTGCCTAAGTCGAGAAGAGGAAATACAACAATTTGGGTGATAATTGATAGACTTACGAAGTCAGCTCACTTCTTACCGATTAAGACTACATATGGATCAGAGAGACTGGCTCAGATGTATGTCAGAGAGATTGTACGTCTGCATGGAATACCGAAGGTCATAATATCAGACAGAGATGCTAAGTTTACCTCGAGATTTTTGATTACGATGCAGAAAGAGTTGGGAACAGAGCTAAATTTCAGTACAGCTTTTCACCCGTAGACCGATGGACAGTCAGAGAGAACGATTCAGATTTTGGTCGATATGTTAAGAACAGTGGTTTTGGACCGAGGCATGAATTGGGAAGAAATTCTACACTTAGTCGAATTCGCCTACAACAACAGCTATTAGGCTACAATAGGAATGGCACCGTTTGAGGCTTTGTATGGGAGAAGGTATAGATCACCGCTTTATTGGGACGAAGTAGGTGAGAGAAAGAACCTAGGCCCAGATGCAATCAATGAGATGATTGAGATAGTTCGATAGATTCGAGATAGAATGAAGAAAGCCCAGAGCCGACAGAAGTCGTATGCCGACGATCGTCGAACCAACCTTGAGTTTGAAGTAGGAGATAAGGTTTTTCTTAAGATATCCCCGACCAAAGAAATCCTTAGGTTCGGAGTTAAGGGTAAGCTAAGACCCAGGTTTATAGGACCTTATGAAATCCTCGAGAGAATAGGATCAGTCGCGTATAGATTGGCCTTACCGCCAAGTCTAGGAAGCGTTCATAATGTTTTTCACGTTTCTCAGTTGAGAAAATATGTTTACGATCCTAAGCACGTCATTAGTCAGCAAGACGTAGTTCTTGAATCTGACCTAAGCTATGAAGAAAAGCCGATATCGATCTTGGATAGAAAAGTTCAAGAATTAAGAACCAAATCGATACCAATAGTTAAAGTGCTATGGAACCATCACGGGCAAAAAGAAGCCACGTGGGAACTCGAGGAGAAGATGAAGGAGCGATATCCTCATCTTTTTGCAGAAGATAAGCAAATTTCGGGACGAAATTTTTCGTAAGGGGGGTAGGATGTAATGCCCCGTAAATTCCTTACGTTCTAAAAATTTTAAAGTTAATTAAATAAACGGCTTTGCATGCCTAAGTTTACAATTTTTGAATTCTAAGCCTAACGGTCGAATCCATTATTAAAAATAAATTACAGAAGTCTGCTAGTCGGCTACTGTATTTAGGGTTAGCGCGTACGAAAAGTTCTTAGCTCGTAAACTAAGAACGGAAAACCGTCTAATTTTTACGTTTACAAAATTGCGATACGAACACGCCGAGAAAGTTTGTTTTTATGTTTTTCCGGACGAAACTCGGACTATGTCGTCCCGAGTTTTTGTCAAAATAATTTTTGTAAATTTATTTTCTAATTAAGTTCATACGTTAAAATTTGTAAGTCAAATCGAATCGTGACGATTTTGTACCGAGCAACGTTTTTCGTCGTTCGTTTTTCCGTAACGTCGGATCGCGCCGGAAAAACCCGTAACCCTTTAATTTTTCTCCATGCAGCCGCCACATCATCCTCATTAGGTGTAAACATGCATGTTGACTTTGTTAATTACATGACACCTAAACCTTACTTTTCATGTCTTTCAAACCTATCATCATAACAACACTTAGACAAAACCAAATTTCCTCTCATCTCTCACTCTCTCTCGGCAACTCTCTCTCTCTCTCTCTCCCTCAAACTTCATCTTCTCCACTTCTCCATTCTCCATTGAAGCCTTCTCCAAGAACAAGAAGAAATCATACAAGCCATCAATCCATCCATTCAACCTCTTAAGTTCTTCTTTATTTCTTAAGGTATTTCTATCCTCCACATTTCTATCCATTTGAATTTCTTTTCTTTTTCTTTTCTTCTTGATCGAAAATTTTGAGCTATGATTTAGATGTTTTGATCTTAGAATAATGGAATTAGATATATTAGATATGATAATTAGGGATTGAAATGGAACAAAAATAAGAACCCTAAAATCTATGTGAATGCCGAAATTTTTGAGGATTTTGTAGGATTTTTGTTTTTCTTCATTTGATGATGGATTCATGCTTAGTAGATGTATAATTAGTAATTAGAATGAAAAGGAATTGAAAGCCCTATGTGTTTGTGAATTTTCAATTAGGGTTTTGAATTGAATTTAGGGGTTTTTGTACGTTAATTGATAATGGAATTGCAATTGGTTAATTGATGATATAAGAGATTGATTAGCAAATAAATGTAGTTAATTGGGGAAGAAAATCACCCCCTTAACATCTATATAAAACCAGAAATTTATAGAATATTTAGGAGTTTACACATGTTTGATATAAGTGATGATTTGTTAGTTGATTTAGGTTGCAAATAGTGTTAGTTGATAATAGAAATTAAATGAGAATTTTCTAAAAATGTATAATGAAACATAAGAGATAAAGATCACTTTATAAACTGAGTTATAATGATGTTATGATATTTTTGCATGCATGAAAATGTTTCACGTTAGACGTAGTTTAATGTCGTAAAATTTGAACGAAATCCGACAACGTTGAAAAAATCGCGTAAGAGACAAACATGTAGTTGTAACTAATAATCGAGAGGTCGGATGGGTTTTCTAATTTGATATAATTGTTTAAAATGAAATTTAGAACATCTATCTAGTTGACGTTATAAGCTTTTGAGTTAATATAATATGGGTTATAGTTATAGTCGAGAACTAGAACGCGTTTTGAAGTTTTTGTTGGTTTAGTACTTGTTAGTTGAAATCCGACGTTTAGAACGTCGTGCTTTTGAGCGAGTTTTGAGAAGGAGTTTGTCACGTACAGAGGTACGTGATGACTGCCTTGAGAGTCCAGTTTCTAAAAAAATGAATACGAGAGCTTAGAACGAACCTAAGACGTTATACGTCGAACCTATCAAGCAATTAGGGTTTTCACGGCAGTTTTGCGACCCTCGCCGGAAACTGTAATAACTTCCAGCTCGTTTATCGGATTTGTGATCCGTAAATTGGAGCGCGAACTAGACTTCCTAATCTTTCTAGTGGTACAGGGCTCATCCCCTGTTTCCAAATCCTCTGTTCTGGAAAGCCTCCAGAGTTAATGGACTGTGCAGTGAAATTTCAGTTTCTTGTTTTCTAAGTTGTTTAGTTCACAACTTAGTTTCTTTCGATCGTTTAAGCCGTTTTATCAAAAGAATATCTCCCTACTGACCTTAGAGTCAAGTACAAGACCTTGAGTGATGAAAACCAGTCGAGATCTTATATCTTATCCTTTCATTAAAGAAGTAATAAACGAGAAATTTCATAAGTCGTTCAAAGAACTAAAACGTAAATCGCCTAAGTTGATTCTTTCCAACTTAGTTTCTTTTAATCTTTAAAGTCGTATTAAGATACCGACTACCATCTCTACTGACCCGAGAGTCGAGTATGAGATCTTCCGAGTTTTAAACGAGATTGGTACGAGTCTGTTTTCCCGTTTAAGTAAAACGAATCTAGTAAGCGTGCAAATGCCTAAAGAATGAAACAACTAAAACTTTCTTCGATTCTCTTTAATCGATTATCTTTTACGACCCGTTTTTAAGTATGTTTATTTTATGATGAAGGAGGAAGCCAACTGTAGAGAAAGGACGGAAGATCCAAAGTTGGAAGCTTTTTTTGCTTTAAGTTCTGTAAATTAAGGTGGGCTTTTATATACAAATAAAACGAGCAATGCTCGGAAAATCTTTCTTTATCGCTTTGATATCTGTGTTTTCAAAGTGATATTATGGCATGAACTGTTTTATGTTTTATGTGAGTTCTCTTGTACCTATCTGAGTCAACATTCATGTTTTCCAGATTTTAGAGTTAGTCTTTTTAGATTAACTAACGATCGACTCTGAGTTAGCTGCTAAGTGCTTTCCAGAGTTAGTGCACTTTGTAACCTGTGGTGTATGTGATATCCTGTTGAGGGGTACCAGCCACGGTGAATTAGAATTGGTCAAGATTGAACGTAACATTAGTCAGAATATGCTCGCGCAAGTGATTTATGAAAAAAAAGTCAAAAAATGTTTAGTAGACACGGATTCTTTCAATAAAACTCCGATGTGCTACGTTTATGAAATGCCATATTTATCTATATTTATGATTATGATTTCGGCATCGTGCCCACTAAGTACGTTTGTACTTAACCCTGCATTGCTTTCTAAATGTGCAGGTTGAAGCGACGGTGAGCGGCGACGGTTGATGTTGAGTTAAAGTATAGGATGCATAGTTAGAACCCTTCCGCTGCCAAGCTTTGTGTTTCTGTTTGAGATGTACTTTTTAAACAATACTTTGTAGTCTAAGTCTGTAATATGAACTTAGCTTCTTTTGTTCTTTTGTCGAGTAATCCTTAGGGATTAACTCTTTCTTATTTATGTTAAAGTCTTCTTCATGGTTTATCGATGTTTATCATGTATGTTTAGTCAGTTAGCCCCCTTCTTCCCCGCTTCTTTAATCCAACCCCAGTCGCACCCCGGCTTCTGCCGTCCCTCGAGATTTGGGGCTGTGACAGAATTAAAGATGAATAAAAAAATCCAAATTTTATAAGAGTTAATAATAATTAAAGAGAAATTTTGTTAATTGAATAAAGGTTATAAAATACCTTATAACATAATGGATGTAGAACAAAGCGTTGTTTATAAACAAGAAAAATAGAATTAATGGTTTGAGCCTTCATAAAAGGAAATGCATAATCGAGTTAGGTTTTAAGATCTAAATTAAATGATTGTTAATGTGTCTTGAAGTATGCTTGATTTATGTAAATTCATTATATGATTGAATAAGTGTTTAAATGCATGATATTAGTTATGTTGTGAAAAATAATTGAATGATTAAGTTATTAATTGTTGAACCAAGAATTGATTAAAGCCTTTGAAAGAAAGCTCGAGTAATAGAATATAGACGATGACATTATTTAATTAAAACGAGAAAAGTGTACGATGTTGAGTAGTAAAGTTAACCAATTCGAATAGAGTTAATAATTTAAAGACGAGAACGCGAGATCCTTTAGAAAAGTTAGAGCGAAGAGAGAGACAACTCAAATAGAAGTCCGTCAATTAAAGTCCAACGCCTTTGTGTCCGTCTTTCATATATCTTATTTTCCTATCGATGTCGAACTGTGAAGGATCGAGCCGGACGGATCATTAAGCGAGGACAAATAGCCCTAGACCACCTAGCTAGTTCTTCGGAAGTCAGGTGGGCTTTTCTGAACCAAAATTATCGATGAAAATTAGTTATGTTACTGAGTATTATGATATGATTTCAAATATGATTGACTTGCCATTTTTATTGAAGTTGGTATATGTTATCATCTATTTATATGAAGATGTTATTATTCTGTGAAAAGCAGGAACCCACGTGTGGTATATGTTGAGGTGACTGTGAGCCTTGCTTCGGTTAGGCCGGTCACAGTGTTTGAGAAGGAGGCCTACTTCTCGGCACAGTGAGATTGTTTGTGATAGATGATACATACTGTTATATTATATGTTATTTGACTGCGCAGTCTGTTTTAAAAGAAAAATGTTTTTGACATGCACAAGTAAACTGTTTTTAAAACTGCTTATATACTTGTGATGTTCGGCAAGGCAAGTTCAATTATTATAGCTTTAAGAAGCATCTTTATTCAAATGTTTTGGCTTGTGTTCTCTGAGTACGAAGTACTCAGCCCTGCGTGTGTTTCTAAACATGCAGGTTGACTGGATGGCGATGGCGTGGATACTTGGTGGTGTGGTTTGGTTTTGTTGGTTGAGTTTAGTTGAATTTCAGACTGGCATTTGTACGTCTTCATACGTGCGAGTGTTGGGTATTGATGCAAGTTTCCGCTGCAACCCTTTTGAATTAATGTCTGTTGATGCTAGTACTTTAATACTCATGTTTTTGATCCCGAGCGTTGTGCTCGAAGACTTTGAATACTTGTTGAATTCGTAACTCTTTAACTTGTAATTCCGAGCGATGGGCTCGTAACTTGAATTGTTGTTGAACTTGATCCTTTAACTTGATATATATTCGTATGCTTTCTCTTTTGTTGGAATTCCTTTCCCATCAGCATGAATTACTTGTTTGAATTCCTGTTGTAGTGAAGTTAAGATGCTCGGTAGTTATTTCATTATGCGTTTGGAAAAACCAAATTTGATTGTCTTGTCTCCCATCTTTGTTTTCCCCAAGCATGTTCCCTTATTTGAGTTAGTTGTTAGTTGTTTAGGTTTGTTGTTGTTTGTAAGTCGCACCTCGAGAGTCGGGGCGTGACAGTTGTAATGGACTGTATAGTTTCTTGATGCAAAGACTTTACTCGCTCACTCACTAAACATTCTTCTTAATACCTCGATACATCGCATCTCATTCCTTCTCACTAGGACTATTACTTCAAATCTTGGTACATCTTCGTATTTCTTGGATTCTTGGCGTAAGGAGTATCATGAGCTTTGCTCATAATTTCTTTTCTCAGCTCTTCGTCATTAGGGTACGTGAATCTACTCTAGAACGGCAAAGCATTGGCGCTTAACTCTTGAAAAATCTTGAACTCCTTCTTCTCGGATTTTAACTTCAATTTCTCCAACTTCTCTTCTTTTCTCTAGCAATCTACGATTCGAGATATCATGTTTAGACAACTACAAAGATGAAGTTCCTTGCTCCATCAACATCAGAAGCTAAACAACTTCTATTCTCGTTCTTTCTAACTCTTCTATAAATCTTTCCTCTTCCGAGAGGATAAATCCTAACTCAGAACTTTCTTCTCTACTTAGGGCATCAGCCAATACATCGGCTTTTCTGGGGTGATAAGAAATCTTACAATCATTGTCTTTTACTAACTCAGCCATCTTCTCGGTCTCATACTTAATTCATTCTACTCGAAGAAGCATTCTAAACTCTTGTGATTTGGAAAGATTTCACACTTAACTTCATACAAATGATGTCTCTATATCTTTAAATCATGCGCTGAAGCTGTTAATTCCAAATCATGATTTGGGAACTTTTGCTTATGAGGTTAGCGTTGCCTTCAAGCATAGGCTATAACTTTTCCATCTTGCATTAGGACACAATTTAGTCCTCTCAACCATGCATTTGTAGTCCTTTCCTTCTTCAGGAAGGGCTAACACTAGAGCAGAGGTAAGACACTATTTAAGATTCTTAGAAACTTTCCTCGCACTCTTTTTCGACCTACTAACTTCGAATCTTTCTTTATCAGACTAGTTATCAACTTTACTTTCGTGGAGAAATCTTCAATGAATCTCCAGTTGCATCATGCTACACCCAAGAAACTATGAATTTCTTGAATTGAGGTTGGTGGTTTCCACTCTTAATTGCTTGCACTTTTTCTGAATAAACTTTCATTCCTTCGGCTGCTTTGGTTCCTTCAGATGAGACAATATGTCCTAGGAAATTCACTTCTTTTAGCCAGAATTCACACTCGCTGAATTTGGTATACAACTTCTCTGCTCTCAACTTCTCTAACATGATCATGAGATGCTTCTCATGATCGGCTCTACTTCTCGAATAACTAGAATATCAACTTTAAATACGGTCACAGACTTGTCCAAATAGTCATGAAAGACTTGGTTTATTAAATCTATCAATGCTACTGGAGCATTCGTCAATCCAAACAACATCGCAACCAACTCATAATTTCTACATCTTATTCTAAAATTTTCTTTGGAACCTTTTCTTGCTTAATCTTCAACTGGTGATATCTGAGCCTTAAATCCATCTTGGAGAAAATACTGACTCCTTAAAGTAATAAAAAAGGTCGTCTATTCTTCACAAATGGTACTCATTCTTAAGCAAAATCTTGATAAGCTCGTGACAGTCAATACCCATCCTCAGACTATCGTTTATTCTCTTCATAACATAATTGGTGCTCTACACAGGGTTGCACTCGGTTGAAGGAAATCTAAATCCAACATCTCTTACAACAGAACCTTTCACTCTTGAAGCTCCTTTGGTGCCATATTGAACGACGCATTTGAAACTGAGACTGCTCTGGGCTCTAAATCAATCGTAAACTTCAATTGCCTATCAGAGGGCATGTCGGCAGAGCTTCTTGGAAAATATCTTTTAACTCTCTAACTACTGCTACATCATCGATACTCAGCTCTTGCTCTTTATCTTTATGATACACAAGTGTATCCTTTCTCTTCATTAACTTCTCTTTGTTCTTAGCCGAAATAATCAGCAATCTCCCCCTCTTCCTCTTCTTAATGCTGTGAACTTTGGTTGGCTCTTTTTCTCTGGGTTAAAATAAGATGTATCTCTAATCGCATCTAATCGTGGCAAAATTCTCAATTAATTAATTCATACTAAATTATCCATGTCCCATATTGAATTTGATTCAAGGACTTAGCGTATAACTCACGATTTCCAAACTCAAATTCTAAACTCGAGCGAACGCGTGAAACTATCGCAGTCCTACCTAAAAGGTCGACACTCCAAACTCATGATTTGACTCTTCTCTAACTAGACCAATGGTATCTATGCAATCACTTTCTATAAACAAATGCGGTGCACCAATATCAAATTGGCATACCTCGTTGCTCGCTTGTTCTTCCCTGGTTCTTGTCTCCAACTTCCTGCTCCGTCGCAATAATTTTCTGATGACACGGCTACTTCTGTTAGGGAGACTATTGCTCCTTCTGCTGCGGTTGGTGCTGAATGCCACATCCTCTTACTTTGGTGATTTCCACCACTTTACTTTTATTTTCTCTTCATTCTCTAGCCGCAAGGGGATGGCTGAGGGGTTGCGGCTTTCGTCATTTGTCCTTGAAATTAAGGAGGCACTAAAGAATGCAATCCTCTTCTTGTTGGAATGGCCAATTTCACGTCTAAGGCTCAGTTTAAAACTTTGGCAGAAGTCAGACCACTCTGACTTGCAGGAATTTATTCCGATATCGCATCTCAAAATAACACAAAACAAATGCGCATCTTCTCGTCCTTATCCACCTTGTAGGGTCAAAACGAGCTAACTTACAAAACTCACGATCGCACTCGGCTACTATAATTCTTCTTTTCCTTGTCTCAAACTCGCGAATTCATTCGCTTTTCAGCCTTGATAACTCCTCGATACGGATTTCTAAAACAAGGCTTCTTTGAACTACTCTCAACTCGTATTCTCAAACTCCTTGGAAAGATTCATCTTCTAACATTTTCCCACCAGTAGTCGGCGGCTGCTTCTGACTGATACGCTATGCGCTCAAAACGATCTCTGTCTATCCAAAGAAGAAATTTAAAGATTTGCTCAAAAGAAGAAACCCAGTCCTCAACTTTGATAGGACTGTCTTCATCGACAAATGTCGGCGGATTTCATTGAATAAAAAGTTTTTCGAATCTCTGGTCATTTAAAAAGGCGGGGTTGGCTCCCATTACTATTGCTCAGCGTCTCTCGCGTTTCTTCTTCTTCTCATAGGCATTAAAAAAGAATGCTGAGACTAGGGAACTCGGAGCTTTCCGGAAAAACGAAACTAACTTAAACTAAACTCTTCTCAACTTCTAAATTTGTTTTACTCAAAGATTACTAATTCTCAAGAAATACTCGATATGTATATATAAACTTATCAGAAGCAATTAATTTCTCAATCGAGGCAGATACTCAGGAAATTGCACTAAAGTTTTTCTTAACTCAATCACTTAAAAAAATTATTCACTCACATGCTTACTCAATCATAACTCAAGCATTTACTTATAATCATTAACTCAAACTTTGGCATAAATGGAAATTTTCAGATATATGCAATAACTCAAACTCAAACATTCTATCACAATCATTTTCTCAAATACTGTCGCGATCGACCATTTAAATAACTCAAAACTCAAGCATGGATTTAACTATAGACTCAACTAATAAGTCAAATTCTTTCTTAACTTATTCTCGGACCTCATATTCAAGAATTCAATCAATAACCCAGATTTAATAGACTCGACTATCAACTCAAACTTCGCCTTGCTCTCAAATATTCTACTCCAGGACTCAATATATAAATTCAAACATCAACGCAAATATTAAACTCGTGCATTAATTTGAACTTTTGTCTCGGCACTATTCTCAAAATCGTTCTCAAGGACTAAATAATTAACTCGATTAAACAAACTCAGGCATAGAACACAAAGGCTGACTTTTAATGATCCAACGATCTGTTTTCTTCTATATTGAATGATGGCCTCTTTTGAGGACTTATACCAACACAGGGATATAAACAACAAAGGTTAACCCTAACATCAACCGGTTGTTCTAAACTTCTCAAAATGCACAAGACATGAGCTACTACTTCATGTCTGACTCGACTACTATACTCGACTTTAACATTTATCTCGATCATCGAATAAGAAGAGATCGACTCTTATACGTAAAATAAAGATTACTCGATTTTCTGCAGCTTCCTAAATTGAATCACTAAACGTCATGCTCGATTGAGTTCTTATCTCCATCATCTTCTCTCGGCTCTTCTTTGGGATCCTTTTTCTAGATTCTTATCCTCTGCTGAGTTCTTATCTTCTTTTCTTTTGACAGCGGCTAGTATCTCCTTGAGATGTCTAAGACCAGCTACAAGGGCTGTCCATGGTGAACTCTTGCTTCCGTACTATTCATCCTCGTAAGCTACTCCAGTGTCTTTAATTTCTTGTCATCCCACAGAGGGGTCTCGTTGCTGTTATCATTGCATAGGAGGTACGTAGATACGTCGATGTCCTCGATGAGCTCTAAGTCTATCTCCTTAACTCAGCCTCAAAACGGCACCTCAAAGGCTGGACAAAAATAGCTGCTCAAAATGAGCTGGAGGTGGCTTGCGTCTATCGTTGCTTCCACATAGGAGTACTTAAAAGGCTCGTCATCGTCGCTATTCTTGGTGCGAGTTGGCCCAAAAGGCTTGGCTATAACTATCACAGGAAGTAGGTTCTCATATGAGGCATGAATGCCTTTAACTAATCGTACGAAGAAAGCAAGACTCCAAAAGAAACGTACGAATCATCGGGCTGCAAAGCTACAGAGCTAATCGGGTCAGAAAGCCTGGAGAAAAAGGGACTAGTCAGAAAAATAACTCTCAATTATTTGCTGATTTGGAAGCTTAGCACTCGACACGGGCGAGGCAAAGAAGAAATAAGAAATGAAATGGGGTTGTCCTGAGATTAAGGCTCAGAACTGAGCTTACTCGGCTCAAACCGGAGTAGAGGGTTGAATGGTCCAGGGGACAAAGGATTCATCATGATGAACAGACTCGAGATTGTGGCAATAAAACTCGTTGCAGTTGTTGTAGAGGTAGACTCTAAGGTACTGACGTCCGATATGAGTTAGCATTGGAGAAATTGCGTACTTGTGCTACTCTTCTGGAAAACGTAGATGAGATGTACCATCCCATCAGAAGGATTGACGAGGTACTTCACTATCTCTTGAACTTATGATAACGTGCTATAAATTCTATTATTGTCTCGTGATAATTCTTCCTCATTTGCTCGTACTCCCGCATCCTTGCTCAGCTTCCTTCATCATTTATCTCATTCTTGTCTCAAGGCAATGGGTAACTCCACATCACGAAATTTGATTGCACAATTGTTCCGTCTTTTCGAATTTAAACGCTCAAACACTTTTAAGGGAGAGAACTCTAAAGCATCTTAGTTATTCAAGCAACTTATCAATCTCATTACTTCTAGATAAGCGCAAATAGTAATAAATGAATAACTTGAAAGTAATTGAAAACTTCGAAAGCTCTTAAAAATTTCATACCTGGTTGCCGAATGAGATGAGATGAGGTGCTTGGCTCGTTGTTAACTCAAATAAGTCTAGGAAATTAAATCTAGACTCTGACTCTCAAAGAAGTTTAAGCTTAGAGCAGACGAGCTGCTCTTATATCACTTTGCCACAACCTGAATTCTAGTGTGTAGAAACGACTAAAATTTTTTAACTTTCACAATTAGCTTAAATTAAATCTAATTGAATAATTACTTATTCAATTTTAACTTCTGATAAACGAATCGAGAAAACCCTTACTCTAATTTTTTTTTCATAACCTTCGAATTTTATCATTTTTCATGCATAAGGGTACGTTTTTACTCGATTCAAATTCCAATAAGCTCGCTTTAATTTTTTAAGTTCAATTGTCTCATATTTTCACTTAACTTTATTTTAATTTTAGAAAACCGACTTTTAGTGCACAAAATCTTCGTTTTCTGCACGAAATAAAAATCTTTATATTTGATCTTTTTCATAAATTTCAAGTTCTACCATAGTTAGAATAATTCTAATTGATTAAATTCATCATATGTGCTTAAACATCAAAAATCCCAAATTACAAGCTCATTTCTATCGAAAATTTTGGGGCTTTTTACGTAGGAATCCAAATTCAACGATTCGACATTCCATAATGCTTCAAATAATTCTAGTTTCAATATTCTTTCATCGATTCATCAATTCAAACTCAAGAACTCAAAATTTATAGTTTCTTATACTTATTTTTGTTCAAAATTTTCAAGATTTTGAATAAATAAATTAATCTCTTCGATTTCTTCTCATACTTAAGTTTTTATACTCAAATTCATTTATAACTCATCTAACAAACAATTAAACTTCACAACATCAAAAATATTCTAATTTCTCACTCATATGGTTCGAAACTTTTGAGGAAAAATGTATAAAAATTCATGCTTCTCATTTTCTAATTAAAACATGCTCAAATCATCATATAACACTTAACTCTAGCAATACATATCATACTCTCTAAATCATCATGCTTCACACTACACATTTTATAATTAAAACATGCTAATTAAAATATATCTTAAATTCACAAATCTTTCATATAAGTATAAAATTCGGCTTCTTCAAAAATAGAAGAAAATAATTTCATACTCTCTAAATCATCATGCTTCATACTATACATATCATACTCAAATATAATAGATTCATTCATCAAGATCATCACAACAAAACTCCTAATTTTTCCTACCCTATTCCATCGGTTTTTCAAGAGAGAAAAAGGGAATAAAATTCCTCTCATTTAATCAATCATATAAAACTTCTTAGATTAATTCATAGAGCTCAAATCCATCATCAAACTCATGCTAAGAATCAAGGTATAAAATGATCATAGATTTTCTCTTCTTGATTTCATGCATGGAATTTATGTAAGAATAAAGAATCCTACTTGAAAAATTAAAGATCAAAACTTTTCCCCTAAAACTCATCTTGATCGAACTAGAAGGAATAAAGAAAGAAGAAAATTCTTGACCCTTACTCAAAAGCCGGAAGAGATATGAATTAAATCTTGATTTCCTTGTAACTTTAGCTTCTTCTCAAGCTTGATCGAAGGAAACATGGAGGATGGAGGCGCTGCTGCTGATCGGCAGCTTGAAGGAGATGGAGAAAGGAAGAAATTTCTTGAATTTTCAATTCTCTTCTTGCTTGTTGGACTAGGCTTGATTCCTCACAACTATAGCTTCTTCCACAATCTTGAATTGAAGGAATGATGGAGGTTTGAAGGATGGAAAATACAGCCATGGAGAGGAATGAGAGTGGCGTAAGGGAGAGAGAGTGGGGGAGTTTAGAGAGTGTTTCTCACTCTCTTGAGAGTGAAAATGAGGTTCAATATATTGAATATGGAGAGAGAGCCATGTTGGCTGGTGTGGGGAGGAAAATCTGATTTTTATCAGATAAAATTCCCCGGAAGAAAATATTTTTCAGTACAAAACATCTCTCTTTAATCATTTAACTCTCAAACGGATCAAAACTCACCACGACACTTTCTCAACGTTCAATTTCACTCTAACTCATCACATTCTTCAGCAAATAAATCAATAATAGTAGAAACCAAATTTTTGGATCAAAATTCTGAATAACGAAGAAAACGTAAAAATTCGTTAAATTTTTACTATTCATGTTTGCTTCTATTTGAAATAAAATTCAAACTGGGCTCAAATGACCTCATAACATTTTCAAAAATGGATCAAAGGTCTGAAAATAAATTCTAGACTCAAATGACACTAATTTGATGAAATTCGGAAATAGTTGATGAATAGAGAATTCTCGTCGGCAGTTACTATTCATTGAAAAATAAATTTTCTCAGAATTTTCTGAAACTCGTACACATACTTCATTTCACATGCTCATACTCATATAACTCTTCATATCTTCATTTCGATTAACCGAAACGAGAAAATTACATTTTTGCCCTTCAGAGGTATTTTGGTAATTTCACATGGAAATTTATTTCTCAAATTTTTTTATCACATAATCACATATAAACACACTCAATAAACACTTAGGCACACTTAAGCCTAATTAGGATAATTAATTAAGGCTTAGAAAATCGGGGTATTACAAGATCGGTGGTCCCTACAGGGATACAATCAGTTGAATGAAACCTAAGTTCTACAACTCCTGCAACTAAATATTTAGCTCTTCAAGCTCCTTCGGTGCCATCCTGTATGACACTTTTGATATTGGAATGGATCCAGGATCTAAATCAATTGTGAACTCCAATTGCTTGCCGGGCAGCAATCCTAGTAGAACTTCAGGGAAAACGTCTTTATACTCTTTGACTACTGCTACATCATCAATACTTAACTTTTGATCCTCTTCTTTATTCAAATAAATCAGATACGCTTGCATATCTTTCCATCTCATCAACTTTTTGTAATGCCCCGTAAATTCCTTACGTTCTAAAAACTTTAGAGTTAATTAAATAAATGGCTTTGCACGCCTAAGTTTATAATTTTTAATTCTAAGGCTAAGGGTTAGCGCATACGAAAGGTTTTTAGTTTGTAAGCTAAGAACGGAAAACCGTTTAATTTTACGTTTACAAAATCGCAAATACGAACACGTCGAGAAAGTTTATTTTTACGTTTTTCCGGACGAAACTCGGACTTGTCGTCCCGAGTTTTTGTCAAAATAAATTTTATAAATTTATTTTCTAATTAAGTTCATACATTAGAATTTTCAAGTCAAATCGAACCGCGACGATTTTTGTACCGAACAACGTTTTCGTCGTTCGTTTTCCCGTAACGTCGGATCGCGCCGGAAAAACCCGTACCCCTCAAAAATTGCTGCATGGCAGCCGACACACCTCATCCCCCTAGGTGGAATCATGCATGTTTAACCTTGTTAAAATAGTGACACCTAAACCTTACCTTTACACCATGATAAACTTTTCATCATTTCAACATTAGACAAAACCATTTTTTTTCTCTCTCTCCCTATCTCTCTCTCGGCAGCCTTCTCTCTCTCTCCCTCAACTTCATCTTCTTCAACCTTCCCATCCTCCATTGAAGAACCTTCAAAGCTTGGAGAAAGAACACAAGTCCTCAATCATCCATCCAAACATCATACTTCTTTCCTTATTTTTCAAGGTATGATGATCCTCTTTAATCCTATCCAATTAGTTTCCATTTCTTTTCTTCTTCTTCTTGTTCGAAAATTTAGAAGTTATAGGATAGATGAATTGATCTTGAAATAGTGTAATTAGATATGCTAGATATGATAATTATGGATTAAAAATGATCAAAACCAAGAATCCTAAAACTTTTGTCAATGCAGAATTTTTTTGGAAAATTGTAGAATTTTTTTTTTTCTTCTTTTGATCATGAATTCATGCTTAGTAGAGGTTTAATTAGTGTTTAGAATGAAAAGGGATTGAAAGCCCTATGTTGAAATGAAATTCAATTAGGGTTTGAAGTATGAATTTGGGGATTTTGGTATGTTAAGTGATAATAGAATTTCAATTGTTTAATTGGTAATATAAGAGTATGTTTAGTATATAAATGTTATTAATTAGAGAAGAAAATCATCCCCTTAATATATGTTTAAAACCAGAAAATTATAAAGTAAATAAGGGTTTATACATATTAGATATAAGTGATGAATTGTTAATGGAATTATGATGCAAATCATATTAGTTGATAATAGAAGTTAATTGGAAAATTTTCTAAAAATGTTTAATGGAATGTAAGAGACTAAAATCACCTTATAAACTGAGTTATAATGATGATAAGATATGTTAGCATGCATGAAAATGATTTATATTAGACGTAGATTAACGTCGTAAGATTTGAACAAAAACCGACAACTTTTAAAAATCGCGTAAGAGACGAATATCTAGTTATAACTGAAGATCAAGAAGTCGGATGAGAATTTTAAGTTGATATTACTGTTTATAATGAAATTTGGAATATTTCTCTAGTTGACATCATAAGCATCCGAGTTAATGTACTATGGATTATAGTTGTAATCGAGAACTAGAACGCGTTTGGATTTTCTTTGTTGGTTTAGTACTTGATAGCTGAAATCCGACGTTAGAACGTCGTACTTTTGAACAAGTTGAGAAGGAGTTTGTCACGTACGGAGGTACGTGATGACTACTTTAAGAGTTCAGTTTCTAAAAAAGTTGAATACGAGAATTTAAAATGGACCTAAGACGTTATACGTCGAACTTATTAATCAATTAGGGTTTCCACGGCAGTTTTGCGACCTTCGCCGGAAACTGTTATAACTTCCAGCTCGTTTATCGGATTTATGATCCGTAAATTGGAGCACGAACTAGACTTCCTAAGGTTTCTATTGGTACAGGACTCACCCCCTGTTCCCAAATCCTCTGTTCTGGACAGCCTTCAGAGTTACTGGACTGTACAGTGATTTTTCAGTTTCTTGTTTTCTAAGTTGTTTAGTTCACAACTTAGCTTCTTTCAATCGTTTAAGCCATTTTTATCTATCGAACATCTACCTACTGACCCTAAAGTCAAGTACAAGACCTCTAGTGATGGAGACCAGTCGAGACCTTATATCTTATCTTTTCTTTAAAGAAGTAATAAACGAGAAATTCCTTAAATCATTCAAAGAATTAAAGTAAATTGCCTAAGTTGATTCTTTCCAACTTAGCTTCTCTTAATCTTTAAAGTCGTATTAGGATATCGACTACCATCTCTACTGACCCGAGAGTCGAGTATGAGATCTTCCAAGTTCTAACGAGATTAATACGAGTCTCGTTTCCCGTTTAAGTAAAACGAATTAATTAAGCGTGCAAATGCCTAAAGAATAAAACAACTTAAACCTTCTTCGATTCTTTTTAATCGATTATCGTTACGACCCGTTCTTAAGTATATTTATTTTACGATGAAGGAGGAAGCCAACTGTGAAGAAAGGACGAAAGATCAGAAGTTGGAAGCGTTTGCTTTAAGTTCTGTATTTATAAGGTGGGCTTTTATCTATATCAAATAAAATGTGGGTTTTTCCACAACTCGAAAGTATTATTTATTGCTTTGATATCTGTGTTTTCAAAGTGATAATATGGCATGAACTGTTTTAAGTTTTTATGTGAGTTCTCTTGTACCTATCTGAGTTAACATTCGTGTTTTCCAGATTTCTGAGTTAACCTTCGGGTTTTCCAGACTTTTAGAGTTAGTCTATTTTTAGATTAACTAACGATCGGCTCTGAGTTAGCTGCTAAGTGCTTTCCAGAGTTAGTGCACTTTGTAACCTGTGGTGTATGTGGTATCCTGTTGAGGGGTAGCCAGCCACGGTGAATTAGTAGAGGTCAAGATTGAACATAGCATACCTGAAAATACTCAGCCGAGTGATTTATGAGAAAAAGTCAGAAAATGTTTAGTAGGCACGGGCCTTTTCAACAAAACCCCGATGCGCTACGGTTATAATTTGCCATTTTATCAATATTTATAAGTATGTTTTCGGCATCGTGCCCACTAAGTACGTTTGTACTTAGCCCTGCATTGCTTTCTAAATGTGCAGGTTGAAGCGACGGTGAGCGGCGATGGTTGATGTTGAGTTGAAAGATAGGTTGCTTTAGTTAGAACTCTTCCGCTGCAGAACTCTGAACCTTTTGGGATGTACACTTTGAACAATTCTCAGTAGTCTAAGTCTGTAATTATGAACTTAGCTTCTTTTGTACTTTTGTCGAGTAATCCTTAGGGATTAACTCTTTCTTATCTATATTAAAGTCTTGTTCATGGTTTAATGATGTCTTTTCATGTATGTTTAGTCAGTTAGCCCCCTTCTTCCCCGCTTCTTTAATCCAACCCCAGTCGCACCCCAGCTTCTGCCGTCCCTCGGGATTTGGGGCTGTGACACTTTTCTTCTTTCAATGCTGAGATAATCGGCATACTCCTCTTCTTTCTCTTCTCGCCGTGAACTACGGTTAGCTCCTCTCCTGGAGGTTGAAATGAAATTTACCCTTGATCCCATTGTATCATCACGAAATTCTTAGTGAGCCAATGCATACCCAAGATTATATCCATGTCCTACATTTGAATCAAATTTAGGGACTTAGCAGACAACTTACGACTTCCAAACTTAAATTCTAAATTCGAGCAAGCATGCGAGACTATCGCAGACCTACCTATAATGGTTGATACTCTGAGCTCCTGATTAGACTTTTCTACATCAAAGCCAAGGGTATCTACATAAACATTTGCTATAAATGAATGTGATGCACTAGAATCAAACAGAATTATAATCGGGACACCTTTTAACTTTCCCATACCTATGATATTTCCTTGGTCCTTGGCTCCAACTTTTTGCTTAATTGCGAAAACCCTCTGGTAGTGCGGCTTCTCATGCTGAGGGGCAACTGCTTCTGATGCTACGACTAGCGCTGATCCTGAGGACGCTGCTGCTACGGGGCTCCTTCCACTGCCAGATCCATGCTGCTTACTTGGGCATTGGTTCGACAAATGACCAGATTGACTGCAAGTATAACATGCATTGCTTCTCGTTTTGCAGATGCTTTGATACATCCTTCGGCATTTGGAACAAAGAGGGAGTCCTTGGGGACCATACGATACACTACTCTGCCCAGCATTATAAGGTTTCGTTTTTCCTGATTGAGCTTGTTGTTGATGGCCCTTTCCATGCCACGACTTCTTACTCTGGTGCCTTACACCACTCCATTTTCCTTTTCTTTTCATGCTCTAGCCATGGTTGGAGGGTTGAGAGGTTGCAGCTGCTATTATTTGCACTTGGAATTGAGAATACGCTGAGGCATGCGCTGCTTTGTCGGGATGCATAGCCAATTTCATATCTAGGGTTCGATTTAAAGCTTCAGCATAAGTTAGACCACTCTGACTTGCAAAAACTACTCGAATATCTTGCCTCAAACCAGCACAAAATAGTTCGCACATCTTCTCATCTGTATTCATCTTGTCAGGTGTGAAACGAGATAAATCACATAGTTATCGGTCATACTCACCTACTGTCTTCTTTCCTTGTCTCAAATTTATGAATTTATTCGCCTTCTGCTTTCAATAACTCCTAGGCACATACTTCTTGTACAAAGCTTCCTTAAAATGCTCCTAAGTTAAATTCTCGAGTTCCTAGGGAGAATACACTTTCTGTCGGGCTTTCCACCAGTAGTCGGCTGACCCTTTCAGCTAATACGTCATGCACTCGAGACATTCCCGATCTCCACAACGAAGAAATTTGAAAATTCGCTCAAGAGCGTGAATCCAATCCTCAGCTTTGGCAGGACTGCCTTTTTCCCTCAAACGTTGGCAAATTTTGTTGAAGAAAAAGCTCTCAATTCGTCTTTCATTATAAAGAGACAAGGTTGGCTTCCAATGCTCTTCCTCATTATTCCTCCCATTTCTTCTCATCAGAGTCATTCTAAAACCAATGCTAAAATTAGGAAACTCGGATACTTTCCACCAAAAACAAATAAAACTCATCTAGAAACTTTTCTCGACTTTTGAAATTCTTTTTTGAACGATCAAAATCAAGAATAACAATTTGAAATAAACAAACTCATCAAAAGCAACTACTTTCTCAATCAAGATAGATCTCAAGACATTGCACTTTATTTAATTCAAAAATTTCTCAACTCGAGCATCAATTAATCAATTACAATCATATCTTAAACATTTACTCACAATCACAATCATAATCTCACATATTACCTGAAACGACAATCATAAAAGATTAACTTTTCGGTGAATTTTATCGCGATTTTGACTCTGTGTAGCCAAGATCTTTCTATATATTCATTTTCCCCGCTCTCAATCATCTCACTCCCTCTCACACTCCTCTTTCTTGGCCAACATCACCCCTTTCTCTTCCTCCCTCTTCGTCGACACACACACACACACTTACACATACAAACCTCCATTGTTGAAGCTTAGTGGAAGCTTAGAGTTGCTAGGATTCAAGTCATCGATCATCACCTTTCCAAAGCAAGTAAGGATTCTTGATCCTTGCAACATGATGATCATTTCTAGCTAAGAAAATCCTTCTTTCCTTCTCCTCTTTTTGTTTGAAAATTTTGAGTTCTTAAGGAAGGGATTTGATCTTCTTCTTTTGAGTATG
Source organism: Schizonepeta tenuifolia (assembly GCA_029490685.1). NCBI lineage: Eukaryota > Viridiplantae > Streptophyta > Magnoliopsida > Lamiales > Lamiaceae > Schizonepeta > Schizonepeta tenuifolia. The sequence continues at coordinate 57,251,999 of CM055956.1, forward strand.
ATTTCTTGTTCTAGATTTCCATGCATGAAATTGAAAGAGAAAAATCTTGATCATCCTTCCTTGATCATTACCGAAAACTTTGATTAATTTTGGGGATTATCATTCCTTGTTCTTGATCATGAATTTTCTGGTGAATTTGAGTTTTAGAAATTAATAAGTATGTATGAAAGATCAATTTAAGGAAAATAATTCCTATACATGTTATTCTTGAAAATTTCGAAGGTGATTGAATGGAGAAATTAGGGATTTTTGTATTGTGAATTCAATGATTGATTAATGTTTATGATTGAATTGGGTATTATGAAGCATGGTTAGATGATCAATTTGAGAACATGAGTTCAATTGTTTCATTTCTTATAAAGTTTGAAAGTTTTGCGAGTATAGCCTAATTTCTTAAAAATTTCGAACTAGATGTGCATAAGAAATTTTGATTTTTTTTTTTCTTGAGTTCAATTTGAGAAATTGATGGTAGAATTATGAAATTGAGATTATTTGATGCATGATTGTGTGTCTAATTGGTGAGTTTGGATTTATAAACCAGAAGCCCTAAAAATTTCAAAGAAATGAGTAATAGATTTGAGATTTTTGAAATTTAATCAAGTATGATAAATTTGTTGATGGATTTATTCAATTGGAATTTTTATAAGCATAATAGGATTTTGAATTTTTGAATTTGAGCAAGACTTTCTATAATTCTAAAAAATTTTAGAAACCTATGAATTTTTAAGATTGGGAATTTTGTTCTTGATATTGTTTGAGTCAATTAATATTATATTTGAGCAATTGGATTTATTTTAACTATATTAGCAATTTGAATTCTCGAAATCGAGCATGTATAGCTATATATGTGAAATTTTCGAAACTTAAGAGAAATTAAGTTTGAGAATTTTTGTAATACCCCAATCTTTTGTGAGTTAATTATTCATCTTGAATGTGTTTATATGTGCCTTGAGATATCTTTTAATGTGCTTTTGTGTGATAAAATTTACGAGAAAAAAAATTTATCGCCAAATCAAAATCGAAGATATTTGAGCATGATTACATGTATTTAAGTTTAAGTTTAAGTTTCGGAAAAAATTCTGAGAAGTTTTACTATTTGATGAATAGTAACTTTTGCCGATTTTCACAATTCATCCAGTTTTTCTGAATTTCATGTAATTAATGTCTTTTGAGTATAAAAATTATAATACAACCTTTGAGTGATGTTTAAGAGTCATTTTAGATTGTTTTTTAGAAGAGTTTGAGTTTTATTTCGAAAACTGTAATATGAATAAAGATTTCGAGAATTTTCTTCGTTATTCAAAATTTTATTTCAAAAACTGGATTTCTCGTATCCTTGATTTAATTGGTGAGTTATGAGATGAAGTAGAGAGTTTTTGAACGTTGAGAAAGAGTCTTGGTGAGTTTTATGCCTTTTTGAGAGTTAATCGAAAAAGTGGGAATATTTTTTATTGGAAAAATCTTTCTTCCTGATGCATCTTCAACTTTTGGGCCATTTGGCCTTATTTTTCCTGTCTTTTGTGTTTGTAATGTCTATATAGGGAAGAAGAATCTATTCGGAGGAAGGAGGCTCATTCCAGGGCATACAGAGGAAATATGGTCATAATGGGCACTACCGAGACAATTCATGCCCACTGCATGATGCTGATTCCTCCAGGAGAAGGGAGTGCAACAAGTGACCACTCAAAGAATCTTTGAGCTATGATGATTGAAGAGGAGTATCCTGGTGTGAGGCTAATCGAAGCATGGAGCCAATATGACCATGTCCAGCAGCAGCAGTCAGCAGCGGAAGCTAAATTGAAAAGACGCGTGGAGGAGATTTGAAAAGGATTCTAGTGACTCTCAGCGATGGTAGGATCTAGAAGAGGTGGAGTCAACCCAATCAATCAACCACGATTGCCAATCATCAATCGGATCAATCAAGGATCAAGCTAAATATGGAAGGTGATCAATCAGCCGATATGGTCTGCCGGAGGAAAGGGATTGACTACCACAGTAACAACTATAAAAGTCCATTTGAACTCAAACATGCACATAAGAAGATAGTGTCCCTTCATGCCTCGAGCGCAGCTCTAGAAAGCATGATAAGCAATCAGAGACCTCTCAACTGCGTAGAAGGTCTTGGTTATAACCCGGAGACGGATGCTGGATCTAAACCAGGTCAGTTCGTTAAGGCAAGCTAATCACCGACTGAGACACCTCAAATTCATCCAGACTAAGTCGAAGTCACAGTTCAAGAGACTCCTGTTGTACATCAGACTGTTGAGAATCCTATGAAGGATAAATGGAAGAGGGTTCAACTTAAAGAACCTAAGGAGCATAAAGCTGGTACATCAAGAGATGCTGAGAAATCCTCAAAGAAGTTTAGATCCCGATGTTGCCGAATGAAGGGAAATAAACAAGATGACCTTCGCAGTCAAGGAAAAATCAGCCCAGACGCAGGCCACATAACCACACAGCTCAGCATCAACGCCAAAGGCATCCAAACTGGATAATCCTCAATTCTACCATCTGATATTCCCAGTGCCGCACCACTACCAGCTAACATATCAAGGACATGGAAACTTGGGAGACCAGTATCCTAGTGCGAATTATCCATAATACAGATATGCTCAAGGAGCTAGATCGTTTGGATTCCCGCCCAGATGATTCACACCAAGAAGAAATCGACCATCTCATCCAGGTCGAGACTATGCTCGTAGAAGATAAGGATATCCACCAAGAAAGTGGACATCTCATGCACTTATGCTAACTCAGCCAGCTGTCTACGTGGATGAATAAAGGAAAGTGATTCAAACTGATCACACAGTTCGAGTCATCAAGGAACTAAAGTTATTAACCTCCCAGGACCCAACTAAGTTTGGGGACCTAAATGTTTGTCTTATGTTTTGCAGGCACGGGGTGAACTGAGGATGAAAGGGGTTGTAAGAATAGTATGGATCATGGACAGTGGATGCTCAAAGCATATGATGCATCAAGCCGACATACTGAAGGACATCAAGTTTCAAAAAGGTTCAATTGTTACTTTCGGTGACAGCTCCTAGGGCATAACCAAAGGGATGGGTACCTTCAAAACTAACTCAGTGACTATTAATAATGTTTCCTTGGTCGATGGATTGAAGCATAACTTGCTCTCCATAGGCCAACTATGTGATAATGGTTTTTCTGTGAAGTTTAGTGCACAAGAATACAGGGTGAAAGATGTTATGACCAAGCAAATTATTCTATTTGGTAGATGATCTTCATCAGGTGGTGTATATTACTCAAACTGGTCAAACAATCCACCAGAAACATGCTTAGTGTCCAAGAGCAACTCAGAGACAAGCTGGTTGTGGCACAAAAGGTTCAACCACCTCAACTTCAAAACCATGAACTAGTTAGCTCGCCAACAGCACGCAGATGGAATACCGGACTTCAATTTCAATCTGACGCATCTTTGCCGTGCATCTCAGCTAAAAAAGTTGGCTAGAGCATCATTCCATCTCAAGACGACACCATCAACGAATCGTGTTCTACAACAGATCCATATAGATCTTTTTGGTCCGATCACCCTCAAGATCCTAAGTGGAACTAACAATAACCTCATAGTTACTGATGACTACTCGATGTACACATGGGTGACCTTCATGGTGCACAAGAATGAAACGAGAGAAGAATTGCCGAAGCTGATGGATAGACTCGCAAACAAACAAAGGAAATCCATTGTCTCCATCAGACCTGATCGTGGAACTGAGTTCCTCAATAAGACCATCATTAAGTATTGCGAGAAGAAAGACATAACTTACCAAACCTCAGCCGCAAGGACTCCACAGTAGAACGGAGTAGCTGAGAGAAGAAACAGAACGCTGAAGAATACTGCAACATGCATGTTGACAAGCTCAGCTCTGCCAAAAAGATTTTGGGCTGAGGCTGTCAATACATTGTGCTATACTCAGAACCGATTCCTTCTAACAAAGCATCATGGGAAAACTCTATACGAGTTGTGGAGGTACAGGAAGCCTAACCTATCCCATCGTCGTGTTTTTGGTTCTAAGTGTTATATCCATAATAATAGGTAAGCTTAGTTGAAAACTTTTAAGCCTAAAGCTGTGAAAGGAATATTCTTAGGATATGCTATGAAGATTAAGACATAAAGAGTTTTCAATTTGATTTTATGTAAGAGTCCTATCTCTGATTTCGTTCTTTTCTTCCTTGATGCTAACTCTAAACAATATAATGGATTCTCCTTTACTCAGTTAACTATATCACCAGTATGTTTTCTTAGTAGGCCTAAAAGAGACTACCTTCATTTCTTTTCCTAGACTTCGATTCAATTGATCCTTTTCATTTTATATAGCCGGAAAAGTTACCTTTGAGATTTTCTTTCCTAGATGCCAATTTGAATCACACTTTTTAGTTTTGATTAATCTACCTTTGAGTGCCGGGACCAAGAAAAAATTGCATGCGATCGAAGAAAATTCATCAGCACCAGCTATTCTCACGAGATCACAAGTTTAAAGGCAGAAGAATTTGGCTGAACCATTGGTGTGGTCAATAGAAGAAGGAGAAGTTTAATCTTCGGAAGATGAGACACAAGAACCTGTCTCAATTCAAGGGGGAACTCCAGATCTATCCAGTCCAGTATCATCCCCAACTGATACTCAGACAGTAAAGGACAAGCAACCAAGTCCAAACCCTCTCAGTCTAAGACCTACCAGTTCTCCAATTCAATCTTCTCCAAATATAAATAGAACTACACCAGAAGATGGTCAACCAAGTCCAGTTGGACCTAACTCTCCATAACGCAGGGACTACTCCATTTCTCTGCTAGAAGCTGCCAAGAGAGCAAGGAAAAACAAAAGATAGTTTGAAGAAAATGTAAGAGATAGCAGTGATAGGAAGTCATGAAGCTGGTGTTCGGGCTAGAAGATCAGCACAAGCAGTGGACATCTCAGCTTAGGCCTCGTCTCACCTCAATCAGTTGGAAGATCCAACAGACAATGACGAATCTGTTCATGCGCAGTTCACAGCTGAACTTGCACTTCTTGGAAAGCTTGCACAGAATGGAGACGTAGCCATGGTATCCTGCTATGTTGCAGATGTTCCAGACTCTAAGGATATTCTAGAAGCCTTAGGATGCATCAATTGGACTCAGGCCATGCAAGAAGAACTGAACAAGTTCCTCAAAAATTGTGTGTGGGAACTTTGTTGAAACACCTGAAGGTGTAAAGGTGATTGGCCTGAAATGGATATTCAAAAATAAAAGGGATGCCATTGGATATGTTGTTAAAAACAAGGATAGATTGGTGGCACAAGGATATTGTCAGCAAGAAGGAATAGATTTTGAAGACTGCTTCGCTCTGGTTGCACGCCTGGAAGCAATCAGAATTTTCCTAGCCTACGCAGTTTACCACAAATTCAAGGTGCATCAAATGTATGTAAAGTGCATGTTTCTGAATGGTGAAATTAAAGAAGATGTCTCTGTGGAACAACCTCCTGGTTTTGGGACTGGTGATGGTAGAGTCTACAAGTTCAAGAAGGCCATCTATGGACTGAAACAGGTTCCACGTGCATGGTACGATACACTATGCGGCTATCTCATTGAGTTTGAATTATTCGCGGCCGAGTCGATAAAACTCTCTTTACAATCAGAGTTGGTGATGACATCCTCGTGGTACAAATCTACATCATCGACATCATCTTTAGATCTAAGTCTGAAGCTCTTTGCAAGAAGTTCTCCCAACTCATGAAGGAAAAGTTCGAGATGTCAATAATGGATGAACTATTTCCTTGGACTGCAAGTGATGAGATCGGGTCTAGCACTGAAGAATTAAACTCGGAGTTGTAGCTTAGAGGTCCAGTGATGAGATTAAGAGCCAAGAAGCTGCAAGGCTATTTCCAGTGCTATGTTCAGAAGAAGTTGGAGAACGATGGAACTGAATCCCGACAGTACAAGTTGGTGAATTTGACGAGCATCGAGGAAGACACCTAGGTCGTGGCCACGCCATGTTTGGGACGTGCGCTATTTAATTATTTATCCATTAGTATAGTTTGTTTTATTTAATTTTAATTAGAGCCCAATTACTACAATTTGTGATTAGTCGTATTGGGCCAATAGATTTAATTAATTTTGTTCTAGTTTAGCCTAGTTCGAAAATTATCAAGCCCAAGGCCTTGTAATTTTCGAATCATAGTCTAGTATTTATGTTATTTTCGACATAATTGTTAGCAGCCCAGTTTAAATAAAAAAGTGTTTTTCAACTTTGTCTCACGTGTTCTTCAAGTACACAAACCCTAGCTCTTGGTAGGATTCGAATTGACACCTTTAAATCTGAAATCTATAGTTCATTCATGATCTTGTGTGGGTCTCGGGTTAACTACGCCACCGGAGAATTGCTTCCGTGATACGTGTTTCAATCGTTCGTCGATTCGGGGTCCGTATTCAAGTAAATCTCCAAACCTGTTTCGTTTCCTTATTCTATGTTTTTCGTCCAGCCATCCACGCCTTCTTATCACCATCATACTTCGACCATATTCATCCATTCCTTTGCCAACTCCAGATTCCATCAAATTCAATCCCATCGCTTTTGCTAAAAACCCTAAACCGGATCAAAATTGAGCACTGAGCGTTTTTGAGTTCTACTTGTGCGTTTTGGCTGAATTTTGGATATGTTCTTTCCATATTGAATTTATAAGTTGTGTTAAAATTTCAGCTCAATCGGAGTTGATTTGCTGTAGTTTCTGATCGGGTAGTCTTTTAGGGTTTTATTCGATAGTTTTGGGGGTAATTTTCGTATTCTGTTCTTTTCTAGTTCAATTCTTGTTTGAGATCAGTGGATTAGGTGTATAGTCTCTATTGATTCCTTTTTTTTTTTTGATTGAATCATCCTTTCTGTTGACGTGGGTTCGAGTCCTTGTTTCCGCATATTGATTGGTCGTATCATAAATTTGGTATCAGAGCCACATCAGCTTGCTGGTCGTGGTTCAATCCAAATTGTGGTGTGATATACTAGGGGCAAAAAGGATCAATCAGATTATATAAAAAAAACAAAAAAAAAAACAAAAAAAAAGATCGAGCCCTAGTTTTGGATCACCGATAGTTTGAAAGTAATCTTGAATTTTCGTGGTTTGTTATTGTTAATTCATTTTGATTGGTTCTTGGTCGAAAATTGTGTGAGTAATTGTGTTGGGTAGACTATTGTCGTTGATTGCTTACCGTGTGTGTGTCGCATTTGTCGTCCTTCGTCGATTAGTGATTGGCGTCGTCGAATTGCAGCTTGTTCTCTCTTTTTTTTGGAGTCATTACTTTCGGTTATTGTGTCTAATTGGGGGTATTAGCATTAGTTTGATATAGTCCTAGTTGATTTGGTTTTGGTTTTGGATTTTTGGTGTTGTCATTTTTCTCTACCTATTCCCTTACCAACCGAAATACCCCTCCAGCCCTGTTACAAACCGAAATCCACCCTATTCTGCTTTAAATCCCTCGTTTACGGCAGAATTTCGATTTGACGTAGAATTTTCTCTAGAACTCCGATTTTTCTCCATAATCCCAAATTCGATCATCTTCTAGGCGAAATCGCCCTCCGAACTTTTTCGAATTTTTTGATTTTCGAATTTTTTTCATTTTTTTGTTTGAGCAGCCCGTGTTTTGTGTTCCTTGAGTCGATTTATTGTGAAATATTGTTCTTGGAAGTGATTTGAGATATTGGTACGTGGTTATTGACCCGTGGTTCACCGAGAATTAAGTTCGAGCTATTGACTAGGATCGAAAGGGGTTCAATCTTTGATTTTATCAAGTTCGAAAATTTTGGTGAGCTTGTTCTAAATTTGCATAATTCAATTCTTGAGTGATATACATGAGTGGAAAAATACTGAGGGAACAAACGAGAGCATTGTGAGGATTGTGAGGTTATTTTTTTTTTCCTTTACGTTTGTTCACTGTGCAGGTTTTATGGAATCGGGAAAGACACCATAGTCTTCAGGCTCCTAGCCAGATTGGGACGCCAAACACCACTTTGATACTTTGAGTGGTCAAGTACAGAGTCAGTTCACAGAAGACCAGAATACTATGGCACAATTGTTGGCTAAATTTGAATAGCTCAGTACAGCTCAGACACCACCACTAGCCAATAATCAACAGCCAGAAGATGAGTTTGAACTTCATGAAGAAGCATCAGAGTTCGAACATTTTGAGGATGAACGAGTTGAAGATAATATAGCTCAGTTCTTTCCACTACAGAGAGACAGAAACGGCTTTGCAGCTCGAGGTAGAGGCCGGGGTTGTGGTGTTCCCTTCCAACCACGTTTCCAGGCAGCTCATAGGAATGTCTATCCAGAACAACCTAGATATGGTAATGCAGATAGTCTACTCGGCAATATCAAGACCACCATTCCAGAGTTTGAAGGCAAACATGATCCGAACGCCTATTTAGATTGGGAGCGCATTGAGTGCTATGGCTTCCCAGAGCCTAAGAAAGTGCAGCTAGCTTCCCTTGAGTTCACTGGATATGCAACAACATGGTGGGAGTTTGAACATACCCGGCGACGCAATAAGAGATATCCTCCGATTGATACCTGGCAGGAGATGAAGGATATTATGAGAGGTAGGTTCATCCCAGTTCACTATGAAAGAGAATTGTAAAAGAAGCTCAGTCAGATTCGTCAAGGATCCAGATCAATTGAGGAATATCACAAGGAATTAGAGACAGCCTTGAACCGGGTTGGAAAAGAAGACACTGTTTGCTACACTCAACCGGTATATTGAAGGAATGAACCCTGACATTGCTTGTGAAGTTGAGCTGAAAGACTTTGACAGTATTGAGGCAATGGTTCATTATGCATCGATTGTAGATCGACAGCTTAGAGATGGGCGCCGACGTTCTTCTCATTCCACGCCTGCAAGGACGTCGTGGGTTAGGGCCGAGTCATCTATGCCTAAGACCCATCCCACACATCCTACAGCACAGTCTACGCCACCAGCCCACCGTTTTGATGAGTCTACACCCCAGGCCAGCCGCAGGAATAATTTCAGTGCACCAAACAGAAGCTCATTGAATCGGTCAGTGCAGTCTAGTCAACCTCAGAATGCTACATCAGGCAGAGCACGTGACGTTCAGTGTCACAAGTGTCATGGTTGGGGACACTTTCAGGCCCAGTGCCCTAACCGACGTGTTATGTTCATCACCGAGCAGAATGAAGTGGAATCAGCCAGTGAAGAAGAGATAGATGATACTGAAGCCACAGAGGCCGAAAATCAGCCAAAGGTTTAACATACCATTGGACAAATTTGAGGAGGAGACAGCCCCTCCTGCACATGGTTGTCTAGTGTCCATCCGGACTTTGAGCATGCTGAGAGAAGAAGATCTGACACACCAACGGAAAAACATCTTCTATACCCGTTGCGTTGTTTAAGACAAAACATGCTCCGTGATAATTGACAGTGGCAGTGTGGTGAATGCCATTAGTCAATACGCAGTCGACAAGCTCGCACTCGTGCCTCACAAGCATGCAAAGCCATACAAATTGCAATGGCTTACAGACAGAGGCGAGATCAGAGTCGTGTGTCAGGTAAATGTTCAATTTACTATTGGTAGATTTACTGACACAGTTCTTTGTGATGTTATTCCTATGGAGGCAGCACGTATCTTGTTAGGTCGTCCATGGCAGTTTGATAGAAAAACAATCCATGATGGGTACGCGAACACTTATGCTATACCAAGAGAAGGAAAGACGACCATATTGAAACCATTGTCCCCAAAAGAAAAAGTAGTTGAGGATCAAGTCAGAATGCAGGAAAAGTTTAAGGAGGAACGAGAAAGAAAGGCCAAAGCTAAGGCCGCCTGCTCTAAGCATGAAATGGCCGAACGCTCCAAGGCCAAGCCCGCACCTCCAGTGACCAAGAATTCAAAGCGAGCAGCTCCTGTTTTAAGTCCACCGAGCTCCAGTGCCAACAGTGCAGACCCAGTGCACAAAAATCTGTTCATTAGTGCAAAGGGAGTTCAAAAAGCTATCAAAGCTGGTAAGCCTATCGTTCTGGTTACTTTTAAGGCTTATGATACTTCTGACCCTATTATTCATACTGTTTTGTAGCCTTTGATGGAGGAGTTCAAGGATGTGTTTCCAGAAAAGATTTCCAGCGGTCTGCCGCCAATTCAAGGAATTGAGCATCAGATTGACTTTCAGCCGGGTGCAGTCCTTCCCAACAGGCCAGCTTACCAGACCAGCCCTGAGGAGACTAAAGAAATAGACCCACAGGTTAGGGAATTGTTGGAAGATAAGTGAATCAAAGAGAGCATGTCGCCATGTGCAGTTCCTGTGATTCTTGTGCCAAAGAAGACAAATGAATGGCGTATGTGTATGGATTGCAGAGCTATCAATAAAATCACGGTAAAGTATCGTTTCCCCATTCCTAGGCTTGATGATATGCTAGATGAGTTGTCTGGAGCGTCTGTCTTTTCTAAAATTGATTTGCGTTCTGGATATTTTCAAGTTCGAATGAGTGAAGGTGATGAGTGGAAAACCGCATTTAAGACTAAACATGGATTATATGAGTGGCTTGTGATGCTCTTTGGTTTAACTAATGCGCCTAGTACTTTTATGCGTTTGATGAATCATGTTTTACGTGATGTGATTGGCAAATTCGTTGTGGATTACTTTGATGATATCCTCATTTATAGTATTTCTATTGATGAGCATGTTAGACATCTTAGGCATGTTTTTGAATTGCTGTGTGATGCTAAACTGTATGCTAATTTGTCTAAGTGCACCTTTTGCATGAATGAGGTTGTTTTTCTTGGCTTTGTTGTGAGCAGTCGTGGTGTTGAGGTAGTTAGGGCTAAGGTGAAAGCCATTGAGGAATGGTCTATGCCTAAGTCATGTTCTGATGTGAGGTCCTTTCATGGTTTAACTGGATTTTATCGTCATTTTGTACGTGATTTTTCTAGTATAGCTGCACCATTGACTGAATTGAGTAAAAAGGACCGAAAGTTTGAATGGGGTAAAGCCCAAGAGCATGCGTTTAATTTGTTGAAGTCTAAATTATGTAATGCTCCTGTTTTAGTTTTATCTGTGTGATACTCCGAGCTTTTATATCTTTAGAGAGCGTATAACTAACCGTGTAAGTTAAAAGATGACAATTTAGGAATAAAAATTTTCTTTTCTAAACGAAGAGAAATGAGTAAAACGTTTAGAATGCTTTGAGTTTTGTGTGAATTTATCTGTTCTATTTCTTGAGATGATGATGATGTGATATGCTTGTTGAGTTGTTTATATGAAAATGAGTATAAGATTAATTTTCAAAAATCCCGAAGAATTTGTTTAATTGAGATAGAATAATGATGATCGTCGAGAAATTCATTTACACCGATGAACTTAGAATAGAGTTGAATTAGAATCTTTGAACCTAGAATTGCTTCTAAGGTCACTGAGATAGGGTAAGAGCTCATCCGAGAATTGAGAAGAGTAATGAGGAATTGATCTTTAAAGGATTAATAAACGGATTAATAAGCTGACTAAATTCCTTTGAGATTTAAAAGACTAAATGATCGAATTCGTTAATCTTTTAATCAAAGTGTGAATTAGGATTGAGATGTTTAGTGTCGGAAATGAGACGAGAAGAGATTAGACTCGTTTATAGCATAAGTGAATTAATACGAATCGTTTTATCCTTAAAATCTTTACGACCGGATAATTAATACCCGTAACGACACGACGAGGACAAGTGTCACTCTCCCTCTCTCCCTCTCACCGCCACCTCTCTCCCTAATCTCTCTCCACACCTATCTTCAAGACTATACTTAGATGTCATCATGTTTATTCTCTAGAAATGAGCAAAATACTTAGTAAATTGTGTAATCAAAGTTTGCATGCAATCAACATCACATCAAACCGTCCATCCATGTCTTGATGCAAGTTCCAACACCAAAACATCATCATTCTTATTCCTTATGTTGGAATTCAAATCCATGCACTTATACAAAGAAATAAGAATTCATTCACTTACATTCCATCTCTCTCTCTTTCGAACTCTCCCTCCCAAGCAAGCAAGAAAAACAAAGAAAACCCTCTCTACTCTCTCCCTCACTCACGGCAATCACACACACACACACATTCATTTTGATTTTCTTCCATGCAACCTTGAATTCAAGCTTATCATCCATGGAAATGAAGTGAAGAACCTCATCCTCCATCTAGTTCATCCTTATCTTCAAGAAAAAGGTAATAATCCTTCAAGTTCTTGGATTTAAATTCAATAATCATCCTCCATTTTCTTCATTTTGGCTCTTAAGCCCTAAAAGAGATGAATGATTAATCTTTATGTTAATCTTTTCTTTGAGGATTCAAGAAGAGTTCTTCCTTCTATTCAAGTTCAAGTTTTGAAGCTCAAATTCCCTTCCATTCGATCCCAAGAAGCCAAGAGAAGAAATCCCTTTTTAATTTTCAAAGTATGATTATTCATTCGATTAATTGTATATATGTATATCTCTAAGTCCTAAAAGAAAGAAAACATGCATGCATGATATTTATTTATGTTTAGGCAAACTTAGGTTATGCTTGTGAAAATCGAGTGAGAAGAAATCGTTAGGAGAGTCGAACATTAGAATTTAATCGGTGAATTAATAGTAGAAAAAGAAATTAAATCCCTAAAAATCTAGTGAGTGCCGAAAATAATAAGAAAAATAGGAAAATATGAATCCTTTGAGTTATTGATATTTTGATGCTTGATATTATTTTTATCATGTTGAGAATGAGATTATATACATGAAAAATTGGGAAATAAAATGCATAAAAAGATGCATGTATGCCGTGTGTTTCTGGGGAAGAAAAGAAGGATTTATCTTGTTGATTTTGTTGATGAATTGAGTGATGTTTTGATCATGAAATGATTGTTTGATATGTTGATGTAATCATACATGTTGTTAAGTTAAGAAAATGGAATTGCATGATTAAGATTTTAAAGAAATTAAAATGTGATAATATAGAGAAGATTGGATGTTTAGATGTTATAATGTGTGTATAAATACCAGTTTAAATTATGGATAAAGGATAGAAATTTTTATAGTAAAAAGAATGAAGTCTAAAAGTTTTTAAAGTAATTGAGAATGGAAAAATGCATAAAAGATATGCTTAATAAATTTTCTTAGATTAAAACTTGAAGATTTGAATTTTAATAAACTAAGTCAAAAAGATATTTTGTAATTTAACTAATAAAATGAACTAGTTTTTATAAAAATGTTTATTGAATAATAAAGAAAATTATTAAGTAAGAAAGTGGTTTAAAGGTTAAGAACAAAAAAGAAGAATTTATTAAATAAATAAGCAAGAATTGAGAAAACCGAGTTTAAAAGAATTAATCGATAAGAAGTGAAAAGAAGTTTTAATCAAAATTGAGAAAAGATGATAGGCGAAATAAGTTAAAATACTCATATAGTTAATCAAGGAATTGATAATGGAATAAGATGTCGAGTAACGGCTTTGAAAGAAATTAATTAAGTGAGTTGTTTTCAAACCATGCGAATGAAAAATAAACCGAGAAGAATTGTCGAATTAATAATTGGAGAAATAATAATTGAAATAAGAGTCGAGTTAGAAGTGGATAAGAAATTACAATTTCATAAGAGTTTATCAATAATTAAAAAGAAATGGTTTTAATTGAGTAAAAACTATAAAGTGCTTCATAAGATAACGAAATGAGAACAAAGCGTTGTCTATAAATTAAGAAAAGAAATGCATAATCGAATTAAGTTCTAATATTTAAATTGAATAAATATTAATGTGCTTGAAGTATGTTTGATTTGTTTGAATTCATTATATGATTGAATAAGTGTTTAAATGCATGATGTTAATTGTGGCGTGAATAATTACTAAATTATTTGTGTGCAAGATGATGGAGCTATTGATGTAATAAGTCAAGAAGTAATTAAGTTTTAGAAAGAAAATTGAATAATAGAATGTAAATGGACGTCGTTAAAGTGAGAAAATGTTAAGACGTTGATTAATAATATTAACCAATTCAAGTAGAGTTAATAGTTTAAAAACGAGAACGCGAGATCCTTTAGAAAAATTAAAGTGAAGAGAGAAACGACTCAAGTAGAAGTCCTTCAGTTGAGTCCAACACCTTTGTGTCCATCTTTTGCGTATCTTATTTTTCCTTTATCGATGTCGAACTGTGAAGGATCGAGCCGGACGGATCACTAAGCAAGGACAAATAGCCCTTAAACCGCCTAGCTAGAATCTTCGGAAGTCAGGTGGGCTTTTCTGACCCAAAACTATCGATGAGAATTAGTTATGCTATTGAGTATTAGGATATGATTTTAAATGCGATTGACTTGCCGTTTTTATTAAAGTTGGTATGTGTTATCATCTGTTTATGTGAAGATGTTATTATCCTGTGAAAGGCAGGAAACCTACGTGTGGTATGTTAAATGTTGAGGTGACTGTGAGCCTTGCTTCGATTAGGCCGGTCACAGTGTTCGAGAAGGAGGCCTACTTCTCGGCACAGTAAAATTGTTTGTGACAGATGATGCATACTGTTATATTATATGTTATATTTGACTGCACAGTCTGTTTTAAGAAAATGTTTTTAACATGCACAAGTAAAACTGTTTTTAACTGCTTAAGTACTTGTGATGTTCGGCAAGGCAGGTTCAATTGTTATAGCTTTAAAAAGCATCTTTATTCAAATATTTTGGCTTGTGTTCACTGAGTACGAAGTACTCAACCCTGCGTGTGTTTCTAAGCATGCAGGTTGACTGGATGGCGATGGCATGGATACTTAGTGGTGTCGTGTAGTTCTTTTGGTTGAGTTGAGTTGAATATCAGACTAGCATTTGTACGTCTTCATACGTGCAGATGTTGGGTTTTGATGCAAGTTTCCGCTGCAACCCTTTTGAATTGATGTTTGTTGATGCTAATACTTTGATACTTATGTTTTTGGTTCCGAGTGTTGTGCTCGATGATTTCGAAAACTTGTTAAATTCTTAACTTCTTGACTTAAACTTCCGAGCGATGGGCTCGTTGACTTTAAAATCTTTTGTTGAATCTGATTCTCTTGACTTGGTGTATGTTGCATTCTCGTATTTGTTGGAATCCTATCCCTATCAGCATGAATTACTTATTTACATTCCGTCATAAGTGATTTGAGATGCTCGGATATTACTTCGTTATGTTTTTGGAAGCCTAATTCGATTGCCTTATCTTTCATTATCATTTTCCCCGAGCATGTTCCCCTTATTTTAGTTGATTGTTAGTTGTTTAGGTTTTGTTGTTATTCGTAAGTCGCACCTCGAGAGTCGGGGCGTGACAATCTGACTTTGCCAAGACATTTGAGATCGAGTGTGATGCCTTTGGTATGGCATTGGTGCTGTTTTGTTGCAGGATAGGAAGCCGGTCACCTACTTCAGTGAGAAACTGAACGGTGCAGCCCTTAGGTATTCCACATACGATAAGGAGTTGTATGCCTTGAAGAGGTCTTTGGAGACTTGGCAGCACTATCTGAGACCAAAGGAGTTCGTGATTCACACTGATCATGAATCCTTGAAGCATTTGAAAGGGCAGCAGAATCTGAATTCACGCCATGCCAGGTGGGTTGAATTCATCGAATCTTTTCCCTATGTGATAAAGTACAAGAAAGGAGAAGAAAATGTAGTTGCTGATGCTTTATCTCGCAGGTATACTTTACTGTCTTTATGCATGCTCAGTTCTTAGGATTCGAACATATTAAGACTTTCTATGAATCAGATCCGTTCTTTGGTCCTATATTTGCATCTTGTAGAGCTAAGTCTAAGACTATTGATTCGTTCTATGTGTCTGATGGATTCTTGTTTAAAGAGTCAAAGTTATGTGTGCCTGATTGTTCCATGCGTGAGTTGCTAGTTGTAGAGTCACATGCAGGAGGATTGATGGGTCATTTTGGTGTGTCCAAGACATTGAGTCTTTTGCATGAGCATTTTTATTGGCCTCGCACGAAACGTGATATTGAAAGAGTCTGTTCTCGTTGTATTACTTGTAGGAAAGCCAAGTCTACTTCGAGTCCTTTTGGATTATACACGCCTTTGCCTGCGCCATAGTCCCCTTGGGTCGATATATCCATGGATTTTATTCTTGGTTTGCCTAGATCTAAGTTTGGGAAAGATTCTATTTTTGTGGTAGTTGATCGTTTTTCCAAGATGTCTCACTTTATTGCTTGCAGACAAACTGATGATGCTGTTAACATTGCAAATTTATTCTTTCGTAAAGTAGTTTGTCTGCATGGGGTTCCTAGAACCATTGTGTCTGATAGGGATTCCAAGTTTTTGGGACATTTCTGGCGTGTTTTATGGGGGAAGTTGGGTACCAAACTTTTATTTTCTACTGCTTGTCATCCACAAACAGATGGACAAACTGAAGTAGTTAATAGGACGTTAGGTACTTTATTGCGTGCACTTGTTAAAAATAATTTGATATCATGGGAAGAATGTTTACCATTTGCTGAATTTGCTTATAACAGGGTTGTGCATTCTTCTACACATATGTCCCCATTTGAGGTCATTTATGGCTTTAATCCGTTGACTCCAACGGATCTTATTCCTTTACCTACTGATCATCTTTCGAGTTTGCAAAGTTCCCGTAGGGCTAAACAGGTTCGAGAGATGCATGAGAAAGTAAAGATGAGGATTGAGCTTCAAGGTGTGAGGATTGAGCTTAGAGGTCCAGTGACGAGATTAAGAGCCAAGAAGCTGCAAGGCTATTTCCAGTGCTATATTCAGAAGAAGTTGGAAAACGATGGAACTGAATCCCGACAGTACAAGTTGGTGAATTTGACGAGCATCGAGGAAGACACCTAGGTTGTGGCCACGCCATGTTTGGGACGTGCGCTATTTAATTATTTATCCATTAGTATAGTTTGTTTTATTAATTTTAATTAGAGCACAATTACTATAATTTGTGATTAGTCGTATTGGGCCAATGGATTTATTTAATTTTATTCTAGTTTAGCCTAGTTCGAAAATTATCAAGCCCAAGGCCTTGTAATTTTCGAATCATAATCTAGTATTTATGTTATTTTCGACATAATTGTAAGCAGACGAGTTTAAATCAAAAAGTGTTTTTGAACTTTGTCTCACGTGTTCTTCAAGTACACAAACCCTAGCTCTTGGTATGATTTGAATTGGCACCTTTCAATCTGAAATCTATAGTTCGTTCATGATCTTGTGTGGGGCTCGGGTTAACTACGCCGCCGGAGAATTGCTTCCGTGATACGTGTTTCAATCGTTCGTCGATTCGGGGTCCGTATTGAGGTAAATCTCCAAACCTGTTTTGTTTTCTTGTTCTGTGTTTTTCGTCCAGCCATCCACGCCTTCTTATCACCATCATACTTTGACCATATTCATCCATTCCTTCGCCAACTCCAGATTCCATCAAATTCAATCCCATCGCTTTTGCTAAAAACCCTAAACCGGATCAAAATTGATCACCAAGAGGTTTTGAGTTCTACTTATGCATTTTGGCTGAATTTCGGATATGTTCTTTTTGTATTCAATTTATAAGTTGTGTTAAAATTTCAGCTCAATCGGAGTTGAGTTGCTGTAGTTTCTGATCGGGTAGTCTTCTAGGGTTTTATTCGATAGTTTTAGGGGTAATTTTCGTATTATGTTCTTTTCTGGTTCAATTCTCGTTTAAGATCAGTGGATTAGGTGTATAGTCTCTATTAATTCCTTTTGTGTTTTGGGTTGAATCATCCTTTCTGTTGAAGTGGGTTCGAGTCCTTGTTTCCGCATATTGATTGGTCGTATTATAGATTTGGTATCAGAGCCACGTCAGCTTGCTGGTCGTGGTTCAATCCAAATTGTGGTGTGATATACTAGGGGCAAAAAGGATCGATCAGATTATATAAAAAAAACTAAAAATAAACAAAAAAAAAAACAAAAAAAAGATCGAGCCCTAGTTTTGGATCACCGATAGTTTGAAAGTAATCTTGAATTTTTGTGGTTTGTTCTTGTTGATTCATTTTGATTGGTTCTTGGTCCAAAATTGTGTGAGTAATTGTGTTGGGTAGACTATTGTCGTTGATTGCTTACCGTGTGTGTGTCGCATTTGTCGTCCTTTGTCGATTAGCGATTGGGGTCGTCGAATTGCAGCTTGTTCTCTCTTTTTTTTGGAGTCATTACTTTCGGTTATTGTGTCTAATTGGGGGTATTAGCATTAGTTTGATATAGTCCTAGTTGATTTGGTTGTGGAAGTCATTTTCCTAGTCAATCTCAAAACTGTTTCCTTGCTCGATTTGGTTTTGGTTTTGAATTTTTGGTGTTGTCATTTTTCTCTACCTATTTCCCTTACCAAGCGAAATACCCCTCCAGCCCTATTACAAACCGAAATCCACCCTATTCTGCTTTAAATCCCTCGTTTACGGCAGAATTTCGATTTGACGTAGAATTTGCTCTAGAACTCCGATTTTTCTCCATAATACCATTCCGGAAGTGGAACGACGCTAGGCATTTTTGGCCGAATTCGATCATCTTCTAGGCGAAATCGCCCTCCGAACTTTTTCGAATTTTTTGATTTTCGAATTTTTTTCATTTTTTTGTTTGAGCAGCCCGTGTTTTGTGTTCCTTGAGTCGATTTATTGTGAAATATTGTTCTTGGAAGTGATTTGAGATATTGGTACGTGATTATTGACCCGTGGTTCACCGAGAATTATGTTCGAGCTATTGACTAGGATCGAAAGGGGTTCAATCTTGGATTTTGTCAAGTTCGAAAGTTTTGTTGAGCTTGAACTAAATTTGCATAATTCAATTCTTGAGTGATATACACGAGTGAAAAAATACTGAGGGAACTAACGAGAGCATTGTGAGGATTGTGAGGTTAATTTTTTTTTTCCTTTACGTTTGTTCACTGTGCAGGTTTTATGGAATCGGGAAAGACACCACAGTCTTCAGGCTCCCAGCCAGATTGTGACGCCAAACACCACTTTGATGCTTTGAGTGGTCAAGTACAGAGTCAGTTAACAGAAGTCCAGAATACTATGGCACAATTGTTGGCTAAATTTGAACAGCTCAGTACAGCTTAGACACCACCACTAGCCAATAATCAACAGCCAGAAGATGAGTTTGAACTTCATGAAGAAGCATCAGAGTTCAAACATTTTGAGGATGAACGAGTTGAAAATAATACAGCTCAGTTCTTTCCACTACAGAGAGACTGAAACGGCTTTGCAGCTCGAGGTAGAGGCCGAGGTCGTGGTGTTCCCTTCCAACCACGTTTCCAGGCAGCTCGTAGGAATGTCTATTCAGAACAGCCTAGATATCCTAAAGCAGATGGTCTACTCGGCAATATCAAGACCATCATTCCAGAGTTTGAAGGCAAACATGATCCGAACGTCTATTTAGACTGAGAGCGCAAGGTTGAAAAAAATTTTGAGTGCTATGACTTCCCAGAGCCTAAGAAAGTGCAACTAGCTTCCCTTGAGTTCAGTGGATATGCAACAACATGGTGAGAGTTTCAGCAGACCCGGCGATGCAATAAGAGATATCCGCCTATTGATACCTGGCAGGAGATGAAGGATATTATGAGAGGTAGGTTCATCCCAGTTCACTATGAAAGAGAATTGGAAAAGAAGCTCAGTCAGATTCGTCAAGGATCCATATCAATTGAGGAATATCACAAGGAATTAGAGACAGCCTTGAACCGGGTTTGAAAAGAAGACACTGTTTGCTACACTCAACTGGTATATTGAAGGAATGAACCCTGACATTGCTTGTGAAGTCAAGCTGAAGGACTTTGACAGTATTGAGGCAATGGTTCATTATGCATCTATTGTAGAGCGGCAGCTTAGAGATGGACGCCGACGTTCTTCTCATTCCACGCCTGCAAGGACGCCGTGGGTTAGGGCCGAGTCACCTACACCTAATACCCCTCCCACACGTCCTACAGCACAATCTACGCCACCAGCCCGCCATTTTGAGCAGTCTACACCCCAGGCCAGCCGCAGGAATGATTTCAGTGTGCCAAACAGAAGGTCATAGAATCGGTCAGTGCAGTCTAGTCAACCTCAGAATGTTACATCAGGCAGAGCACGTGATGTTCAGTGTCACAAGTGTCATGGTTGGGGACACTTTCAGGCCCAGTGCCCTAACCGACGTGTTATGTTCATCACCGAGCAGAATGAAGTGGAATCAGCCAGTGAAGAACAGATAGATGATACTGAAGCCACAGAGGCCGAAAATCAGCCAAAGGTTAACATACCAATGGACGAATTTGAGGAGGAGATAGCCCCTCCTGCACATGGTTGTCTAGTGTCCATCCGGACTTTGAGCATGCTGAGAGAAGAAGGTCTGACAGACCAACGGAAAAACATCTTCTATACCCGTTGCGTTGTTCAAGACAAAACATGCTCCGTGATAATTGACAGTGGCAGTGTGGTGAATGCCATTAGTCAATACGCAGTCGACAAGCTCGCACACGTGCCTCACAAGCATCTAAACCCATACAAATTGCAATGGCTTACAGACAGAGGCGAGATCAGAGTCGTGTGTCAGGTAAATGTTCAATTTACTATTGGTAGATTTACTGACACAGTTCTTTGTGATGTTATTCCTATGGAGGCAGCACGTATCTTGTTAGGTCGTCCATGGCAGTTTGATAGAAAAACAATCCATGATGGGTACGCGAACACTTATGCTATACCAAGAGAAGGAAAGACGACCATATTGAAACCATTGTCCCCAAAGGCAGTAGTTGAGGATCAAGTCAGAATGCAGGAGAAGTTTAAGGAGGAACGAGAAAGAAAGGCCAAAGCTGAGGCCGCCAGCTCTAAGCATGAAATGGCCGAACGCTCCAAGGCCAAGCCCGCACCTCCAGTGACCAAGAATTCAAAGCGAGCAGCTTATGTTTTAAGTCCACCGAGCTCCAGTGTCAACAGTGCAGACCCAGTGCACAAAAATCTGTTCATTAGTGCAAAGGGAGTTCAAAAAGCTATCAAAGCTGGTAAGCCTATCGTTCTGGTTACTTTTAAGGCTTATGATACTTCTGACCCTATTATTCATACTGTTTTGCAGCCTTTGATGGAGGAGTTCAAGGATGTGTTCCCAGAAAAGATTCCCAGTGGTCTGCCGCTAATTCGAGGAATTGAGCATCAGATCGACTTTCAGCCGGGTGCAGTCCTTCCCAACAGGCCAGCTTACCAGACCAGCCCTAAGAAGACTAAAGAAATAGACCGACAGGTTACGGAATTGTTGGAAGATAAGTGAATCAGAGAGAGCATGTCGCTATGTGCAGTTCATGTGATTCTTGTGCCAAAAAAGACAAATGAATGACGTATGTGTATGGATTGCAGAGCTATCAATAAAATCACGGTAAAGTATCGTTGCCCCATTCCTAGGCTTGATGATATGCTAGATGAGTTGTCTGGAGCGTCTGTCTTTTCTAAAATTGATTTGCGTTCTGGATATTTTCAAGTTCTAATGAGTGAATGTGATGAGTGGAAAACCGCATTTAAGACTAAGTATGGATTATATGAGTGGCTTGTGATGCCCTTTGGTTTAACTAATGCGCCTAGTACTTTTATGCGTTTGATGAATCATGTTTTACGTGATGTGATTGGCAAATTCGTTGTGGTTTACTTTGATGATATCCTCATTTATAGTATTTCTGTTGATGAGCATGTTAGACATCTTAGGCATGTTTTTTAATTGCTGCATGATGCTAAACTGTATGCTAATTTGTTTAAGTGCACCTTTGGCATGAATGAGGTTGTTTTTCTTGGCTTTCTTGTGAGCAGTCGTGGTGTTGAGGTAGATAGGGCTAAGGTGAAAGCCATTGAGGAATGGCCCATGCCTAAGTCATGTTCTGATGTGAGGTACTTTCATGGTTTAGCTAGATTTTATCGTCATTTTGTACATGATTTTTCTAGTATAGCTGCACCATTGACTGAATTGAGTAAAAAGGACCGAAAGTTTGAATGGGGTAAAGCCCAAGAGCATGCGTTTAATTTGTTGAAGTCTAAATTATGTAATGCTCCTATTTTGGTTTTATCTGACTTTGCCAAGACATTCGAGATCGAGTGTGATGCCTCTGGTATAGGCATTGGTGCTGTTTTGATGCAGGACAGAAAGCCGGTCGCCTACTTCAGTGAGAAACTGAACGGTGCACCCCTTAGGTATTCCACATACGATAAAGAGTTGTATGCCTTGAAGAGGTCTTTGGAGACTTGGCAGCACTATCTGAGACCAAAGGAGTTCGTGATTCACACTGATCATGAATCCTTGAAGCATTTGAAAGGGCAGCAGAATCTGCATTCACGCCATGCCAGGTGGGTTGAATTCATCGAATCTTTTCCCTATGTAGTTGCTGATGCTTTATCTCGCAGGTATACTTTACTGTCTGTTATGCATGCTTAGTTCTTAGGATTCGAACATATTAAGACTTTCAATGAATCAGATCCGTTCTTTGGTCCTATATTTGCATCTTGTAGAACTAAGTCTAAGGCTATTGATTCGTTCTATGTGTCTGATGGATTCTTGTTTAAAGAGTCAAAGTTATGTGTGCCTGATTGTTCCATGCGTGAGTTGCTAGTTGTAGAGTCACATGGAGGAGGATTGATGGGTCATTTTGGTGTGTCCAAGACATTGAGTCTTTTGCATGAGCATTTTTATTGGCCTCGCATGAAACGTGATATTGAAAGAGTCTGTTCTCGTTGTATTACTTGTAGGAAAGCCAAGTCTACTTCGAGTCCTTTTGGATTATACACTCCTTTGCCGATGCCATCGTCCCCTTGGGTCGATATATCCATGGATTTCATTCTTGGTTTGCCTAGATCTAAGTCTGGGAAAGATTCTATTTTTGTGGTAGTTGATCATTTTTCCAAGATATCTCACTTTATTGCTTGCAGACAAACTTATGATGCTGTTAACATTGCAAATTTATTCTTTCGTGAAGTAGTTCGTCTGCATGGGGTTCCTAGAACCATTGTGTCTGATAGGGATTCCAAGTTTTTGGGACATTTCTGGCGTGTTTTATGGGGGAAGTTGGGTACCAAACTTTTATTTTCTACTGCATGTCATCCACAAACAGATGGACAAACTGAAGTAGTTAATAGGACGTTAGGTACTTTATTGCGTGCACTTGTTAAAAATAATTTGATGTCATGGGAAGAATGTTTACCATTTGCTGAATTTGCTTATAACAGGGTTGTGCATTCTTCTACACATATGTCCCCATTTGAGGTCATTTATGGCTTTAATTCGTTGACTCCAACGGATCTTATTCCTTTACCCACTGATCATCTTCCGAGTTTGCAAAGTTCCAGTGACGAGATTAAGAGCCAAGAAGTTGCAAGGCTATTTCCAGTGCTATGTTCAGAAGAAGTTGGAGAACGATGGAACTGAATCCCAACAGTACAAGTTGGTGAATTTGACGAGCATCGAGGAAGACACCTAGGTCGTGGCCACGCCATGTTTGGGACGTGCCCTATTTAATTATTTATCCATTAGTATAGTTTGTTTTATTTAAATTTAATTAGAGCCCAATTACTACAATTTGTGATTAGTCGTATTGGGCCAATGGATTTATTTAATTTTATTCTAGTTTAGCCTAATTCAAAAATTATAAGTCAAAGGCCTTGTAATTTTCGAATCATAATCTAGTATTTATGTTATTTTCGACATAATTGTTAGCAGACGAGTTTAAATCAAAAAGTGTTTTTCAACTTTGTCTCACATGTTCTTCAAGTACACAAACCCTAGCTCTTTGTAGGATTTGAATTGGCACCTTTGAATCTGAAATCTATAGTTCGTTCATGTTCTTATGTGGGTCTCGGGTTAATTACGCCGCCGGAGAATTGTTTCTGTGATATGTGTTTCAATCGTTCGTCGATTCGGGGTCTGTATTGAGGTAAATCTCCAAACCTGTTTCATTTCCTTGTTCTGTGTTTTTCTTCCAGCCATCCACGCCTTCTTATCACCATCATACTTCGACCATATTCATCCATTCCTTCGCCAACTCCAGATTCCATCAAATTCAATCTCATCGCTTTTGCTAAAAACCCTAAACCAGATCAAAATTGAGCACCAAGCGTTTTTGAGTTGTTCTTGTGCGTTTTAGCTGAATTTTGGATATGTTCTTTATGTATTCAATTTATAAGTTGTGTTAAAATTTCAGCTCAATCGGAGTTGATTTGCTGTAGTTTCTGATCGGGTAGTTTTCTAGGGTTTTATTCGATAGTTTTGGGGGTAATTTTCGTATTCTGTTCTTTTCTGGTTCAATTCTCATTTGAGATCAGTGGATTAGGTGTATATTCTCTATTGATTCCTTTTGTGTTTTGGGTTGAATCATCCTTTCTATTGACGTGGGTTCGAGTCCTTCTTTCCGCATATTGATTAGTCGTATCAGCAAGTGAAACACTCGCCAGAAAGAATCTTCATCAATCAGTCCTAATACATGAAGGAATTGATATTACTAAATTTGGCTAGAATCCAACAAAATAACAAAGATCCCGATGAACACCAACTGGAAGATCGACCCTGGCCAAGAAGGGGAATCCAGTTGACGCCTAAGAATCATCGGTTTGCTGCTCTACCTCACTGCTAGTCGACCAGACATCTCCAATGCAGTTGGAGTGTGTTCAAGATTCCAAGTTGAGCCTAGGGAACCTGACTTGCAAGCAGCGAAGAATATCATCAAATACCTGAAAGGGACATTTCACATGGGACTGTGGTACCCTACTGATGATAACATCGAACTGACCGGATACTCAGATGCAGACTTAACTCGAGATAGAGTTGATAGAAAATCAACTTCAGGTTACTATCAGTTCATGGGAAGAAAGCTGGTATCTTGGTTTTCAAAGAAACAGGTTACTGTCAGTTGTTGCATGCAAATTCTCTGGTTAAAGCAGCAGCTCAGAAACAATGAAGTGAAGACCGGACAATTTCCCATCTATTGCGACAGCTTGAGTGCTATAGCCATCACAGTGAACCCATTTCATCACTCCAGAACTAAGCACATAAACATAAGACATCACTTCATCCGTGATCATGCCGAAAAGAAAGACATCATTGTTGAGAAAATTTGCAATGACATTCAACGAGTTGACATCTTTACGAAGCCCTTGGTAGAGACACGATTGAAGATGCTGGGCCAACTCCTTGGATTGCTTCACCCTACCGACGAAGAAGCCATGATGATGAAGATCAAAAGTTGAGGGAGAATCTCAACTTGAGGGGGAACCTAAGCCTCAAGAGCCAACCGTCTAGTTCGTGGACAACTACATCAAACCTCAACTAAACAGACAAACTCAAAACAGTTGAGTGTATGCCGAACTGAAAAGTGTAATACCCCACTTTTTTGAGTCTTAATTAATCGTCTTAATTATGTTTAAGTGAGCCTAAGTGATTATTAAATGTGTTTGTATGTGATTATGTGCGAATTTATGCGATAAAAATTTCCGAGAAATAATTTTTCTCATAAATTACCAAAATGCCCCTGAAAGGCAAAATCGTAATTTTTCACATTTCAGCAATTCAAAACGAAGATGTAAACAGTTTTATGAGCATAAGAAAGTAAGATTAAGCTTGAGTTCGAATTTCAGAGAATTCTGAAATGGTTGACTTTTTGATGAATAGTAACTTTGATCGAAAAGTCAATTATACGTCGACGGACTCCGAATTCAGTCTAATTAGTGTCATTACAATCTAGAATTTATTTTAAGACCAATGATACAAGTTTGAGAATTTTTTGAGCTCGTTTGAGTCGAGTTTGAAATTTATTTTTCATAGAAGTGAATTTGAATAGTACTTTTTTACGTTTTCTTCGTTATTCAGAATATTAATTCGAAAATTGGATTTTCCGAATGTATGATTTAATTTGTGAGTATTGTGATGAATTAGAGTGAAATTGGATGTCTTGTACTGGATAAATCTTTTATAAGTTTGAGAGAATTAATGATTAAAGAAGGATGTATTGTATCGGATAAATCTTTTGTTCCAGGGATTTTTACCCGATAAAACTCTAGATTCTAGATCCTTCAAATCTTCTGTCTCCTTATGTCTCCCTCAACTCTCCAACTCTCGGCTGCCAACATTTCCAATTCACTCTCCCAAACTCCTCCACTCTCACCTCCCACACTCTCTCTCACTCTCCCTCGTCACTCTCCTTCTTCCTCATGATTTTCTCTCTCTTTCACCTCCATGGCTGCCGAAACCAGCAGCTCCCCTAAGCCTTCATATTTCTTCGATCAAGGCAAGGAAAGGAAGCTAGAGTTCCGAGGAATCGAGTAGTGATCATCAAGCCAGAAGAAAAGTAAGGAATCTAACTATAAATCTATGATTTCGATGTATTTCTCCCTCACAATATCTTCGATATTTCTGCAAATTTTGGGTGAAATTATTTGATCCTGATCCTCAAAACTCGAATCCATAACCCTTTTGTATCTTCTATGCTTTGAATTATTGAGAGAAATCCAATCCTTCAACCTAGAGAACTCTATGTCATATCCTCTATAGAGTTTGAAAATTTCGAGTGTATGTAGAAGAGTTATGATTTTCATATATTTGAGCTTAAATTCATGATCTTGCACCATGAAAGAAAACAAGAAATAAATTAAAGAACCCTAATTAATAAATATTGGTGAAAATGTTGAGGAAATTAGGGGTTTTTTATGTTTTGATTTCTATCTTGATTTTGATGATTTCTATGTGTTCTAGAAATTATTCTAAGTATATTAGAGTGATTGCTTGAAGAAAATAAATCATATATGCATGAGATCATGAAGAAACCGTAATTTATGCCTAAAAATAGGATTTTGTGTGTCTTGATTTGAGTGATGAATTTGATGCTTTGTATGAGTTATTTGATGACATATAAGCATGCTTGAATGATTAGATTGAAGAAATAAACACTATATCTATGAAAATGAATTTTGAGAAGATGATAAATAGTAAAATTTGATTTTGATGATCTTGAGTATTATTTGTTAAATTGATGAAAGAATTACGAAATTGAGAATATGTTGAGCATGATTTTAGAAAGAATTGAAGAAATGAATTTACTTGGTTAAATTCCCAAAAATTTCGAACCTTAAAAGCTTAGGAATTGTGATTTTTGAAATTCTTGAGCTTGGTTTGATAAATCGATGATGGATTATTGAAATTGAATTTATTTGAAGCATTATGAAAAATCGAAGCATTATTTGAAGCCCTAAAAATATATGGTTTGTGCCTTAAAATGGAGATTTTTTTATGTTTGATGTTATTTGTTGAAATTGATTGGAAAATCGATCAATTGGAATTTTTCTAAGTATATTAGAGCCTCGAATTTTTGAATTCGGGTGAGTTATGCTCCACTTCCTAAAAATTTCGAAACTTAGTGAAATTTGAAATTGGAAATTTTTTATTTTGACATTGTTTAGGTCAATTGATGTTAACCTATGAAATTAGATTCATTCAAAGTATGATAGAACTTGAAAATGATGAAAAAGATCAAGTATAAGAAAGTTTGATTTGTGCAGAAAATTTAAGAGTAAAATCGAAGAGATTTTGAAGATTAAATGATGAAATTGATGATCCTAAGATGAAACTGAAGTTAAAACAAGTATGTTAGCCTTTTGAAATTCTAAATTCGGATGTCGTATGAAAAAGTTATGCAAAATCGAAGATTTTGCACACTAAAGAGTCGATTTTCTAAAATAGAAATGAGTTTGAGTAAATTTATGAACTAATTGAGCTTAGATAATTAATTTGCATATATTAGAACTTGAATCGAGTAAAAATGAATCCTTATGCATAAAATTGAGTAAAAGTTGAAACTTAAGAGAAAGTTAATTTAGGGTTTTCTCGATTCATAAGTCGAAAATTGAAATTGATTGAATAATTGTTCAATTAGATTTATTTTAAGCTAATTGTGAAAGTTTGAGAATTTTTGGAGCATGTGTACATTTTTCGAGAAAGTAGTGTCTTACTTTATTGCGAGAAATTTTGCATGAGGTTTCGGATTTCAAATCTGATTCCATATTTCGATTTATTGAATTTTTATAAGAAAAATAAAGCTGTTTTTATTCAAAACCGAGAACCTTCATATTTAAGTAGAAAAGTGGAACAATATCGAGTCAGCATGAGACAGTAATTGAGTTCGAAATGAGTTTCTAAGTCGGAAATTAAGTTTGTAAGAATATATGTGAATTTTTAGAATTTTTCTAGAATATTTTGAGTAGTTTGGAAATTTTTTGATTATTTGTTAGGATTTTCAAATTAAATAATATTCTCAAATTGTTGAGTATGAATGTTCGTGTCCGAGGAAAGTCTGTTGGAATAGTACAGGAGTAGAGTTAAGTCCAGAAAGTCCGATTAGTTAAGCCAAGAAAAGTTAAAAAAACCCGAATCAAGTAGAAATCCGAGTAATCGAGTTTAGAATTCCTTTTCATAGAGAAAATAGAACTCGTCTTTATAAGAATTTATTCTTGAAGGAACCAGTGAAATTCATCAGTAAGAACCGAGTGGAGTCCAGAAATAAGGAACGAGAAGGAAAAAATTATTTCGAGCGAGCCTCTGGATGACAGGTGGGCTTTCTAACCAAAACAAATCGATGAATGTGATTACTATTATCATATCATGTGAGTTTTCAAATTAATTGACTTGCCAATTTTTGAGTATGTTAGCACCTACTTGAGGAAGACAAATTCGGTCGTGTGTTTTCCATTGGGTAAGCCGGTCACGGTGTTTGAGAAGGTGGCCTACTTCTCGACACTAATATTTGATTGTAGATCTGGTACATACTTGGGATGTATTACAACTTGGCAAGCATTTTCAAAAGTAAAATTATTAATCTAGCATGCACAAGTTAAATGTTTTATAACTCTAACACTTGTGATGCAGCAAGAAAGACAAGTTCAATTTATAGCTCTATTGAGCAAGCTTTTAAGTTATTTTTGGCATGTGTTCAATGAGTACAAAGTACTCAGCCCTGCATGTTATTTCTAAAACGTGCAGGTTAGCTCGGATGATGATGGTGCAGTGTGTTTGGCAGTGTTCATTATTTTAAGTCAAGATTGGTTTAAGCTTGGGTTATGTGTCTTCATACATATAACTTTGGGATTTGATTTAATTTCTCCGCTGCAACACCGATACTTAATCGTATTTTAAATTCCTTCAACTCTGATATTTAATTAATGAGTTTCGTGCTTGACAATTTATTTTTATTTTCTCTCGACTCTTAATAGATAAATTTATTTCATTGAGCCTTTGAAATGAGTAATTGAAATCATGTTGATTAATTGCCATCACTTTCAATAAAGATTCCCTTGTATACGAGTATGTTTCCTTGTTTATTTTCCATTGTTTCACCCTCACTATCCGATGGTTTCTAGTCGTTTCATACATTAGAAATTGGGCTGTGACATAGTGGTCTCAGAAGAGCTCGTCTGCTCTAAGCTTAAACTTCTTTGAGAGTCAAAGTCTAGATTTAATTTCCTAGACTTATTTGAGTTAGCAACAAGCCAAGCACCTTATCTCATCCGGCAACCAGGTACGAAATTCTGAAGAGCTTTCCAAGTTTTCAATTAATTTCAAGTTATTCAATTTCTAATATTTGCGCTTATGTAGAAGTAATGAGCTTTATAAGTTGCTTGAATAACTAGGATGCTTTAGAATTCTCTCCCTATACCGTGTTTTAGCATTGAAATTCGAAAAGATAGATCGAATGTGCGATCAATTTCGTGATGTGAAGTTACCAAATGCCATGAGCTTAAACTCACTTTTGGGAGACAAGAGCGAGATAGACGATGAGGAAACAGAGCAAGAATGCAAGAGTACGAGCATATGAGGAAGAATTATCATAAGACGATAGTAGAATTCGCAGAACGTTATCATAAGTTCGAGAGATAGTGAAGTACCTCGACGTCAGTGCTTTTAATGGGATGGTACATCTCATCTATGTTTTTTCCCGAAGAGTGGCGCGAGTAAGCAACTTCTCTAGTGCCAACCCACATAGAAGGATAGTACCTTGGAGTCTATTTTTTTTTTTAGAAACTGTAACGGGTTTACCGACACGATCTCGAGTCAATTCATCAGGGAAAATTCTTTGCCCCCTGGACCATTCAACCCTCCACCCCAATTTGAGGCTTAATGGACTTAATTCTGAGCCTTAGTCTCACGACAACCTTATTTCATTTCTTATTTCTTCTTTGCCTCGCTCAGCTTTCAATTCAGCAAATAATCAAGAGTTGTTTGTCTGACCAGTCCTTTTTTCTCCGAACTACCCTGCCTTGGCTAACTCTATGGCTACGCAGCCCGACGATTCGTACGATCCTTTCTAAGTCTTGCTTTCTTCGTACGATGAGTTAAAGGAATTTATGCATCATATCAGTACCTACTCTCCCTAAGAGTCATAGTCAAGCCTTATAAGCCAACTCGCACCAAGAATAGCGATGACGAGCCCTTCGACCACTCCTTTGCGGAAGCAATGATAGGCACAAGCCACCTTTAGCTCATTTCGAGCAGCTGTGTTTGTTCCCAATCTCTAGCCTTCAAGACGTTGCTTTAAGGCCAAGTTAGGAGTAAGAGTTAGAACTTAATCAAGACATTGACATAACCACGTTCCTCCGACGCAACGATGACAGCGATGAGACCCTCTGTGGGATGACAAGAAGTTTGAGATTTCAAAATAGCTTACAAAGATGAGTAGTACGGCAGCAAAAATTCACCATGGATAGCCCCTATAGCTGATCTTAGACGTCTCAAGGAAATTAAAACATCCAGTCGATGTTAGGATTAACCTTTGTTGTTTATATCCCTATTTGGATATAAATCCTCAAAAGAGGCCATCATCCTATAATAGGAGAAAAGAGATCGTTAAAAGTCAGCCTTTTTGTTCTATGCTTGAGCTTGTGTAACTAGAGTTAATATTGAGCCCTTGAGAATGATTTCGAGAGTAATGTGGAGACAAAGTTTAAGTTGATAGTCGAGTCTATTAATCTAATTTAAGTTAATAGTCGAGTCTATTAATCTAAGTTATTCATCAAATTCTTGAGTATGGGAACTGAGAATAAGTTAAGAAGGAGTTTGAGCTATTAGTTGAGTTTATTGTTTAAATCCATGCTTGAGTTTTGAGTCATTTAAATTGTCGTTCGCGACACTATTTGAAAAAAATGATTATGATTAAGTGTTTGAGTTTGAGTTATTGCATATAGTTGAGTTAAATGTTTGAGTTTTGAGTCATTTAAGAATGCCTCTGATGAGAAGAAAAAACCCAAGAAGCGCTGAGGAAGTATAACGGGAGCCAACCTCGCCTTTTCGAAATGACCAGAGGATTAAAGAACTTTTTCTTCAAAGAAACCCTTCGACATTTGACGATGAAGACAGTCCTATCAAAGTTAAGGACCAGATTCGTTCTCTTGAGCTAATCTTCGGTTAGAAAGCCCACCTATCATCAAGTGGCTTGCTCGGAATACCTCTTTTCTTGTCGCTCCTTACTTCTAGACTCCACACGTTTCATACTATCAAACTTCACTCGTTCCTTCAAGGATAACAGTTTTATAAGGACGAGTTCTACTTACTCAAATGAAAACGAAATCTAAATTTGATTACTCGGATTTCTACTTAACTCGGGATTTCTAACTTTCTCGGCTAGACTAGTCGAATTTCTCGACTCTTAACTCTACTCAAGTACTATACCAACAGACATTCCTCATGCTCGAACATTCATACTCAACAACTTTAGACAATTTGAACTTAATCAAATAATCAAAATCGAGAAATCACTATTCATTCCACAAACTCAGAATTTCTCGATTTCACGCATCCATCGACTTCAGAAAATTACGAGATTAAATCTCGATCACTTTAAACACAATTCATTCACATTTAAGTCGTCACATCGCAAATCCAATATTCACATATAGGTAAACGATCGACTTCAATAAATAATCGTAAAATAAAAAAATTTCCAAACTTCTCAAAATATTCTAGAAAAATTCTAGAAATTCACATATATTCATACATGCTCAATTCTATACTTAGAATCACATTCAAGACTCATAACACTGTCTCATGCTAACTCGATACTGCTCGAATTTTTAACTTAAAAATTTAATTTCTTGGTTTTGAATGAAAATAGTTTTATTTCTCTTATAAAAATTCAACGAATCCAAATATGGAATCGGATTTGAAATCCAAGGCCTTATGCAAAAATTTAAGCAATGAAGTAAGACACTATTATCTCGAAATGCATGCATATGCTCCACTCAAATTTTCACGATTAGCTTAAAATAAATCTAATTGAATAGTTACTCAATCAATTTAAACTTTCGACTTGTAAATCGAAAACCCCTATTTTAAATTTTCTTAAAAGCTTCGGCTTTTACTCCATCTCATGCATAAGGGTTCGCTTTTACTCGATTCAAGTTCTAACATGCTCGATTTAATTATCTAAGCTCATTAAACTCATAATCTCACTTAACTTTATTTCAATTTTAGAAAATCGACTTATTAGTGCACAAAAACTTCATTTTGGCATAACTTTTTCATATGATCTCCGAATTCAGAAATTGAAAAGGCTAACATACTTTTTTTAATCTCAATTTCATCTTGCAATCATCATATGCATCATATCTCATCAAAATTTTACTAGATTTTTCTTAAAAATTCTGCGCGAAATAGTTTTTTTTATACGTGATCTTTTTCATAAATTTCAAGTTCTGTCATACTTAGAACAATTCTAATTGATCAAATTCATCATTAATTTCATCATACGTGCTTAAGCATCAAAAATCCCAAATTATAAGCTCATTTCCGTCAAAAATTTTGGGGCTTTTTACATAGGAATCCAAATTCAACGATTCGACATTCTATAATCCTTCAAATAATTCCAATTTCAATATTATTTCACCGATTCTTCAACTCGAACTCAAGAACTCAAAATTTTTAACTCTTAGGCTCATTTGGTTCGGATTTTTTTTTCATGCTTTCTATGCAAACGGGTTTCTTTCTTCGATTCCTCTTAAACTTAGGCTTGATTTATACTCAAACTTACTTATCAATCATCAAACTAAGAATCAAGACTCCACAACCTCAAAAATCATCAAATTCTTTACCCCTATGGTTCGAATTTTTCAAGGAAATATTCATAAAAATTCATGCTTCTCTATTTCTCATTTAAACATGCTCATATCTTCATATAACTTATAATTCTAACAAAATCATCAAAATCATCACAAAATCATCAACTTCTTTTAAGCAAATAGTTCGACTTTTTCGAGAAAAATAACAAGATAATTCCTTTCTTAAATTTTTCCTCATACTCATGCATGAGTCATCATAAATCTCTTTATTCTAACATCATCTCCTCGAGATTATCACAAACTCATAAATTCTTCATCCACACACACACACACACACACACACACACACACACACACACACACATATATATATATATATTTATATATATCGAAATTTTTCAAGAAAATAACAAAATTTCATACTCTTTAATTTCCTCATTTCTCATGCATCCAAACTACTCAAAATCATCATATATCATCAAATCATTCATGAAGAAGATCACAACAAAAATTTCTCTTTTTTCTACCCTATTCCATCGGTTTCAAAAGGGGGGAAAAAGAGAGAAAAACTCTTCTCATTTAATCAATCATATAGAAGTTCTTAGATAATTCATAGAATACAAATTCATCCTCAATTTCATGTTAAAATCATCAACACAAAAATCCCTAAAAATCACAAAACTTTCGGCGCACACACACACACACACATATACATATACATATATATATATATATATATATATATATATATATATATATATATATATACAAAATTTCTCCTTCAATCTTCATGCATATAATCACACAAGGATCAAGAATATCATACTCAAAAATTAAGAATCAAAACTTTTTCTCCATGACTACACTTTCGGTGGTTTTGGAAGGGAGGGAGAATCAAATTTTAAACTTCTATTTTCATGAACAAACCTTGCAAAGCTTCGACTTCTAGACCTCAAAACAAGCTAGGATCGAGCTCTCCTCCTTGGCTTGAAACTGCCAAAATTTAAAGGAGAGGGAGAAGGGTGAATCCTAGTCTTAAAATGGTCACAACGAAGAGAGGATCAAGAATACCTTGTCGATTTAATCGTTCGATGATCGAAGGCTATTTTCTTAGCAACTTTGGAGCTTCATCTTCATGTCTTCAATGGAGGAAATGAAGTGTACGTGTGTATGTATGTGTCACCGAAAGAGAGAAGGGAGAGAGGGGGGAGTGATGTGTAATACCCCGATCTTTCGTAAGTCTTTAAGTTCGTCATGATTGAGTTTATATGTCTAGAATGTGTGCTTTTGTGTGATAAAAATTTCCGAGAAAAGAAATTTTCTCGTGAAATTACTAAAATGCCCTTGAGTGCCTTTACGTGATTTTTCTCATTTCGGTTATCTGAATCGAATGTGTGATTAATTGATTGAGCATGATTATATGAGTTTGAGTCTGAGTTCAAATTTCAGAATATTCTGAGAAGTTTCATTGTTAGATGAATAGTAACTTTTCCCGAATTTTTACTATTCATCAAACTTTTGTGAATTTTGTCTAATTAGTGTATTTTGAGTCTAAAAAATTATTTTAGAAGCTTCGAGATATGTTTGAGAGTCGTCAGAGATCGTCAGAGAAAAAGTCAAGTTGAAGATCCAAGAACCCTAATATGAATAGTGATTTTCGAATTTTTATTTGTTGCTCGAAATTTTAATCTGAAAATTAGATTTTTAGATTCCTTGATTTATTTGGTGTGATTTGAGACGAAGTAAAGAGGTTTCTGATGCTGAGAAAGAGCCATGGTGAGTTAGGAGTCGTTTGAGAGTTAAACAGAAATATAGGGATGTTTTGAACCGGAAAACTTTTTTTTTCCCGGCGATTTTTATCGCACTAAACTTAGCATGTGCTAATATATCTCTCACTGCCTATTTCTCTCCCCCACTCTCACCTCTCCTCACTCTCTCTCACGCGCCTCTCTCTCTTTTTCTCTCCCTCTCTTGGCCGACATCATCACTCTCTCTCCCTTCTCTCTCAGCAACAAACACACACACACCATCTCTCACAAACCTCCATTGAAGAAGCTTGGATGAAAGCTTAGAGTTTCATGGATTAAAGCCTTAACTCGATCAAGCCTTCAAGTTGTGTAAGTCTCTTGATCCTTGTTTGATTTTGATGAGATTGAGTCAAGAAAACAACCCCTTTCTCTCCCTCCCTTGTTCGACCGAGTTGGTCCTTCCAGTAAGGAATCGAAGTCTCTTGTTCTAGCTTTGATTCTTGAGTTCTTGTGAGACTTTCATGCATGAAGATAGGAGCCAAAATTCTTGATCATCATCTTTCCCTCAATACCGATTTTTATGGATAAAATTAGGGATTTTGTATTGATGATTTTGATGTTGTTTGATCTTAGTTTATATTTTTGAGTCCTTATGATTATATGCGTGAAGATTGAAGGAGAAAATTTATGGTATATATATGTATGAGTTCCAAAAATCTAGAGGATTTTTAGGGATTTTTGTGTTGTTGATTCTAGCATGAAATTGATGATGGAAATGAATTCTATGAAGTAATCTTTGATGTTCTATATGGTTGATTAAATGAGAAGAATTCTCGCCTTTTTCTCCTTGTTAAAACCGATGGATAGGTAGGAGGAAAAAAATGAATTTTTGTGATGTCCTTGTTATGAATATATTGATGAAATTATTAATGATTTTGAGTAGTAAGGATGCATGAAAATGAAGAGGAAAAACCTTGATCATTCCACCTCTAAGAATGCCGAATTTCTCATAGAAGATTAGGACTTGTTGTTGTGTTACTTTGATGCTTGAATTGATGATGAAATCGATGAATTTGAGTATGAAAATACATGTTAAAATGAAGAAATCAAAGAGTGAAACTTGTTTGCTAAATTTCTTGAGAATGCCGATTTATATACCTATGTGTATAGGTTGATGATTTTGTGATAATCTTGAGAATGATCATGTTAATGATGATAATTGCATGAGAGAATGAAGAGCATGAAATATTTTCTAAATTCCTAAGAGTGCCGATTTATATGCATGATAGGAGGAGTTAATGATTTTGTTATGATTTTGTGATGTATTGTTAGAATTATTAGTTAAATGAAGATATAAGCATGTTAAGATGAGAATTAGAGAAGAAGGAAGTTTTATTGAATTTTTCTTGGAAAAAGTCGAACCATATATGAGTATAAGTTGATGATTTTTGATGTTATGTGTTAGTATTGCTTAGCTTGAAGATTGGTAAGTGAATTTGAGCATATATCGAGCATAAGTATAAAAAGAATCGAAGAAGAAAATCGTTTGCTTAAAAACCTGAAAATTTCGAAGATTAAAAGGAAATAGAGCTTGAGAAGTTGACTTCTAGATGTTGTTAGATGAATTGGATGATGAGATGATGAAATTGGAGTAAAATAATAAAGTTATCTTTTGAACTTCTTAAATCGGAGTTAATATGTGAAAGATATCGAGTATTGAAGATTAAGAATAAGAAGTCAAATTTTTCCTAAGTTAAAAGTAAAATTAATAGAAATTAATTGAGAAATTAGTTAACTCGATTTATTTTGAGTCAAACAGTAAAGTTTGAGAATTTTCCGAGTACGTGCACATTTTACGAGCAAAGTGACGTAGACTTTATTCCGAGAAATTTTATTTAAAGGCTTCGGAATTTGAATCCAATTCCATATTTAAATTCCTTTATTTATTTTAAGAAAAATGAAACTGTCTTCGTTAAAATCCGATGACTTTTATCTTTCAAGTCGAACAGTGTTGAGTCAATATTTGAAGTTCTGAGACAGTATTTGTGATGCATGAATGTTTGTGAAAAGTGATTTTCTTATTTTCAATATTCATTGATCGAGTTTAGTTTGAAATTTCAAAGTCTTAAGATTGGTGCCCAGCCCCGGCTAAGATCTAGCCAAGGTTGCATTTTTGTGCAGTAGGCAAACCTAGCCAAGGCTGAGGTTTAGCCGAGACTAGTCTTTTGGTACAACAGGTCAAGGTAGCCACAACTGGTAGCTAGCCAAGGCTGCCTTGTTCTCTTTTCAATTATGTGAATCTTCTTGATGATTATGTTATGAGTGATGCATGTTTGATGTTTGGAGTCGATGTTTGGTGTGATATTTGTCCATGGTTTAGTACTTGGGTAGAATCAAAAAACCTAAAAAGATTAAGTTAGTCGAGCTGAGATAAGTTAAGAAACCCGAGTCAAGTAGAAGTTCTTCAGCCGAGCGTTAAAAGTTCGTTACATCTTTCGAGTAAGTAGTCTCGCCCTTATAAAATGTTATTCTTGATGGAACGAGAGAAGTGCTAGAAGAAGAAGAAGCAGCTAACCCGACTAACCCTACGTAGTCAAGTGGGCTTTTTAAACCGAGAACTATTGAATGCTATTACGTATTGATTATTATGTGAGTTTTTAAATTAATTGACTTGCCAATTTATCTGAGTTATGGTATGTTTGATCGTCTACTTGAGTTATTATCCTGTGTGAGACAGGAACACACGTGTTGTTATTTGATTTATGTTAGGTGACTGTGAGCCTTGCTTCGGTTAGGCCAATCACGATGTTTGAGAAGGAGGCCTACTTCTCAACACAGAGATGTTATCCATACTTGTTTATTATATATATTTTGACTGCGCAATCGTTTGAAGAAAAAGAAATGATTTTTGCATCCATAAGTAAACTGTTTTAAATTGTGCTAAAACTTGTGATGCAGTGGCAAGGCAAGTTCAATTATATAGCTCTGTCGAGCAAAGATTAAAATTATTTTGGCATGTGTTCACTGAGTACGAAAGTACTCAGCCCTGCATGTATTTCTAAACGTGCAGGTTGGCTTGGATGAAGACGGCGGAGGTTGCTCGACAGTGTGTTAAAATAAGTCGAGTCTTTTGTTTAAGTTTGCATTTGCATCTCTTCATACATATAATTGTTGGACTGGAGTTTGAGATTTTGTTGCAAAACAAACTTGTCATTTATTTTTTAAAACTATTTTGCTATGATGATTGGTGTCGATAATGAGCCTTGTGCTCGAAAATATTTCCTATTTTTATTATATTCTACTTGATTTGGATTCGAGTTACATGATTTACTTTCGACACTTGAATTATTTATTAATGCTCGTTTATTTGAGTTAAGATTTGAAAGCATGTTGTTATTTGTTATCGCTTTCAATCTATATCCCCTTGTTCTTGAGCATGTTCCCTTGATGAGTCGAGTATGTTTTCATGGTTACACCTTCACTGTCTAATGGATTCTAGTCGTTCCTACGCATTGGAATCCGGGCTGTGACAAAGTGGTATCAGAGCAGGCTTGTCTGCTCTAAAGCTTAAACATTCTCGTGAGTCGAGTCTAGATTAATTTCCAAGACTTGTTTGAGTCAGTAACACGCCGAGTATTTCCCCATCTCATCCGACTACCAGGTATGAGTATTTTGAAAAGCTTTAAGTTTAAGTTTAATTTCGAGTTATTCAGTTTGCTATTTGCACTTGTTTAGAGATAAAAGCTTGGTAAGTAGCTTGAAAAACTAGATTGCTTTAGAATGCCATCCCTAAATCTGTGTTTTATGTGGAAATCGAAAAGGATGGAACATTTGTGCAAACGTTTTTGTGAAATGGAATTGCCAATTACCCTGAGCAATAAAACCTCTTTGGGAAGCAAAAATGAGTATATGGAGTTGGGAATTTCAAACATGTTGATTAACTGTTTAAGTGCGCTTCACTCATTTAAAATCGTATAGGATGGACAATGAGAGCAACCGAGCAATGATGCACGAGTACCTGCATATTAGGAAGTCGTATCACGAGACGATCGCCGAATTCTTAAAACAGTATCACAAGATTTGGGAGACAGTGATGTAACTCGATGTCAGCGCTCTTGATGGGATGGTACATCTGATCCATGCCGTCCCTCGAGAGTGGTGTGGCTGGGCAGCCTCCCTCATTCCGAGATTCATCCCTCATTCCGAGATTCATCGGACAACAGTACTTGGGTGTCTATCTCTATGGCGATTGTAATGCTTTTATTGCTACTATGTGTGGTCAATTCATAGAGTATGGTGCGCCGCCTCCCGGACCGTTTGACCACGTTCTTCCAATCGAGCTGAACGGCTTTGTTCTTGAGCCTCAGCCTTAGCCTCAGTCTCCGCTTCGAGACGGACCAGCCCCTTTCCGAGTCCCCTCTCCGCCTTGCCCTGAGCTGAGAGCCGCTTTTCAGTTCCATCCGTATTCTGGAAATGTGCTTCCTCTCTGTTGTTTTGATCCTTTTGCCTCATCTAGCTCTGTTGCGACTCAGCCAGATGGTTCTTATGACTCCTTCTGGGTTTTGCCGCCTTCATACTACCAGCTTGAGGATTTCATGTGTCGAGACCGCACTCCCTCTCCAGTGCAGCATGTAGCCGAGCCTTCTAGGCCGACGCGTACTTGATAAACATGGATTTTCACTTGGTTTTGGGTTTTAAAAGTGCTTATTTGATGTGGAAATTTATGTTGGAAAGCAGGTTTAAGTATATGTTTTTATTTGTTTTGAGGAATTTGATACTTGCTTGTTTATTGTGGAATTGAAGGTATTTTGGAGCTTTAATGTAGAGAAACAAGTTTGTGGATGTCAAGATTGGCTTCATACGAGTTCGTGGGAGGAAACGGCTCGAGAAACGGTGTAGAAACAAATGCAAAATGAAGCCGAGCAATGAAGTACCCTTCATGCAGCCGCATGAAGGGAGGATATTACCCGCATGAGTGCATGCGGTCTGGCATACGACCGCATGTCGGACCGCATGCCAATGCTCTTTGCTTCAAATGTTGGGAATGTCTGGCATACAACCGCATGGTGAGACGGATTAAGTTAAATATTTTTCTTTTCCAATTTTTATTCCCTTTTTAATTAGACTTTGTTTCCTACTCGTTTTAGCCTAGGGTTTTTGCTATAAATACTCCTTCTATTGCATAGAAGACACCATCTTACATCATATATTATTTTTCTTAGTTTTTATTTTCGTTTAGCTTTGTCTTGGAGTTTTGAAGGCTTGTTCAAGAGTTCAAGATGAGATTTGTTCTGACTACGGTTTTTCTTATTTAATGTTTATGAATTCTTTTTCTTTTAATTGTGTGTTTGCTTTAAGTATGAGTAGCTAATTTTCTTGCATACTAGGGTTAAAGAGTAGATGGATAATTAATCTTTGATTCTTAATCAATTAATCAATTACGACCTTCTCTTCCTTCTTATGTTCTTGGTTTGTCTTGCATGCTTGATTGACTGATCACCAATTATGTATATTAGTTGTGTTAATTCAATAGTCGGGAGATGAGGATTAATACATGAACTGAAATATAGGACACGCATTGCAAAATAACCGGGAGGGGACGAGCCTTGTGTGAGAGCATTAATCTTAGGATCTTTTGGGAGTTGCATGCATATGATGTTTGTCGGGAACGAAAACCCTTGCATGTGATCAACGGTTTATTCGCTACAGGAGTAGGTTTAAGCTATCTTTGTGATTGTTCTAAGAAGAGTCGAGTCCCAGTGTTAATTGATTGATTGATTGAGATTTGAATTTTAATTGTCCATTGAAATCGAAGCCTTAGGATACCTTTTTCTTATTTGAATCTTTACATATGTTTGTTTGCTTTTTATTTGCTCTTTGTTTTCTTCATTAGTTTCATTAAAAAACCCAAAAACTAAAGTTCGTAGTCTAAATAGAGGATAATAGTTGAAAGTGGTACTTGCTAAGTTAAATCAGTCTTTGTGGAATACGACCATGCTTCCATATACACAATAGCACCCGTGCACTTGCGGCGTGTTAAAGAAAAGTGCGAAAAGTACTGGTGACAGTGATGAAGACGAGCCCTTTGAGAATCCTACAAGCAATGCCACCGTGGGCAACAGTTACCTTCAGGCGTTGCTGAGCGATCACTTCTCCATCCGTACCCACCTTTCGAGACTCCAGCAATTAGTTCAAACTAGGCGCTAGAGCGAAAGATTGACAGCATAGTCATTTCCTACCTTCGTCACGTGAGTAGCCCCAAGAGTCCCCCGTGGGACGAGTCTGAGTTGGAGGACGTCAATGTCTGCTTTGAGGATGAGCAAATTAGAGATATGACGAACCCGTAGGAAGTCCCCGAGCTTACCTACAGCGATTTCTTAGAGGCGTTAGCTGCAGCAGAGGGTCAAGGTAGTGAGGAGGATGAGAAGGAGGATCTGGAGAAGGATCTGGAGGAGGACCCCGAGGAGGAGCAGTAAGGTGACGATGACCCGAGCAATGATAGTTCTCACGCTTAGGTCCAGTTCTAGAATGTTGTGGAAAATCCCGAACAATATTTACTTTTCTGTCGAGAATTGAACTCTTTTATTTTCAGCAGTGATGTAAATTATATAACTTGATGCATAGATCTTTAGTAGAGCCAGACACGAAGTAGTATCTCGTGTCTAGTGCGTTTTTTAGATATAGAACGTTTTGTTGACGTGTAGGGAAATTTTTCAGTTGTGAATATTTATTCCTTATATTGGTATAAGTCCTCAAAAGAGGCCATCATTCCGATGATATGAAAAAGAAGCCGTTAGGCTGTTAAAATCAACTTTGAGTCTCTAAATTATTTTAAGTATTCTGAGAAGTTATCTATCCTTGAATTGCGAGTGAGTAAGAAAGAGAGTCGATATTTTTAATGAGCTGTTTCTCTGAGTAATGTAAGCCTGAATTTTTGAGTAATTATATTTGCCTTATGTGATAATGTTTGAGTAGATGGTGTGATAAATTATTAGGTATGATGTTTTGAGATATTGTTGAGAAAAGCATGCAAGTAAATGATTGATTATTTTAAGAATTATTATACTTGCAAGATTGATGAATGAATGATTTGCTTGAATTTTCCCTTACGTGCCAATAAGTATCAATTGAGAATCGTATCCCTCTTGAGAGGGAAGTTTTAGAAAGTCGAGAAATTTCGAGTGAGATTAGCCGCTTTGCGGAATGTTTTCTGCATTTTCTAATTCCTAGCATTTCTTTTAGAATGCCGCCAAGAAGAAGAAATGAGAGAGGCGAGCAAAATGACAAAGAAGAGCAACGGGACCAGAGCCCGCCTCTTCCAATGAAAGATGAATCTAAGTGCTTTTTCTTCAACAAAACCCACCCACTTTCGATGGTAAAGGCAGTCCCGTGGAAGCTGAGGACTGGATTCGTTCCCTCAAACGAATTTTTTTTCTTCATTGTGGAGATCGCTAACGTCTCGAGTGTATGACATATCAGCTTAAAGGATTCGCCGACTACTGATGGAAAGCTCGACAGAGGACGTATTCGCCCGAAGAATGAGAGAATCTGACATGGGAGCAGAAAGCCTTGTTCGAGAAATACGTACCCCGAAGCTATCGAAAGTAGAAAGCGAACAAATTCGCAAATTTGAGATAAGGAAAGAAGATTATAGTTGAGCATGATTGAGAGTGTTGCGAGTTAGCTCGTTTTACGCCCGGCAAAGTAGATACAGACAAAAAAATGTGTGAGCTATTTCGAGCAGGAGTAAGGCAAGACATTCGCGTGGTTCTTGCAAGTCAGAGCGGTTTGACTTATTGCTGATGTCCTAAGTAAACTGTAGGGAACGAGCAGTGGAGGACCGAATCAATTTTAGTCTTCGCAGATGAGAGCGTTGGAAGGAGCTCCGCTGCCAAAGCATCTTCAAGGTCAGCATAAACCGCCACAACAGAAGCAGCAACCCTCTCAGCAGGAGCCGCAGCATTATCAGCGAGTCTTCACCATCGAGCAAAAAGCTGGAGTCAAAGACCAAGGAAATCATCAATTGAGGATCAGGCAAGAAGATATACAAAAGACAGCTTTCAGAACGAGATACGGACATTACGCGTTTGTTGTAATGCCATTTGGATTAATAAATGCCCCAACTGTTTTCATGGATTTGATGAACCGTGTTTTCCATGAATACTTGGACAAGTTCATGATTGTTTTCATCGACGACATATTGGTATATTCAAAGGATGAAGCAGAGCACGAGAAGCATCTCAAAATCGTGTTAGAAAAGTTAAGATCGGAAAAGTTAGAACACGTTGTTTCATCCGATGGAATTAAAGTGGACTCAACCAAAGTGCAAGCAGTTCAAGAGTGGAAATCGCCAACCTCAGTCTATGAAGTCCGTAGTTTCCTTGGTTTGGCAGGTTACTACCGACGATTCATAGAAGGATTTTCCAAGATAGCCAAGCCAATGACGAGTCTGCTAATGAAAGAATCAAAGTTTAGATGGACAGAGAAATGTGAGAAAAGTTTCCAAGAGCTTAAGTCGAGATTGACGACGGTCCGAAAGCAGGAAAAGACTACACTATCTTCACAGATACATCATCTAAAGGATTGGGATGTGTGCTAATGCAAGATGGAAGAGTGATATCTTATGCATCAAGGCAGCTGAAGCCTCATGAGAAGAAGTATCCAACGCATGATTTGGAGTTAGCAGCAGTAGTTCACACTTTGAAGATTTAGAGACAACATCTCTACGGAGCAAGGTGTATGATTTTCTCAGATCATAAGAGCCTAAAATATTTCTTTGAGTAGAAGGAGTTGAATATGAGATAAAGACGATGGCTAAAGTTGGTGAAAGATTACGACTGCAAAATTTCTTATCATCCCAGAAAAGCCAATGTCGTAGCCGATGCGTTGAGCAGAAAGGAGAACTTGGAGTGAGGATTTCTCCTCTCCAATGAGGAAAATTTGATCAAAGAATTTGGAAAGATGAGAATCGAATTAGTTCAACCCCTAATGACGATGGAGCAAGTAATTGCATCTCTAGTGGTAAATCCCGATTTGAGAGCCCGTATCATAGACGATCAAAAAAAGGACGCGAAGTTAGAGAATTTGAGGCTTAAAGTCAGAAAAGAAGAAGTCGAGGATTTTTGAGAATTGAATGACAATGCTTTGTTGTTCCGTGGCAGAATTTGTGTGCCAAGTGATGAAGAATTAAAGAATGAGATCATGAGTGAAGCCCATGATACCCCGTACACCGCTCATCCCGGTAGTATGAAGATGTACCAAGATTTAAAGCAGCTATTCTGGTGGGTAGGAATGAAGAAGGTCGTGGCTATGTATGTGGAAAGATGTTTAGCCTATTAGCAAGTAAAGTCTTTGCATCATAGACCTTATGGACCTCTGCATCCGTTACCAGTCCCGACGTGGAAGTGGGATGATGTTAATATGGATTTTGTGTTGGGTTTTCCAAAGACAAAGAAAGGAAATACAACCATATGGGTAATTATGGATCGATTAATGAAGTCCGCT
This sequence comes from Schizonepeta tenuifolia, assembly GCA_029490685.1. Taxonomy (NCBI): domain Eukaryota; kingdom Viridiplantae; phylum Streptophyta; class Magnoliopsida; order Lamiales; family Lamiaceae; genus Schizonepeta; species Schizonepeta tenuifolia. The sequence continues at coordinate 57,296,252 of CM055956.1, forward strand.
CATTTCATACCTATTCCTATCACCTATGGATCGGACAAGTTAGCTTAGATTTATGTCAAGGAGATTGTGTATTTACATGCAGTTCTGAGTACGATCACCTCAGATCGAGACTTCAAGTTTACATCGCGTTTTTGGGAAAGTTTCCAAAAGGAGCTAGGGATGCAATTGCAGTTCAGTACTGCTTATCACCCTCAGATGGATGGCCAATCAGAGAGAACTATCCAGATTTTGGAAGACATGTTAAGAGTCATGTTGTTAAACAAAGGAGACAACTGGGAGAAAATTTTACCCCTTGTTGAATTTGCTTACAACAACAACTATCAGAATACGATTGGAATGGCCCCATATGAAGCCCTTTACAGAAAGAAATGTAGATCTCCGCTCTACTGGGACGAAGTAGGTAAAAGAAAAGTAATAGGCCCCAAAGCTATCGAGGAGATGATAGAATATGTTCGTCAGATCCGTGAGAGAATCAAGGAAGCTCAGAGTCGGTAGAAGTCGTATGCCGATAATCGAAGACCACAGTTAGTATTACAAGTATCGGATGCAGTCCGATACTTGTAATACACACACACACACTAGAACCCTAAACCCTAAACCCTGAACCCTGAACCCTGAACCCCCACTCTCACCTCTCCTCACTCTCTCTCACGCGCCTCTCTATATTTTTCTCTCCCTCTCTTGGCCGACATCATCACTCTCTCTCCATTCTATCTTCTCTCTTGGCAACACACACACACACACACCATCTATCACAAACCTCCGTTGAAGAAGCTTGGATGAAAGCTTAGAGCTGCATGGATTAAAGCCTTAAATCGATCAAGCCTTCAAGTTATGTAAGTCTCTTGATCCATGTTTGATTTTGATGAGATTGATGATGGGAACGGCTAATGAAAGCCAAACCAACTTGCCCACGGATCTTTTTCGGATATCTAACTCGACATATAAGAATCATACATAGCATACTCCGATTAATTTAAAACAATCATACAATTAGAGATACCGTCTTGGATTTGGAGTTCGTTGAATGATTCCACTAGACGATCTACTAGAATGTGTCCTGTCTCGATCTCGGATGCTACGTGGTTAGCAATCCTCCAAGATCCTCAAGCCACTCCAAACCCACTCACTACTTTCTCTCTCTAACCTCTAAGTATGTTAGATGCAAGACATAGGGTTTCAAGAGAGCTTCAAGTATATATAAGATCATCGATGGGCTTAAGCCCATTATGTCTTGATGTGTGGGTTGGGCTTGAGTGTAAGAGAACATTTGGGCCATTCTCGAGATCTACTAGAAAACTAGAGTTGGGCCTCCTATATACTTGTACACCATTATTCAAGCCCAGAATAATTACAAGTATATAATCACTAATTCATTCCACTAAAGAATTAGTGATGCATTATCGTTCTAGTCGGCTGATGAATCAGGGCCTCTAGTTTTGACTCCGACAGTCCCCATGTTTGAGATGTTAAACATTCATTAATAAATTAAAGCTTCTAACAGCTTAAATTAATTAATATCTATAATTACTTAAGTGGTACCACTCAACCTTATTATCGTACCAGATATACAATCCACTTGCAGGGTTTAGTACGATAAACTTAATGAGCTCCTTAAGGGAATGTTATCAACCTGGGTTCACCAGGACATGGTTTCCTAATACAGTTAATCAAGTGTCAAAACAAATATTGTTGTCACCCAAGATACAGAGCATATTGAGTTAACGCATAACTCTCACCCATAGTAAGTCACTGCGATCCATTCAATACATAAACATATGTACTAGCATAAAACAAGTAGTCAAGACAAACTACTTTCTGTTATATTGCTACAGTCTAAACCGATAACTTGTCCAGAGTTATCTCGACTGTGAATAACTATTAATATCTCATGTAAAACTGATCAATGATCTTCTGTGATCTACAACACACCATTTGATTTATAAGATGAGATAAAGGGACAAAAGATATTATGCAACAAACAATCAAATCAGATATGGGAGAAAATAGCGGAAATAGAAACTGTGTATACAAGCACAAAACGTTTACTTTACAGTATACACCAATAATTCTCCCACTTATACTAATGCAAACTTTTAGTATACTTGTGGCTACTTCAATTATTACAACATATCTCCAACTTCTACTCAAAGTTCTGCTGGCAAGCATCATAAACCTAGCACTTCAACATGTTTGTCGAAGATCTTAGCCTGAAGGCTTTTCGTGAAGGGATCAGCCAGATTATTCAACGGTGCAATTTTGGCCACAACTGCATCTCCTCTCTTAACGATATCTCGTATAAGATGGTACTTTCTCTGTATGTGTTTACTTGCCTTATGGGCCCGTGGTTCCTTCGAGTTTGCCACTGCACCATAGTTGTCATAATAAATTGTGATACACTTAGGCATACTCGGAATCACATTTAGGTCTATCAAGAAAATCTTGAACCAAACTGCCTCCTTAGCAGCTTCCGAAGAAGCTACATATTCGGCTTCCATGGTGGAGTCAGCAATGCATTTTTGCTTTGCACTCCTTCATGAAATTGCTCCACCTTCCAATGTAAGCACATAACCTGAGGTAGACCTACTTTTATCCCGGTTTTCTTGGAAATTTGAGTCCGTATACCCAAGAGGGAGTAAATTGTCTGTCTGGTATACAAGCGCATAATTCCTAGTCCTTTTCAAGTACTTGAGAATGTGCTTTACCGCAACCCAGTGTCCCTGCCCTGGGTTAGACTGATATCTTGCCACCATGCTAACGGCATAGCATATATTAGGTCTAGTACATAACATAGCATACATGAGACTTCCGACAGCAGAAGCATAAGAAACTGTCTTCATGTCATCTATCTCCTTTTGTATCTTAGGACACATTTCCTTAGATAGAGGAATGCCATGTTTGAAAGAAAGAAAATCTTTTTTGGCATTTTACACGCTGAAACGGGCTAAGATTGTGTTATTGTAGGACGTCTGACATAAGCTCAACATTCTACTCTTCCGATCACTATTTACTTTGATCCCAAGGATGTAAGCAATTTCTTCTAAGTCCTTCATTTGAAACTACTCAGACAACCATACCTTTATGTCTGACAACACCTTCTTATTGTTGCCAATGAGAAGAATGTCATCTACGTACAGTACTAAGAAAACCACCACGTTTCCGTCACCACTAAGCTTGTACACACAACTTTCGTCGAGACATTGCTCAAAACCAAAAGATTTGACAACCTCGTCAAAACGTTGGTTCCAAGACCTAGAAGCTTGCTTTAGTCCATAAATGGACTTCTTAAGCTTCCACACAAGATGCTCTTGGCCTTTCTTAACATAGCCTTCAGGTTGCTCCATATAGATGTCCACATCCAGATATCCATGAAGGAAAGCTGTCTTGACATCCATTTGCCAAACCTCAAAGTACATGTAGGCTACTATGGATAGGAAATTCTGGATCAACTTAAGCATTGCTATAGACGAAAAGGTTTCATCATAATAGATTCCCTCTTTCTGAGTGAATCGCTTTGCCACCAAGCGTGCTTTGAAGGACACAACCTTCCCTTCAGATCCTCTCCTATGGATGTAGACCCACCTGCAATCTATGACTTTCTTGCCTTCAGGAAGCACTCGTAGGTCTTTCACATCCATATTTTCCATTGATTCAATTTCAAAATCCATATAATCTGCATTCGTGTCTTGAACTGCTTTCTTGTAGTTCCAGGGAATGGTTTCAACAACCTCATTTTCTGGGAGAGTTCTAGAAGACTCTCCCACAAGGGTGTAATGCTTGGGCAACACAATTGCCCTCCCATACGATGAGGTAATTCTGGTGTATCAGTGATGACACATTGTCCAGTGTCTGATGGTATATCATCTTGTACACTCGGTATAGGAATCTGAATGTCTCCTTTCATTTCCTGAAGAACAATATCACTTTTAGTTTTGTGATTATTCACATAGTCCTCTTCCAAGAATCTTGCGTTGGTGCTAACAATGACTTTCTGATCCTTAGGACTAAAGAAATAACCACCCTTCATTCCTCTAGGATATCCTACAAACAACATCACCTCTGTCCTAGATTCCAACTTATCAGCTTTCTTGTTCAGCACATGTGCTGGACTTCCTCAAATCCGAATGTGGTTCAACCTGGGCTTGCGCCCTGTCTACAACTCAGATGGAATCTTTGGGACTGATTTGGATGGTACTAGATTGAGGATGTACGCCGTTGTTTTCAAGGCATATCCCCAGCACGATACAGGAAGTGTGACAAAGCTCATCATTGATCTAACCATTTATAGAAGAGTTTTGTTTCTTCTTTCTGCTACACCATTCTGTTGGGAAGAAGCAGGTGCAGTCAGCTGGAAAGTAATCCCATTATCTGATAAGTATTGCCTAAACTCATCGCTCAAGTATTCACCACCACGATCAGATCGTAGAGTTTTGATACTTTTACCTTGACGCTTTTTCACTTCCGCCTTAAATTGTTTGAACTTGTCAAAATATTCAGACTTATTGCGCATCAGGTAAATGTAGCCCGTATCTTGAGTAATAATCAATAAAACTGATGAAGTACTCATAGCCACCTCGAGCTTGAGTAGACATAGGCCCACACAAATCAGAGTGAATCAATTCCAACACATCATTGGCTCTATTCCCCTTGGCCTTAAAAGGCCTAGTGGTCATCTTTCCCTCTAAGTAGGATTCGCAGACTGGGATTGGTTCGACTTGGAGAGATTCCAAGGGACCATTACTAACCAGTCTTTGGATCCTTCTAAGATTGATATGACCTAACCTTAGATGTCATAGATATGTTTGATTCCTCTCAGAAGAAACTTTCCTCTTTCTAAGGTTAGAAGACGATGAAACAAGGGTTTCAGTAGAAGTATCATGTGCACAAGTTATAGTGTAAAGACCGTTATTTGACATGCCAGAATTGATAAGAGAGTTATTTCTCATGATAGTCATAGAGCTATCAAAAATAATAGAGTATCCATTCTTAGACAATTTCGTAACTGAAATCAAGTTTCTATGAAATTCAGGCACATACAAAACATCTTTAAGCACTTAAACAGAATTAGAATTCGGGATCTTAAGTTGCACATCTCCCACTGCAACAGCTGCTATACATGCAACATTGCCCATGGATATGGTAGTCTCGCCCTCACTCAGCTCTCTTATCCGCAGGAACCCCTGCAAGGTGTAACTAACATGATCAGTTGCTCCCGTATCTACCACCATAAATGGGCGGAACAGGTTGCTAGACATGTTTCAGTTACAAGAGCGATATGCATACCCTTGTTGTCCTTCTTTAGAAGGGGACAATCGGTCTTCCAATGTTCCATTTGATTGCATTTGTAACATTTCCCCTTAGGCTTTTTAATGCCACCAGAGGGACCTACTCCACCTGCCCTCTTGCTCCCACTAGCCTTCTTATGTTTAGGCTTCCCCTTCTTTCCGCTTTTGAAGCTAGAAGAAGAGCCTTTAGTAGAGATCAAGGCTTGTTGTGTGTTCTCCATTACACCTTCCGCCGCCACTAAGTCATTAAGGAGTTCACTTTGGGTGTACTCCCTTATGCTCATGACATGGTTGAGACGGAAGTTCTCAAAAGACTTGGGAAGAGTGTGCAAGATCATGTCGATCTTAGTGTCAGCATCAAACAGTCCACCGAGCGTCTCTATCTCATTCTGATATTGAAACATCATGAGACAGTGCTCGTGGACAGATGCGCCCTTAGCCATTCGAGTAGTCATGAGTTTCCTCATGGCCTCAAATCTTGCTGATCCGTCCTTTTCCCCAAAGAGCTCCTTGAGGTTCAACATGATCTCTGCTGTTGTAGCTGCAAAGACGTGGACATAGACGCTAGAATATAGCACTTGGCCATATCATTCACCTTATGCCACTTTCTATGAACCTCCCTTTCCTCTTCAGTGGACTCAAAAGTTAGAGTGGCAGGAGCAGGGGTTGTGAGTACAAACATGTACTCTTCAGCAATCAAAACAAGGTCTAAGTTTCATTTCCAGTCCAAATAATTGGCACCGGTAAGCTTATTCGAAGTAAAAATAGTCATAAAAGGATTGAAAGCCATATCTGAAATGATAAACATGTAAACATATACAATTAATATTGAAACCTTTAGAAAACAATATTAATGTACCCTTCAACAGCCCAATAGATACCCAATGTAAGCCACGATAGTGTTGACTTTTACATTTGTAACTATTGACCAGACACCCAATCTTTAATTCCATTATCTCGTCAACTTAACCTTATGACGAATGAAATTAACAGTTGAACTTTCAACAGGCCGTACAAGTTAAAAAGGGACCCCGTTGGGGGGTTATATTAAAACTTGTACCTAAGCAATGACCACAATTCAACCCCAAGGTCATTTATTCCACGTTTCACATACTTACTAGAACCATGTCGCACGTAAAATGATGACCTATAGTTATCTTGTTAAAATTTATCCCGTGGAAACTATGAACAACATTACATGTAAGCCATGATAGTGTGGACATTTACGCATGCCATTGTTCACTTCCACACAAAATTTAATGGTTAATTAAGAAATCTCATCTGACAAACTTATGTGCAATGAACACATGTAAGCCACGATCGTATGGACGTTTACATGAATAAATCACACACTTTGTTTAGAGATCAATTGTGGAGGCCTCAACGAATTTTAACAAATAAAATTCATTTTATCTTGCTTAGACATTTTGATTAAAGGTTTTACTTTGATGATGCAAATCACACAAATCACATAACATGCTTATCAAGAATTTCAAATATAAATAAATCATGCTTTTCAAAATTCTAAACATGCTAACATGAAATTCCTAGCATGCTCAAAGATGATAAATCATGTAGACAAGTAAATCATGCTATCACATAATTATATTGCAATATCATCCATAAATACGATAAATAACATAAATTAATATGTTGTCTATCGTAGCCCATGTGGATGTGCCACCGCCAGAGAACCTCTGTCGCACGCTCAGACGGCAACGCCACCTCGCGTGATCTTCTCCTTCACAATGCAACCCACCGTCGCTGGAGTTGCTGCTGCACAGATCCGTGCAGCTGCTCGCGGTCGGAGATGTGGGCCGATCCGAGCACGACGACGGACGACCCAGCTCACAATGCACCACCGTTGCCGGTGCTCTTGCACCTCCGTTTGCCGAGCTATAAGGAAAGAGAAGCAGCAGCCGCTGTTGTTGTTTGTCGCCCTCTCCCGTCGCCGCCGTAGCAGATCCGGGCCGGTCCCATGTGTCGCCACGATCTGTAGTCCGCCACCGGTGCCACCGTGCCGAGAAGTTCATTGCCACCCTATCCAGAGGTTGAAACCTCTGGAAGTCGGATGTTGGCGCACCCCTTCTCCTTCACGGCAGTAACCCGGCAGACGCTGCCATGCCGTCATGCACCTCAACCCGTCGCCGCCGGCCGTGCGACACCTCTGCCTTTTCTCCTCATTTACCGCCGCCCATCACAACCCCATCTTTCTTCTCTCATTTCCAGTCTCCAGATCTCATTGTTCTTTTCCATTATCATTACAACAAGGAAATAAACAGTACATTGGAAAATCCTAACACTAACCATGCATAGCTTGTCGTAGGTTTAGTATTACATACCAAGAGCAATAAATCGAATGAATTAATGGAGTAGGCTATGATAGACAACCAAGAACAGCTGCAGAAAATTAACAACAAAGTAAGAATGAAAGCAGATTCTACTCGAATTAATCCGATAGAGCCGAAAAATTCGGACCGGGCTCTGATACCAATTGATGGGAATGGCTAATGAAAGCCGAACCAATTTGCCCATGGATCTTTTTCGGATATCTAACTCGACATACAAGAATCATACCTAACATGCTTCTATTAATTTAAAACAACCATACAATTAGAGATACAATCTTGGATTTGGAGTTCGTTGAATGATCCCACTAGATGATATTCTAGAATGTGTCCCGTCTCGATCTCGTATGCCATGTGGTTAGCAATCCTCCAAGTTTCTCAAGCCACTTTAAACCCACTCACTACTTTCTCTCTCTAATCTCTAAGTATGTTAGATGCAAGACATAGGATTTCAAGAGAGCTTCTGTGATACCCCTAGTTTTTATATCTTTAGAGAGCGTGTAATTAACAGAGTGAGTTAAAAGATGAGAATTTAGGAGTAAAATTTTTCTTTTCTAATCGAAGAGAATTGAATAAAACGTTTAAATTGCCTTGTGAATCTTGTGTGAATTTATCTATTCTATTTATCTGAGATGACGATGATGTGATATGCTTGTTGAATTGTTTATATGAAAATGAGTATGAGATTAAATTCCGGAAAAATCCCGAGAAGTTTGTTTGATTGAGATAACATAACGTTAATCGCCGAGAAATATGTTTACGCCGATGAATCTAGAATAGAATTGAATTAGAACCTTCGAACCTAGAATTTCTTTTAAGATCACTGAGATAGGGTAAGAACTTATCCGAGAATTGAGAAGAGGAATGAGGCATTAATCTTTAAAGGATTAATAAACGGATTAATAAGCCGATTAAATTCTTTTAAGATTTAAAGGACTAAAATGATCGAAACTTTTAATCTTTTAAATTGAGACGTGAAATAGGGTTGAAATGCTTAGTGTTGGAAGTGAGACGAGAAGAGGTTAGACCCGTTAATAGCACAAAAAGGAGTTAATACGAGTCGTTTTATCCGGAAAACCTTTACGACCGGATAATTAACACCCGTAACGACACGACGACGACACGTGTCATCCACCTCTCACTCTCTCATGCCACCTCACACTACCTATAACCTATACCTAGATGTCATCATGCCTACACTCTAGGAATGACCAACATACTTAGTAAATTATGAACTAAAGTATGCATGCAAATTAACATCACATCACCTATCAAGTCTTGTCTTAATACAACTTCCAACAAGTACACTTTATTCCCTTTGTTGGATTTCACATGCATTCATCTAAGACAAGGAGAGAAAGACTTCATTCACTCCATCACACTCTCTCTCTCATTTCGATCTCTCCCTCTCTCCAAGCAAGAAAGAAAATCAAACTCTCAAACCCTCCCATCTCTCTCTCACTCTCGGCAATCTCTCTCTCTCATACCCCTCTTGATTTTTCTCTACATGCAACCATGTATTCAAGCTCTCCATCCATGGAAATGAAGTAGAAAGTATCAATCTCCATTCATTTCATCCATATTCTCAAGAAAAGGTAAGAATCTTTCAAGTTCTTGAAGTTAAATTCAAGAATCATCCAACACTTTTCTTTATTTTGATTCTTAAATCCTATGGATGATTAATTCCATGTTATTCCTTTTTCTTTGAGGATTCAAGAAGACATCTTTCTTCCTTTCAAGTCCAAGCTTTGAAGCTTTACATTCCATCCATTCCAATTCCAAGAGCCAAGAGAAGGATTTCCATTTAAATTAAGTATGAAATTCATTTGATTAGTTGTAAATATGTGTGTCTATAAGCCCTAAGAGAAAGAACTATGCATGCATGTTATTTAAATTATGTTTAGAAGAATCGAATATTAGGTTTAATCGGTGAATTAAAGAAAGAAAAAGAAACTAAATCCCTAAAAGAATTAAAGAATGCCGAAAATTATAGTAAAAATAGGAGAAATATGAATTCATTGAGTTATTATTATTTTGATGCTTGATTTATTATTTTTGTCATGTTGAGAATGAGATTTCATACAAGAAAAATTGAGAAATAAAATGCACAAAAATGTGCATGTGTGTGCCGTGTGATTTAAGCAAAAATAGAGCTTTTATTTTGTTGATTTTGTTGATGAATTGAGTGATGTTTTGATCAATGAAATGATTGTATATTATGTTAGTATAATCATACATGTGTTTAAATTAAGAAAATAAGTTTGCATGTTGAAGTTTTGAAAGAAATTAATTGTAAAAGTAATAAGATTGGATGTTTAAGTATATTAATGTTAGTTTAAATGTGGAATGAAGATAGAAGTTTTGATAAAAAGATTTAAAGTTGAAAAGCTTTTAATTAAATAAAAGATGAAAGATGTATAAAAGAAATATTAATTAAATGTCTTTGTATAAAAATTTAAAGACTTGAAATTTTTACTAAAACTACAACAAAAAGATCTTTTATAACTTAACTAATAAAGTGAGCTAATTCATAAAAATGTGTATCAAAAGATAAAGAAATTATTAAGTAAGAAATGGCTTAAAAGTTAAAGACAAGAAAAGAAGAATTTACTAAATAAGCAAAAATAGAGAAAAACGTCTTTGAAAGGAATTAATTGATAAAAAGTAAAAAGAAAGTTAAATCGAGTAAAGAAAAGATGCTAGACTAGTTAAGATAAATACTCGTATAAGTTAATCAAGAAAGTAAGGATAAAATAAGATGTCGAATAAAAAGATAAACCGAGAAAATAATTAGAGGAACAATAGTCGAGATAAGAAATGAGGATCGAATTAAAGATGAATAAGAAATCCAAATTTTATAAGAGTTAATAATGATAATTAAAGAGAAATTTTTGTTAATAGAATAAAAGTTATAAAATACCTTATAAGATAGCGGATGTAGAACGAAGCGTTGTCTATATAAATAAGAAAGATAGAATTAATAGTTTAAGCCTCCATAAAAGGAAATGCATAATCAAGTTAGATTTTAAGATCTAAATTGAATGAATGTTAATGTGTCTTGAAGTATGCTTGATTTATATGAATTCATTATATATTTGAATAAGTGTTTAAATGCATGATAGTAGTTATAATGTGAAAGATGATTGAACTATTGTATGCAAGATGATTGGTTGTTAAACTGAGAATAAATTAAAGTCTTTGAAAAGAAGCTCGAGTAATAGATTGTAACAATGACATTATTAATTAGAACGAGAAAAGTATACGATGTTGAGTAGTAAAGTTAATCAATTCGAGTATAGTTAATAATTTAAAGACGAGAACGCGAGATCTTTTAGAAAAGTTAGAGCGAAGAGAGAGACGACTCAAATAGAAGTCCTTCAGTTAAAAGTCCAACGCCTTTATGTCCGTCATGTTGCGTATCTTTTTTTTTCTCCTATCGATGTCGAACTATGAAGGATCGAGCCGGACGGATCTTTAAGCGAGGACAAATAGCCCTAAACCACCTAGCTAGTTCTTCGGAAGTCATGTGGGCTTTTCTGAACCAAAACTATCGATGAAAATTAGTTATGTTACTGAGTATTATGATATGATTTCAAATGTGATTGACTTGCCGTTTTTATTGAAGTTAGTATGTGTTATCATCTATTTATATGCAGATATTATTATCCTGTGAAAAGCAGGAACCCACGTGTGGTATATGTTGAGGTGACTGTGAGCCTTGCTTCGGTTAGGCCGGTCACAGTGCTCGAGAAGGAGGCCTACTTCTCGACACAGTGAGATTGTTTGTGATAGATGATACATACTGTTATATTATATGTTATTTGACTGCGCAGTCTGTTTTAAAAGAAAAACGTTTTGACATGCACAAGTAAACTGTTTTTAAAACTGCTTATATACTTGTGATGTTCGGCAAGGCAAGTTCAATTATTATAGCTTTAAGAAGCATCTTTATTCAAATGTTTTGGCTTGTGTTCACTGAGTACGAAGTACTCAGCCCTGCGTGTCACAGCCCCAAATCCCGAGGGACGGCAGAAGCCGGGGTGCGACTGGGGTTGGATTAAAGAAGTGGGGAAGAAGGGAGCTAATTGACTAAACATACATGAAAAACATCGACAAACTATGAATAAGACTTGAATATCAATAAGAAAGAGTTAATCCCTAAGGATTACTCGACAAAAGTATAAAAAGAAACTAAGTTCAAAAGTACATCTTTAAAAAGAAATACAGAGTTTGGCAACGGAAGGGTTCTACCTAAGCATCCTATCCTTTAACTCAACATCAACCGTCGCCGCTCACCGTCGCTTCAACCTGCACATTTAGAAAGCAATGCAGGGCTAAGTACAAACGTACTTAGTGGGCACGATGCCGAAATCATAATCATAAGTATAAATAATCTGGCATTTTATAATCGTAGCGCATCGGGGTTTTGTTAAAAAGGCTCGTGCCTACTAAACATTTTCTGACTGATTTGTATAAAGCAGCTTGCGCAAGCATTTTTAGAGTATGTTATGTTCAATCTTGACCCAAATTAATTCACCGTGGCTGGTACCCCTCAACAGGATATCACATACACCACAGGTTACAAAGTGCACTATCTCTGGAAAGCACTTAGCAGCTAACTCAGAGCCGATCGTTAGTTAACCTAGTTTGATTAACTCTAAAAGTCTGGAAAACCCGAAGGTTAACTCAGAAATCTGGTAAACACGAATGTTAACTCAGATAGGTACAAGAGAACTCACATAAAATAGTTGAAACAGTTTATGCCAAGATTATCACTTTGAAAACACAATTATCAAAGCGATAAATATTACTTTCGAGTTGTGGAAAAACCCACATTTTATTTGATATAGATAAAAGCCCACCTTGTAAAATATAGAACTTATAAGCAAAAGCTTCCAATTGGGGTTCTCCCGTCCTTTCTCTAGAGTTGGCTTCTTCCTTCATCGTAAAAAAAAGAACATACTTAAAAGCGGGTCGAACAAGAAATCGATTAAAGAGGATTGAAGAAAGTTTTAGTTATTTTATTCTTTTGGCATTTGCATGCCTATTAGATTTGCTTAACTTAAACGAGAAACGAGACTCGTACCAATCTCGTTTTGAACTTGGAAGATCTCTTACTTGACTCTCGGTTAGAAGAAAAGGTAGTCGGTATCTTAATACGACTTTAAGGATTATAAGAAACTAAGTTGGAAAGAATCAACTTAGGCGATTTATATTTTAGTTTTTTGGACGACTTATGAAATTTCTCGTTTATTACTTCTTTAAAGAAAGGATAAGAGATACGATCTCGACTGGTTTTCATCATTAAAGGTCTTGTCCTTGACTCTAGGGTCAGATAGAAGGTATTCGTTAGATAAAACGGCTTAAACGATTGAAAGGAACTAAGTTGTGAACTAAACAACTTAGAAAATAAGAAACTGAAATTTCACTGCACAGTCCAGAACTCTGGAGGCTGTCCAGAACAGAGGACTTGGAAACAGGGGGTGATACCTATACCACTAGAAAGCTTAGGAAGTCTAGTTTCTGCTCCAATTTACGGATCACAAATCCGATAAACGAGCTGGAAGTTATAACAGTTTCCGGCGAGGGTCGCAAAACTGCCGTGGAAACCCTAATTGATTGATAAGTTCGCCGTATAACGTTTTAGGTTCGTTTTATATTCTCTTATTCAACTTTTTTAGAAACTGAACTTTCAAAGCAGTCATCACATACCTCCGTACGTGACAAACTCCTTCTCAACTTGCTCAAAGGCACGACGTTCTAACGTCGGATTTCAACTATCAAGTACTATACCAACAAAGAAATTCCAAACGCGTTCTAGTTCTCGATTACAACTATAACCCATATTATATCAACTCGGATGCTTATGATGTCAACTAGACAGTTGTTCTAAATTTCATTATAAACAATAATATCAAATTAGAAATTTCATCCCACTTCCCGATTATTAGTTACAACTAGATATTCGTCTCTTACGCGATTTCCAAAAGTCGTCGGTTTTCGTTCAAATTTTACGACGTTAAACTATGTCTAATGTGAACCGTTTTCATGCATGCAAACATATCTTAACATCATTATAACTCAGTTTATATTGTGATTTTTGTCTCTTACATTCCATTAAACATTTTTAGAAAATTTCTAATTAACTTCTATAATCAACTAATATAATTTGCAACAATATTCAACTAACCATTCATCATTTATATTGAACATGTATAAACTCCTAATTATCTTATAAATTTTCTGATTTCATACATACTTTAAGGGGATGATTTTCTTCTCAAATTAACAACATTTATTTACTAAACATACTCTTATATTACCAATTAATCAATTGCAATTCTATTATCAATTAACATGCAAAAACCCCTAATTTATACTTCAAACCCTAATTAAATTTCATAATAACATAGGGCTTTCAATCCCTTTTCATTCCAAATACTAATTAAACATCTACTAAACATGAATCCATGATCAAAAGAAGAAAATTAGAAATTCTACCATTTTCCCAAAAAATTCTGCATTAACATAGATGTTAGGTTTCTTATTTTTGTTCCATTTTAATCTCCAATTATCATATCTAACATATCTAATTTCATCATTCTAAGATCAATTCATCTATCCCATAACCTTAAAAATTTCGAACAAAATGGAAAAAGAGAAGAAAAGAAAACTAAATGGATAGAAATAGAGAGGAGATCATTACCTAAAGAATTAACAAAGGATGTATGGTGTTTTGTTGGATGAATTAAGGACTTGTATGATTTCTTCAAGCTCTTGAAGGGTCTTCAATGGTGGATGAAGGAGATGAAGAAAATGAAGATGGATGAATGGGAGAGGGCTGCCGAGAGAGAGAGTGGAGAGAGAGGGATGGAAATTGTTTTGTTGTAAATGATGAAATAATGAAAAATTTGACATGTGTAAAGGTGATTGTAGGTGTCATTAGTTTAATTAAGTCAACACATGCATGTTGACACCTAATTAAGGTGAGGTGGCGGCTGTCCATGCAGAAATTTGGAGGGTTACGTTTTTCCGGCGCGATCCGACGTTACGGGAAAACGAACGACGAAAAACGTTGTTCGGTACAAAATCGTCGCGATTCGATTTGACTTAAAGATTCTAACGTATGAACTTAATTAGAAAATATATTTATAAAATTTATTTTGACAAAAACTCGGGACGACAAGTCCAAGTTTCGTCCGGAAAAACATAAAAAAACAAACTTTCCCGGCGTGTTCGTATCGCAATTTTCTAAACGTAGAAATTAGACGGTTTTCCGTTCTTAGTTTATAAACTAAAAATTTTTCGTACACTTTAACCCTAAATACGGTAGTCGTCTAGCCGACTTCTGTAATTTATTTTTTTAATAACGGATTCGACCGTTAGCCTTAGAATTCAAAAATTATAAACTTAGGCGCGCAAAGCCACTTATTTAATTAACTTTAAATATTAGAACGTAAGGAATTTAAGGGGCATTACACTGCGTGTGTTTCTAAACATGTAGGTTGACTGGATGGCGATGGCGTGGATACTTGGTGGTGTGGTTTGGTTTTGTTGGTTGAGTTTAGTTGAATTTCAGACTGGCATTTGTACGTCTTCATACGTGCAAGTGTTAGGTATTGATGCAAGTTTCCGCTGCAATCCTTTTGAACTAATGTCTGTTGATGTTAATACTTTAATACTCATGTTTTTGATCCCGAGCGTTGTGCTCGAAGACTTTGAATACTTGTCGAATTCGTAACTCTTTAACTTGTAATTCCGAGTGATGGGCTCGTAACTTGAATTGTTGTTGAACATAACCCTTTAACTTGATATATATTCGTATGCTTTCTCTTTTCGTTGGAATTCCTTCCCATCAGCATGCATTACTTGTTCGAATTCCTGTTTTAAGTGAAGTTAAGATGCTCGGTTATTATTTCATTATGCTTTTGAAAACCAAGTTCGATTGCCTTATATTCCATTTTTGTTTTCCCCGAGCATGTTCCCTTATTTGAGTTAATTGTTAGTTATTTAAGTTTGTTGTTGTTGTTAAGTCGCACCTCGAGAGTCGGGGCGTGACAGGTTGGTATCAGAGCAAGGCTTTTATTTGTTCTAAAGTCTGTTATTCTTTGATGAGTTGAGTCTAGATTTAATTCCTAGACTTATTTGAGTCAGTAAACCACACCAAGTTATCCTCCATCTCATCCGGCAACCAGGTATGTCTTATTTTCTAAAAGTTTTCTTTTCAAGTTGAGATGATGTTTGAGTTATTAAATGTTGAAAATTTCTTTAAAGTTATTTATTGAGTTGTGATGTTTTAAGATGAATTTGTTATGTTGATTAATAACTAGATTGCTTTAGAATGTATTCCCCTTTGCGAGTGCGTGTGAAAAGATCGGAAAGAATAAGGCGTGTGTGCGATTGGTTACGTGATTTGGAATTGCCCAAAAATCCCTCTTTGGAACGCAGAAATGAGTATGTAGTAGAATTTGTAATCTGTTCGATAAATTGTTAAGTGTGCTTATGCGTTTAAAATTCGTATAGGATGGACAACGTTGATTGGATGCAGGAGTACTTATACGCGAGAATGGAAAACAACGAATCTTTAGCAGAATTCTTAGCACGATACCATACGATTTGGGGAAAAGTTCAGTATATGGACGTAGGACCGTTAGAAAGCATGACGCACCTGATCCAAGCTCTACCACAAGAATGGAAGGACTGGGCAGCATCTCTTGTCCCTCGATTTCTAGGCTACCGTTATTTCGACCGAACCCTATATGGCGACGTGAATGCTTTTATCTCCGGGATTTCAGCTCGTTTTATGTCTTATGGCACTCCTCCGCCCGAACCTTATGAAGATGATACTCCAAGCTTATTAAATGACCTTGTTCGTAATCTTCACCAATTCCTCCAAGTGGAACTGTTTCTCTCCACATCAATTCGCCGCCACGAACTAATCTTCAACCTCAGAATCCCCGCGCAGATTATCCATTTGTAAGTGGTGTGCTTTTAACTTAATTTTCTTGATTCCTTTGTTTTCTGACTTATCAACATTGCAGACGAGTGGATGTAATGGAAATTCTTCTTCAAATGAGGACCAAATAGCTACTTATTTGAGTCATCCGTAAGCGACCTTTTTAAGCCATCCTAGAGCAGAATCCTCTAGTCAAGCCCGCTCAAACGATGATAAGGAGAATGGAAGTGAACCAGTTGATGCAGCGACTGTAGGAACCGGATATCTTCAGACTCTACCTAACAATGTTTTTCCTACCTCTTTTACACCTATCTTTCCGTCAAGGCCAGAAGACGAGCATGACTCCCAGATTGGCGTCTCCACCGATGCAGCTCTCCACCGTCACCAAGAAGAGAATCCTAATACCCAGCCATGGATCGAATCCGAGCTAACTGCGATGAATTATACCTTGGAAGATTGCGAAGAAGCCTTGAGAGAAGCCGAGCGCGAGTGTTTCACCATAGAGGATGATAATGTCGAGGAAGATGATGAGCGATTTGAAGGTCAAATGCGTGAAGAAGAAGAGGAGGAGGAAGAGGACCCTGAAGAAGATGAGAAGACTATAGAGCACTACGGAGTGGATCCCGAAGCGGAACAGTATGATGATAATGGACCAAGTGAAGATGACTCCTGTGTGTAGGAGTGTTCCAAGAAAGCTGTTGAATTCAATCATTTCTAATTCGAGTGTGTTGAGAGATGAACTCTTTTATTTTTCTTTCAGTTGTGTTATAACTTGTGATGAAGACTATCATAATTTGACTAGAAAAAAGGGAAAGTTTTTCAAAGTAAATTCCCTAAAGTGTTATAAGTCCTCGAGAAGGCCGCTGTTAAGCGATTGGAAGTTGAAACATTAAGTTCTTTGAATTGAAGTTGAAATTTCTGAGTTATCAAATCAAATTGAATATTTGAGTGTGAAGTGATGATATTTACTCTGTGATTATGATTGATTGTTTCAAGAACCTATGATGATGATGTGAATATATGATGATATGAGTATGTGACGATTTCTAGAAACTGAATGAGATGCATGTATATATGAGAAATTGAAGTAATGAATTATTTGAGAAAGTTTTAAATTGTTGTTAATTCTCTAAGTACCGATCGAGAATCGTGTTCCTCCTAAAAGAGAAATGTGTTCAGATTCGAGAAAGGTTCCCTGTAAGCTAAAGATCTAGAGTGGTTAAAGTTTTTCCCTTGTTTTAAATCTTTAGAATGCCGCCAAGACGCAGAAATGTCAGGATTCCCGAAGACAATCCAGAAGGGCAGCGTGACCCTACTCCGCCCCCTAAAAACGAAAGACGAGTCGAAGAGCTGTTTCTCCGACAAAATCCCCCGACATTCGATGGTAAAGGCAGTCCGGCTGATGCCGAAGACTGGATTCATTCTTTAGAGCGAATTTTTCGTTTCCTTCGTTGTTCCGATCGCGAGCGTTTGGAATGCATGGCGTAACAGTTAAAAGGGACAGCCGATTATTGGTGGGAAGCAAAGCAGAGGATGTACTCTCTCGAAGAACGCGAAGAATTGTCATGGGATCAGTTTAAAGAAGCGTTGTATGAAAAGTTTGTGCCAAGAAGTTACCGTAAGCAGAAATCCAACGAGTTTACCAATTTGAAGCAAGGAAAAAGATCTGTAGCCGAGTACGACCGGGAATTTTGCGAATTAGCCCGATTTGCGCCCGATATGGTCGACACCGACGAGAAGATGTGCGAGTTATTTAGAGCAGGACTTAGGCAAGATATTCGAGTAGTTCTCGCCAGCCAAAGTGGTTTGACGTACGCTGAAGCTTTAAACCGAGCTTTAGATATGGAGTTGGCAATGCAACTGGAAAAAGGATCGCAACACCCAACGAATCCCCAACCACAAAGCCAGATGATCACGACCACGTCTGCTCAACAACCCCAGTTCGGCCAATACGGAAAGAGGAAAGGGAAGTGGAATAGTGGAAATCAACCAACCAAGAAGCAGTGGCAAGGAAAGAGCCAACCGCAACCCCAGAAAGGAAAGGCACCGCAGACGAACCGAGGCAACCTACCCATCGGACCTTTAGGATTCCCTCCCTGTGTAAAATGCGGAAAGATGCATCAAGGTGTTTGTAAGAGTGGAAGCAACGTTTGCTACACTTGTGGTCAACCTGGTCATTTCTCAAATCAGTGCCCGAGTAAGCAACAAGGGTTTAGAAGCGAAAGACCAAACCAGTTCCAGCCGTCGTAGATGAAAGCTATCGAGGTAGCTCTTCTGCAGAAGTTTGTTCCACGTCAACGTAAGCCGCCGTAGCCAAGATAGCAACCTCCTCAGCAAGAACCGCCGCTTTTCCAAAGAACGTACGCGATTGAGCAGAAACCGCAGGAGAAGGAGAAAGAAAATCTGGCAGGTATGGGAAAGCTTAACAACATACCTGTTATTGTTTTGTTCGATACCGGAGCTTCGCATTCGTTTATATCTAGTACCTACGTAGAGAACCTAGAACTAGAAGTAGAAGAATCGAATCAGATGCTTAGTGTCGCAACCCCTTTAGGAAAGTCTGCGTTAGTTTCGCGTGTTTGCTCGAATCTAGAATTTGAAGTCGGAACTCGTAAGTTAGTCGCGAAATCCCTGAATGTGATCCAGATGCGTGACGTTGATATAATCCTAGGAATGGATTGGCTAACCGAGAATTTTGCGACGATTCGATGCGATTTGAGGCAGATATCGTTTAAATCCCCTGGAGAAGAGCTAACCATAGATTTCGGAATGGAAAAGAGAGCGAAGAAGAGCGTGCCGATAATTTTAGCCATGAAAGTGCAGAGATTTATGCGGAAGAAAGGAACCCAAGCGTATTTAGTCTATCTGAATAAGGACGAGAATCATGAGTTAAGTATCGACGATGTTCCAATCGTGAGAGAATTCAAGGATGTGTTTCCAGAAGTGTTACCAGGCTTACCCCCTGATCGTCAGCTAGAGTTTTCAATCGATTTAGAACCAGGATCAACCCCGATATCCAAAGCACCGTATAGAATGGCCCCAAAGGAACTTCAAGAGTTGAAGATCCAACTGCAAGAATTGTTGGATTTAGGCTATATTCGACCGAGTGTATCGCCTTGGGGTGCTCCGATTTTGTTCGTTAAGAAAAAGGACGGTAGTTTGAGGATGTGCATAGACTACCGAGAGTTAAACAAGATTACGTTAAAGAATAAATATCCTTTGCCAAGGATAGATGATTTGTTTGACCAGCTAAAAGGAGCCGGTGTTTTCTCCAAGATTGACTTAAGGTCTGGATACCACCAGCTGAAGATCAAGCAAGAAGATATTCCAAAGACTGCTTTTAGAATGAGGTATGGACATTACGAATTCATAGTAATGCCATTTGGATTAACAAATGCCCCGGCAGTGTTCATGGATATGATGAATAGAGTTTTTCACGAATATTTGGATAAGTTCGTGATTGTCTTTATAGATGACATTTTGGTGTATTCAAGGAGTGAAGCTGAACATGAAGAGCATTTAAGGATCGTGTTAGAAACGCTTAGAACGGAAAAGCTGTATGCCAAATTCAGTAAGTGCGAATTTTGGTTGAAAGAAGTAAATTTCTTAGGACATGTCGTTTCGTCCGAAGGCATCCAAGTGGATATGGAGAAAGTGAAAGCTGTGCAGGATTGGAAGTTCCCGACGTCAGTACATGAAATCCGTAGTTTTCTTGGTTTGGCAGGATACTACCGGAGATTCATTGAAGGATTTTCTAAGATCGCGAAGCCGATGACGAGTCTGTTGAAGAAAGAAGCGAAGTTTACATGGACGGAAGAATGTGAGAAAAGTTTTCAAGAACTCAAGACGAGATTGACGACAGCCCCAGTTCTAGCCCTACCCGAGCCAGATAAAGATTATATTGTTTACACCGATGCATCTGCTCAAGGACTAGGATGCGTGTTAATGCAAAATGGGAAAGTGATTGCATATGCTTCCAGGCAACTCAAACCTCATGAAGTGAAGTATCCAACTCATGACCTGGAATTAGCAGCCGTCGTTCATGCTTTGAAGATATGGCGACATTACCTCTATGGAGCGAAGTGTGAAGTATTCTTAGATCACAAGAGCCTGAAGTACTTCTTCGAGCAGAAGGAGTTAAACATGAGACAAAGGAGATGGCTTGAGCTAGTAAAAGACTACGATTGCAAGATATCTTACCATCCCGGTAAGGCGAACGTAGTAGCCGACGCGTTAAGTAGAAAGAGAAGGAAGGAAAATTCGGACAGGATCGAGTTAGGATTTCTTTTAACCGATGAAGTCGAGCTGATTGAAGAATTTGCAAAGATGAAGATTGAAGTAATCGTACCGCCAGCGACAGTAGATCAAGTAATTACTACCTTAGTAGTGATGCCTAACTTAAGAACCCGCATAGTAGAAGGCCAGAGAAGAGAAGAAGAAATGGAAAAGCTACGAAGGAAGGTGAGAAGTGAAGAAGTTAAAGATTTTTCAGAATCGAGCGATAATGCATTGTTGTATCAAGGAAGAATTCGTGTACCTAGCGATGACAAGTTGAAGAACGAAATAATGAGTGAAGCTCATGAAACCCCGTATACAGCCCACCCTGGCAGCACGAAGATGTACCAAGACCTAAAGAACCAGTTTTGGTGGAATGGAATGAAGATAGATGTGGCATTGTTCGTTGAAAGATGTCTAGCTTGCCAGCAAGTGAAGTCCTTACATCAAAGACCGTATGGACCTCTACAGCCGTTACCAGTCCCAGAGTGGAAGTGGGATGGAATCACAATGGATTTTGTGACAAGATTGCCAAGATCAAGAAGAGGAAATACAGTAGTATGGGTAATCGTGGATAAGTTGACGAAGTCTGCTCATTTCATACCTATTCCACATACCTATGGATCAGCCAAATTAGCCGAGATCTATATCAAAGAAATTGTGAAGTTGCACGGAGTTCCAAAGACGATTACCTCAGATAGAGATTCGAAATTCACCGCCCGTTTTTGGGAAAGTTTCCACAAAGAATTGGGAACCCAATTACAGTTCAGCACTGCTTACCATCCTCAAACCGATGGTCAGTCTGAGCGAACGATCCAACAATAGCTATCAGAATACGATAGGAATGGCCCTGTATGAAGCTCTTTATGGAAAGAAGTGTAGATCGCCGTTGTATTGGAATGAAGTCGGTGAAAGGAAAGTGTTAGGGCAAGAAGCGATTGAAGAAATGATAGAATCTGTACGTCAAATCCGTGAGAAGATTAAAGAAGCTCAGAGTCGACAAAAGTCATATGCCGATAATCGAAGATCCAAGTTGGAATTTGAAGAAGGAGATAAAGTGTTTTTGAAAGTATCCCCCTCAAAAGGAGTATATCGTTTTGGAGTTAAAGGAAAGCTTAGGCCTCGTTTTATAGGACCGTACGAAATCCTTGAGAGGATTAGATCCGTATCGTATCGTTTAGCGTTACCGCCTAGTTTTGGAAGTTCGCATAACGTGTTTCACGTATCGCAATTGAGAAATTACGTCTTTGACCCGAAGCATGTAATACGTCGAGAAGATGTTGAGATGAAGCCCGATCTAAGCTACGAAGAGAAACCCGAAGCGATTTTAGATTATAAAATCCAGCAGCTTAGAACGAAATCGATTCCCTTAGTGAAAGTCAAGTGGTGTCATCATGATCTTGAAGAAGCCACTTGGGAACTCGAAGAAAAGATGAAAGCAAAGTATCCCGAGTTATTTTCTTAAGGTCAGTAAATTTCGGGACGAAATTTTTTTTTAAGAGGGTGAGGATGTGATACCCCGAGTTTTTATATCTTTAGAGAGCGTGTAATTAACCGAGTGAGTTAAAAGATGAGAATTTAGGAGTAAACTTTTTCTTTTCTAATCGAAGAGAATTAAATAAAACGTTTAAATTGCCTTGTGAATCTTGGTGAATTTATCTGTTCTACTTATCTGAGATGACGATGATGTGATATGCTTGTTGAATTGTTTATATGAAAATGAGTATGAGATTAAATTCCGGAAAATCCCGAGAAGTTTGTTTGATTGAGATAACATACGTTAATCGCCGAGAAATATGTTTACGCCGATGAATCTAGAATAGAATTGAATTAGAACCTTCGAACCTAGAATTTCTTTTAAGATCACTGAGATAGGGTAAGAACTTATCCGAGAATTGAGAAGAGGAATGAGGCATTAATCTTTAAAGGATTAATAAACGGATTAATAAGCCGATTAAATTCTTTTAAGATTTAAAGGACTAAAATGATCGAAACCTTTAATCATTTAAATTGAGACGTGAAATATGGTTGAAATGCTTAGTGTTGGAAGTGAGACGAGAAGAGGTTAGACCCGTTAATAGCACAAAAAGGAGTTAATACGAGTCATTTTATCCGGAAAACCTTTACGACCGGGTAATTAACACCCGTAACGACAAGACGACGACACGTGTCATCCACCTCTCACTCTCTCATGCCACCTCACACTACCTATAACCTATACCTAGATGTCATCATGCCTACACTCTAGGAATGACCAACATACTTAGTAAATTGTGAACTAAAGTATGCATGCAAATTAACATCACATCACCTATCAAGTCTTGTCTTAATACAACTTCCAACAAGTACACTTTATTCCCTTTGTTGGATTTCACATGCATTCATCTAAGAAAAGGAGAGAAAGACTTCATTCACTCCATCACACCCTCTCTCTCATTTCGATCTCTCCCTCTCTCCAAGCAAGAAAGAAAATCAAACTCTCAAACCCTCCCATCTCTCTCTCACTCTCGGCAATCTCTCTCTCTCATACCCCTCTTGATTTTTTTCTACATGCAACCATGTATTCCAACTCTCCATCCATGGAAATGAAGTAGAAAGTATCAATCTCCATTCATTTCATCCATATTCTCAAGAAAAGATAAGAATCTTTCAAGTTCTTGAAGTTAAATTCAAGAATCATCCAACACTTTTCTTTATTTTGATTCTTAAATCCTATGGATGATTAATTCCATGTTATTTCTTTTTCTTTGAGGATTCAAGAAGATATCTTTCTTCCTTTCAAGTCCAAGCTTTGAAGCTTTACATTCCATCCATTCCAATTCCAAGAGCCAAGAGAAGGATTTCCATTTAAATTAAGTATGAAATTCATTTGATTAGTTGTAAATATGTATGTCTATAAGCCCTAAGAGAAAGAACTATGCATGCATGTTATTTAAATTATGTTTAGGCAAACTTAGGATATGCATATGATAATCGAGTGAGAAGTAATCGTTAGAAGAATCGAATATTAGGTTTAATCGGTTAATTAAAGAAAGAAAAAGAAACTAAAACCCTAAAAGAATTAAAGAATGCCGAAAATTATAGTAAAAATAGGAGAAATATGAATTCCTTGAGTTATTATTATTTTGATGCTTGATTTATTATTTTTGTCATGTTGAGAATGAGATTTCATACAAGAAAAATTGAAAAATAAAATGCACAAAAATGTGCATGTGTGTGCCGTGTGATTTAAGCAAAAATAGAGCTTTTATTTTGTTGATTTTGTTGATGAATTGAGTGATGTTTTGATCAATGAAATGATTGTATGTTATGTTAGTATAATCATACATGTGT
This sequence comes from Schizonepeta tenuifolia, assembly GCA_029490685.1. NCBI lineage: Eukaryota > Viridiplantae > Streptophyta > Magnoliopsida > Lamiales > Lamiaceae > Schizonepeta > Schizonepeta tenuifolia. The sequence continues at coordinate 57,320,449 of CM055956.1, forward strand.
TTAAATTAAGAAAATAAGTTTGCATGTTGAAGTTTTGAAAGAAAATAATTGTAAAAGTTATAAAAAGATTGGATGTTTAAGTATATTAATGTTAGTTTAAATGTGGAATGAAGATAGAAGTTTTGATAAAAAGATTTAAAGTTGAAAAGCTTTTAATTAAATAAAAGATGAAAGATGTATAAAAGAAATATTAATTAAATGTCTTTGTATAAACATTTAAAGACTTGAAATTTTTACTAAAACTACAACAAAAAGATCTTTTATAACTTAACTAATAAAGTGAGCTAATTCATAAAAATGTGTATCAAAAGATAAAGAAATTATTAAGTAAGAAATGGCTTAAAAGTTAAAGACAAGAAAAGAAGAATTTACTAAATAAGCAAAAATAGAGAAAAACGTCTTTGAAAAGAATTAATTGATAAAAAGTAAAAAGAAAGTTAAATCGAGTAAAGAAAAGATGCTAGACGAGTTAAGATAGATACTCGTATAAGTTAATCAAGAAAGTAAGGATAAAATAAGATGTCGAATAAAAAGATAAACCGAGATAATAATTAGAGGAACAATTGTCGAGATAAGAAATGAGGATCAAATTAAAGATGAATAAGAAATCCAAATTTTATAAGAGTTAATAATGATAATTAAAGAGAAATTTTTGTTAATAGAATAAAAGTTATAAAATACCTTATAAGATAGCGGATGTAGAACGAAGCGTTGTCTATATAAATAAGAAAGATAGAATTAATAGTTTAAGTCTCCATAAAAGGAAATGCATAATCAAGTTAGATTTTATGATCTAAATTGAATGAATGTTAATGTGTCTTTAAGTATGCTTGATTTATATGAATTCATTATATATTTGAATAAGTGTTTAAATGCATGATAGTAGTTATAATGTGAAAGATGATTGAACTATTGTATGCAAGATGATTGGTTGTTAAACTGAGAATAAATTAAAGTCTTTGAAAAGAAGCTCGAGTAATAGATTGTAACAATGACATTATTAATTAGAACGAGAAAAGTATACGATGTTGAGTAGTAAAGTTAATCAATTCGAGTATAGTTAATAATTTAAAGACGAGAACGCGAGATCTTTTAGAAAAGTTAGAGCGAAGAGAGAGACGACTCAAATAGAAGTCCTTCAGTTAAAAGTCCAACGCCTTTATGTCCGTCATGTTGCGTATCTTATTTTTTCTCCTATCGATGTCGAACTATGAAGGATCGAGCCGGACGGATCTTTAAGCGAGGACAAATAGCCCTAAACCACCTAGCTAGTTCTTCGGAAGTCATGTGGGCTTTTCTGAACCAAAACTATCGATGAAAATTAGTTATGTTACTGAGTATTATGATATGATTTCAAATGTGATTGACTTGCCGTTTTTATTGAAGTTAGTATGTGTTATCATCTATTTATATGGAGATATTATTATCCTGTGAAAAGCAGGAACCCACGTGTGGTATATGTTGAGGTGACAGTGAGCCTTGCTTCGGTTAGGCCGGTCGCAGTGCTCGAGAAGGAGGCCTACTTCTCGGCACAGTGAGATTGTTGTGATAGATGATACATACTGTTATATTATATGTTATTTGACTGCGCAGTCTGTTTTAAAAGAAAAACGTTTTGACATGCACAAGTAAACTGTTTTTAAAACTGCTTATATACTTGTGATGTTCGGCAAGGCAAGTTCAATTATTATAGCTTTAAGAAGCATCTTTATTCAAATGTTTTGGCTTGTGTTCACTGAGTACGAAGTACTCAGCCCTGCGTGTGTTTCTAAACATGCAGGTTGACTGGATGGCGATGGCGTGGATACTTGGTGGTGTGGTTTGGTTTTGTTGGTTGAGTTTAGTTGAATTTCAGACTGGCATTTGTACGTCTTCATACGTGCAAGTGTTGGGTATTGATGCAAGTTTCCGCTGCAATCCTTTTGAACTAATGTCTGTTGATATTAATACTTTAATACTCATGTTTTTGATCCCGAGCGTTGTGCTCGAAGACTTTGAATACTTGTTGAATTCGTAACTCTTTAACTTGTAATTCCGAGTGATGGGCTCGTAACTTGAATTGTTGTTGAACATAACCCTTTAACTTGATATATATTCGTATGCTTTCTCTTTTCGTTGGAATTCCTTCCCATCAGCATGCATTACTTGTTCGAATTCCTGTTTTAAGTGAAGTTAAGATGCTCGGTTATTATTTCATTATGCTTTTGAAAACCAAGTTCGATTGCCTTATATTCCATCTTTATTTTCCCCGAGCATGTTCTCTTATTTGAGTTATATGTTAGTTGTTTAAGTTTGTTGTTGTTGTTAAGTCGCACCTCGAGAGTCGGGGCGTGACAGCTTCAAGTATATATAAGACCATCCATGGGCTTAAGCTCATTATGTCTTGATATGTGGGTTGGGCTTGAGTGTAAGAGAACATGTGGGCCATTCTAGGGATCTACTAGAAAACTAGAGTTGGGTCTCCTATATACTTGTACACCATTATTCAAGCCCAGAATAATTACAAGTATATAATCACTAATTCATTCCACTAAAGAATTAGTGATGCACTGCCATTCTAGTCTGCTGATGAATCAGGGCTTCTAGTTTTGACTCCGACAATCCCCATGTTTAAGATGTCAAACATTCATTCATTAATTAAAGCTTCTGACAGCTTAAATTAATTAATATCTTTAATTCCTTAAGTAGTACCATTCGACATTATTATCATACGGGTTATAAAATCCACCTGCAGGTGTTAGTACGATAAACTTAATGAGCTCCTTAAGGAATGTTATCAACTTGGGGTCACCAGGACATGGTTTCCTAATATAGTTAATTAAGTGTCGAAACAAATATTGTCGTCACCCAAGATACAGAGCATATTGAGTTAACGCATAACTCTCACCCATAGTAAGTCAAAGTGACACACAGATATTTGATCACACTTAATCACCTATTAGGATTTAGATCTATCGAGTCAATGAGACCTTGGTTCTTCTCAAACGGTCAGAATAGAAGAACACGTCTCACTGCGATCCATTCAATACATAAGCTTATGTACTAACATAAACAAGTAGTCAAGATAAACTACTTTCTATTATATGCTACAGTCTAAACCGATAACTTGTCCAGAGTTATCTCGATTGTGAATAACTATTAATATCTCATGAGAAACTGATCAAATGATCTTCTGTGATCTACAACACACCATTTGATCTATAAGATGAGATAAAGGGACAAAAGATATTATGCGACAAACAATCAAATCAGATATGGGAGAAAACAGCGGAAATAGAAACCATGTATACAAGCACAAAACATTTGCTTTACAGTATGCACCAACAATTGAGTCAAGAAAAATCCTTTTTCTCTCCCTCCGTTGTTCGACCGAATCGGTCCTTCCATAAGGGAATCGAAGTCTTTTGTTTTAGCTTTGATTCTTGAGTTCTTCTGAGACTTTCATCCATGAAGATAGGAGCCAAAATTCTTGATCATCATCTTCCCCTCAATACCGATTTTTATGGATAAAATTAGGAATTTTGTGTTGATGATTTTGATGTTGTTTGATCTTAGTTTATATCTTTTATTTATAAACTATGTGAATCTTGTTTCATGTAGGTAGCTAGCCAAGGCTGCCCTGTTCTGTTTTAAATTATGTGAATCTTCTAGATGATTATGTTACGAGCGATGCATGTTTGATGTTTGGAGTCGATGTTTGATGTGATATTTGTCAATGGTTTAGTACATGGGTAGAATCGAGAAACCAAGAAAGATTAAGTTAGTCAAATCGAGATAGGTTAAGAAATCCAAGTCAAGTATAAGTGCTTCAGCCGAGCGTTAAAAGTTCGTTACATTTTTCGAGTAAGTAGTCTTGCCCTTATAAGATGTTATCCTTGAAGGAATGAGCGGGACCGAGAAGTAGAAGAAGAAGAAGAAGCAGCTAACCCGACTAACCCTACACAGTCAGGTGGGCTTTTTAAACCGAGAACTATTGAATGCTATTACGTATTGATTATTACGTAAGTTTTTAAATTAATTGACTTGCCAATTTATCTGAGGTATGGTATCTTTGGTCGTCTACTTGAGTTATTATCCTGTGTGAGATATGAACACACATGTTGTTATTTGATTTATGTTAGGTGACTGTGAGCCAAGCTTCAGTTAGGCCAGTCATGGTGTTTGAGAAGGAGGCTTACTTCTCGACACAGCAATGTTATGGTAGATTGATTTATATCTGTTTATTATATATATTTTGACTGCGCAGTCGTTTGAAGAAAAGAAAATGATTTTTGCATCCACAAGTAAACTGTTTTAAATTATGCTAATACTTGTGATGCAATGGCAAGGCAAGTTCAATTATATAGCTCTATCGAGCAATGATTTAAATTATTTTGGCATGTGTTCACTGAATACGAAGTACTCAGCCCTGCATGTATTTCTAAACGTGCAGGTTGGCTTGGATGAAGATGGCGGAGGATGCTCGGCAGTGTGTTAAAATAAGTCGAGTCTTTTGTTTAAGTTTGCAATTGCATATCTTCATACATGTAATTGTTGGACTCGAGTTTGAGATTCCGCTGCAAAACAAACTTGTCATTTGTTTTTTAAAACTATTACTCTGATGATTGGTGTCGATACAATGAGCTTTGTGCTTGAAACTATTTCCTATTTTTATTATATTCTACTTGACTTGGACTCGAGTTACATGATTTACTTCCGACACTTGAATTATTTATTAATGCTCGTTTATTTGAGTTAAGATTTGAAAGCATGTTGTTATTTGTTATCGCTTTCAATATATATTGCCTTGTTCCCGAGCATGTTCCCTTGATGAGTCGAGTATGTTTTCATGGTTACACCTTCATTGTCCAATGTATTGTAGTCGTTCCTATGCATTAGAATTCGGGTTGTGACATGATGCGTGAGTGTTGAGAGAGAGTGAGGGAGAGTGAGAGATGTGAGAGTGGGAGGGGTTTGGAGAGTGTTTTCCATTCTCTTGAGAGTGAGAGTAGGGTTCAATATATTTGTGATACCCCGAGTTTTTATACCTTTAGAGAGCGTCTAATTAACCGAGTGAGTTAAAAGATGAGAATTTAGGAGTAAAATTTTTCTTTTCTAATCAAAGAGAATTGAATAAAACGTTTAAATTGCCTTGTGAATCTTGTGTGAATTTATCTGTTCTATTTATCTGAGATGATGATGATGTGATATGCTTGTTGAGTTATTTATATGAAAATGAGTATGAGATTAAATTCCGGAAAAATCCCGAGAAGTTTGTTTGATTAAGATAACATAACGTTAATCGCCGAGAAATATGTTTACGCCGATGAACCTAGACTAGAATTGAATTAGAACCTTCAAACTTAGAATTTCTTTTAAGATCACTGAGATAGGGTAAGAACTTATCCGGAAATGGAGAAGAATAATGAGGAGTTAATCTTTAAAAGGATTAATAAACGGATTAATAAGCCGATTAAATTCTTTTAAGATTTAAAGGACTAAAATGATCGAAACCTTTAATCTTTTAATTTGAGATGTGAAATAAGGTTGAAATGCTTAGTGTTGGAAGTGAGACGAGAAGAGGTTAGACCCGTTAATAGCACAAAAAGGAATTAATACGAGTCGTTTTATCCGGAAAACTTTTACGACTGGGTAATTAACACCCGTAACAACACGACAACGACACGTGTCATCCACCTCTCACTCTCTCACGCCACCTCACACTACCTATAGCCTATACTTAGATGTCATCATGCCTACACTCTAGGAATGACCAACATACTGAGTAAATTGTGAACTAAAGTGTGCATGCAATTAATATCACATCAACCTATCTAGTCTTGTCTTAATACAACTTCCAACAAGTACACTTTATTCCTTTTGTTGGATTTCACATGCATTCATCTAAGACTTCATTCACCCCATCACTCCCTCTCTCTCATTCGATCTCTCCCTCTCTCCAAGCAAGAAAGAAAATCAAACTCTCAAACTCTCCAAACTCTCTCTCACTCTCGGCAATCTCTCTCTCTCATACCTCTCTTGAATATTTCTTACATGCAACCATGTATTCAAGCTCTCCATCTATGGAAATGAAGTAGAAAGTACCAATCTCCATTCATTTCATCCATATTCTCAAGAAAAGGTAAGAATCTTTCAAGTTCTTGAAGTTAAATTCAACAATTATCCAACACTTTCTTCCTTTTAATTCTCAAATCCTAAAGGAAATGGATAATTAATTCCATGTTCTTTTTTTTCTTTGAGGATTCAAGAAGACTTCCTTCTTCCTTTCAAGTCCAAGCTTTGAAGCTTCACATTCCATCCATTTCAATTCCAAGAGCCAAGAGAAGGATTCCATTTAAATTAAGTATGAAATTCATTTGATTAGTTGTAAATATGTATGTCTCTAAGTCCTAAAAGAAAGAACTATGCATGCATGTTATTTAAGTTATGTTTAGGCAAACTTAGGATATGCATGTGATAATCGAGTGAGAAGAATTCGTTAGGAGAATCGAATATAGGGTTTAATCGGTGAATTAAGAGAAGAAAAAGAAACTAAAACCCTAAAAGAATTAAAGAATGCCGAAAATTATAGTAAAAATAGGAGAAATATGAATTCTTTGAAGCTTGATTTGTTATTTTTATCATGTCAAGAATGAGATTTTATACATGAAAAATTGAGAAATAAAATGCACAAAATATGCATGTGTGTGCCGTGAGTTTTGAAGAAAATAGAGGTTTTATTTTGTTGATTTTGTTGATGAATTAAGTGATGTTTTGATCAATGGTATGATTGTATGTTATGTTAGTATAATCATACATGTGTTTAAATTAAGAAAATAAGTTTGCATGTTGAAGTTTTGAAAGAAATTAATTGTAAAAATAATAAAAAGATTGAATGTTTAAGTATTTCAATGTATGTATTAATGTTAGTTTAAATATGGAATGAAGATAGAAGTTTTGATAAAAAGATTTAAAGTTGAAAATCTTTTAATTAAATAAAAAATGAAAGATGTATGAAAAGATATATCAATTAAATGTCTTTGTATTAAAATTTAAAGACTTGAAATTTTTACTAAAACTACAACAAAAAGATCTTTTATAACTTAACTAATAAAGTGAGCTAATTCATAAAAATGTTTATTAAAAGATAAAGAAATTATTAAGTAAGAAATGACTTAAAGGTTTAAAACAAGTAAAGAAGAAATTATTAAAGAAATAAGCAAAAATAGAGAAAAACCGAGTTTAAGAAAAATAGATCGAAAAGAAATAAAAAGAAGTTTCTAATCAAGTAAAGAAAAGATGTTAGATGAGTTAAGATAGATACTCGTATAAGTTAATCAAGAAAGTAAGGATAAAATAAGATGTCGAATAATAAGTTGAAAGAAGATTAATTAAATAATTAGTTGAGTACGTTGTTTCCAACCAAGCGAATAAAAAGATAAACCGAGATAATAATTAGAGGAACAATAGTCGAGATAAGAAATGAAGATCGAATTAAAGATGAATAAAAAAATCCAAATTTTATAAGAGTTAATAATAATTAAAGAGAAATTTTGTTAATTGAATAAAGGTTATAAAATACCTTATAAGATAATGGATGTAGAACAAAGCGTTGTTTATAAACAAGAAAAATAGAATTAATGGTTTGAGCCTTCATAAAAGGAAATGCATAATCGAGTTAGGTTTTAAGATCTAAATTAAATGATTGTTAATGTGTCTTGAAGTATGCTTGATTTATGTAAATTCATTATATGATTGAATAAGTGTTAAAATGCATGATATTAGTTATGTTGTGAAAAATAATTGAATGATTAAGTTTTTAATTGTTAAACCAAGAATTGATTAAAGCCTTTGAAAGAAAGCTCGAGTAATAGAATATAGACGATGACTTTATTAATTAGAACGAGAAAAGTGTACGATGTTGAGTAGTAAAGTTAACCAATTCAAATAGAGTTAATAATTTAAAGACGAGAACGCGAGATCCTTTAGAAAAGTTAGAGCGAAGAGAGAGACGACTCAAATAGAAGTCCGTCAGTTAAAGTCCAACGCCTTTGTGTCCGTCTTTCATATATCTTATTTTCCTATCGATGTCGAACTGTGAAGGATCGAGCCGGACGGATCATTAAGCGAGGACAAATAGCCCTAGACCACCTAGCTAGTTCTTCGAAAGTCAGGTGGGCTTTTCTGAACCAAAATTATCGATGAAAATTAGTTATGTTACTGAGTATTATGATATGATTTCAAATATGATTGACTTGCCATTTTTATTGAAGTTGGTATGTGTTATCATCTATTTATATGAAGATGTTATTATCCTGTGAAAAGCAGGAACCCACGTGTGGTATATGTTGAGGTGACTGTGAGTCTTGCTTCGGTTAGGCCGGTCACAGTGTTTGAGAAGGAGGCCTACTTCTCGGCACAGTGAGATTGTTGTGATAGATGATACATACTGTTATATTATATGTTATTTGACTGCGCAGTCTGTTTTAAAAGAAAAACGTTTTGACATGCACAAGTAAACTGTTTTTAAAACTGCTTATATACTTGTGATGTTCGGTAAGGCAAGTTCAATTATTATAGCTTTAAGAAGCATCTTTATTCAAATGTTTTGGCTTGTGTTCACTGAGTACGAAGTACTCAGCCCTGCGTGTGTTTCTAAACATGCAGGTTGACTGGATGACGATGGCGTGGATACTTGGTGGTGTGGTTTAGTTTTGTTGGTTGAGTTTTGTTGAATTTCAGACTGGCATTTGTACGTCTTCATACGTGCGAGTGTTGGGTATTGATGCAAGTTTCCGCTGCAACCCTTTTGAACTAATGTCTGTTGATGCTAGTACTTTAATACTCATGTTTTTTATCCCGAGCGTTGTGCTCGAAGACTTTGAATACTTGTCGAATTCGTAACTCTTTAACTTGTAATTACGAGCGATGGGCTCGTAACTTGAATTGTTGTTGAACTTGATCCTTTAACTTGATATATATTCGTATGCTTTCTCTTTTGTTGGAATTCCTTTCCCATCAGCATGAATTACTTGTTTGAATTCCTGTTGTAAGTAAAGTTAAGATGCTCGGTAGTTATTTCATTATGCATTTGGAAAACCAAATTCGATTGTCTTGTCTTCCATCTTTGATTTCCCGGAGCATGTTCCCTTATTTGAGTTAGTTGTTAGTTGTTTAAGTTTGTTGTTGTTCGTAAGTCGCACCTCGAGAGTCGGGGCGTGACAATATTGAAGAAGGAGAGAGCCATGTCAGCTGATAAGGAGGAAAAGAATCTGATTTTTAATAGATAAAAATCCCCAGATGAAAAGATTTTACGGTACAAAAAGTTCCTCTTTAATCGACTAACTATCAAACGACTCAAAACTCACCACGACACTTTCTCGACATCCAATTTCACTCTAACTTGTCTCATTCTTCACCAAATATATTAAGGATTCAGAAAATCCAATTTTCTGATCAAAATTCCGAGTAACGAAGAAAACGTAAAAACTTACTATTCATATTCGCTCCCATCAAAATAAAAATTTCAACCTCGACTCAAATGAACTCAAAAAATTCATAAACTTGTATCATTTGTCTTAAAATAAATTCTAGATTCCAATAACATTAATTAGACTGAATTCGGAGTTCATCGGCGAAGAGTTGACTTTTTGGTCAAAGTTAATGTCTCGGAATTCTCCTAAATTCGAACTCATGCTTTACTACTCATTCTTAATCTCATATAACTCTTCACATCTTTGTTTCGAATCACTGAAACGAGAAAATTATGTTTTTGCCCTTCAGGGACATTTTGGTAATTTCATAAGAAAATTTATTTCTCGGAAATTTTTAATACATAACTTCGCACATAATCGCATATAAACTTATTAAAAAAGTACTTAGGCACATTTAAGCATAATTAGGATGATTAATTAAGACTCAGAAAATCGGGGTATTACAAATCTTTTTTCCAATCCAGAAGTAGAAACGGGATAATTTTGATATGAATTTTGTAGTGCTTTTGCATGAATTTCTGAGTTCGATAACATCAGATCGAGGATCTAAATTCACCGCGCCTATTTGAAAAGTATTCAAGAAAGAGTTGGGAACACAGTTGCAGTTTAGCAACGCTTATCACCTATAGACGGATAGTTCGTTCGAAAAGACTATCCATATTTTAAAAGATATGGGAGCAAAGCTAAACCCCATGTCTAATTTGCCTATAACAACGAGTTATTTAAATGCGATTAGAATAACGTCGTATAAAGCTTTGTGTGAAAAAAAGTTCTCCGCTCTACGGAAGTGAAGTAGGCAAGACAAAAGATATAGGGTTTGAAGAAGTTGAAGAGATGATAGAATTTGTTCGTCACATTAAAGAGAAAATAAGAGAAGCCCAGAATCGATAGAAGTCGTAAACCTATAATCGAAGATTGGAGTTAGAGCTTGAAATCATAGATAAAGTTTTCCTAAAGGTATCCCCTTTGAGCGGGATCCAGCATTTTAGTTTAAAGAGAAAGTTTAAGCCGAGATCTATATCGGACCGTTTGAAATCCTAGTGAGGATAGGTGTCGTTTCTTATAAGTTAGTCTTCCCACCAAGTTGCGGGAATTAGCATAAAAAGCTTTTCACGCATCTTAGAATGCATTAGTTTATCTTCGATCCGAAGCATGTAATCCGTCAAGAAGACGTAATCCTTGAGCGAGATTTGAGTCACGAATAGAGATTCGAGGAGATTTAGATTGTAAAATCCAGCAGTTGAGGACGAAGTTAATTCCTTTAGTTAAGATCTTGTGGCGAGACCATGATGTTTAAGATGCGATGTGAGATTTACGAGCTAAGATAGTCGTGATGTTTCCCCCAAGTTATTTTCCTGTGATAAGCAAATTTCTGGACGAAATTTTTTTAAAGGGGAGATGACGTAATACCTTGATTTTCCGAGTCTTAATAAATCATCCTAATTATGTTTAAGTATGCCTAAGTGCTTAATAAATGTGTTTATATGTGATTATGTGCGAATTTATGCGATAAAATTTTCGAGAAATAATTTTTTTTCGTGAAATTACGAAAATGCCCCTGAAGGGCAAAATCATAATTTTCACCTTTCGGCAATTCAAAAAAAGAAGAAGTGAAGAGTTGTATGAGCATAAGAAAGTAAGATTAAACATGAATTCAAATTTCAGAGAATTCTGAGAAGGTTGACTTTTTGATGAATAGTAACTTTGACCGAAAAGTCAACTATACGTCGACGGACTCCGATTCAGTCTAATTAGTGTCATTGGAATCTAGAATTTATTTTAAGACCAATGATACAAGTTTGAGAATTTTTTGAGCTAGTTTGAGTCGAGTTTAAAATTCATTTTCGATAGAAGCGAATTTAAATAGTAACTTTTTACGTTTTCTTCGTTATTCGGAATAGTGATCCGAAAATTGGGTTTTCCGAATGTATGATTTAATTCATGAGTATTGTGATGAATTAGAGTAATAATTGGATGTCTAGAAAGTGCCGAGGAGATTTATAAGTTTGAGAGAATTAATGATTAAAGAAGGATGTTTTGTACCGGATAAATCTTTTGTTCCGGGGATTTTTACCCAATAAAAATCTGGATTCTACATCCTTCTCTTTCTCCTTATGTCTCCCTTAACTCACCCACTCTCGGCTGCCCACATTTCCAATTCACTCTCCCAAACTCCCCCACTCTCACCTCCCAGACTCTCTCTCACTCTCCCTCATCACTCTCCTTCTTCCTCATGATTTTCTCTCTCTCTCTCTCTCTCTCTCTCTCTCTCTCTCTCTTACCTTCATGGCTGCCGAAACCAGCATGTCACAGCTCCAAATCCTAAGGGACGGCAAAGCCGGGGTGCGACTAGGGGTTGGATTAAAGAAACTGGGAAGAAGGGGGAATAAATACTGAATATATGCCTTAACTAATAATATTAAACAAGATGATATCTATGAACCGATTTTATTAACAAAAGAGAGTTGATCTTGAAGGATCACTCGATGAATTTTGTTATCAGAGTAGACTAAGTTTAAAGTGCGATACTTAGACCAAAAGTTATACATCAAAATGAAATAGTTTTGCAGCGGAATAACGTAGAACTGACACATTGATCTTTTTTCCTATATACAACTCTACTCAACCTCCGCCGCTTCCGTCACTCAACCTACACATTTATAAATACATGCAGGGCTAAGTATAAACATACTTAGTGGGCACATTGCCGAAAACATATCATAAGGGTATAGATTAATCAGGCATCTCAAAAAGTAACGAATCGAGGTTTTCCTTTCAAAGGCTCGTGCTTACTAAACATTTTCCTTTCACAATAGCTTGATCAAGCATTTTTCTGACAGATGTTACGTTCAACTTGCCCAACTTCTGTTTCAACGCCGGGGAAGAGTTAACTTCTTCCGCGCACGTTCTATTCACCGTAGCTGGCTCCCCCTAAACAGAGTACCACACACAACGGCTACCGTGTACACTAACTCTGGAAAACCCTTCCGATTAACTCAGAATCCGATCGATTAGTTAGCCCTCTTTGGCTAACTCAGAAAGGCACAAAAGAACTCACATAAAACAAATTCTTTTATGCACTGATAATCAATTTGAAAACACACTTATCAAAGCAGTAAGTAAACATTTTCAAGCATCGTTCATTTTATTTGATATAGAGAAAAAGCCCACATTAGGCGATATACAGAACAACTAAAGCTTCCGTTTTCGGTCTTTTTTCCTTTAGAAAATCGGCCGAGACGATTAAAGAAAAAGCAATTCGAATTCGATTAAGACTTTTAGGCATTTGCACTTTAACTAATTTCTTTTGATTAACGAAGAAACGAGACTCGAACACATCTCGTTTAAAACTAACTTGATTCTTTACTCGACATTTAGATTATTTAATAACGGAAGTCGATAACTCTTAACGACTTAAAAGTTCTTAAGGAATTAAGTTGAAAAGAATTCAACTTAAGAAAATGAGTTTCAGAAAATTTCTGCACAAGGCAGTAAGTCTGGATCCTTTGCAGAGCTGAATACTTCGAAACAGGGGATATTCTTGGTAGTAGAAGAAAAACATGGATGTCTAGTTTACTGTCCAATTTACGGATCTTGATTTCGTTAAACGAGCTAGGAGTTATGGCCATTTCCGTGAAGGGTCGCAAAACTGCCGAGAAACCCTAATCGCTCGTAAAACTCGACGCACGGTTCCCTAGGTTCGATCAATGCTATACAACCTTTATGTGCATGAAATTTGTATCACATTACAGTCAAGTCTCGTAATCATCTAACGTAAATACTTTCTCGTTTCTCGATTAAAACTACGATGATTACTTCTCGTCTTTTCAACCAATCATTTATACTTAGAATTTCCATTTCAATTTCAATTTAATTTTAATATTCAACTTCTATTTTCTATTTCATAACCTATATGAAATCTTCATCAACTTCATTCCTACTTATTAATCAACTACGAACTCAAATCAATCAACATATAAAGTCTCGATTCCTTATTTCTTCTTTTACGTACTTACTTACTTTCTTCGTTTCTTGAAGTTTTACGAATTCAATTCAAATCAAATTAGTTTCTATAATCTTCTTACTAGTAATGAACATCTTAATGCATTAACATCATTATAAACCATTACTTAACTAATCCACGTCATTTATATCGGTCTAAGAACTCGATTTTCCAAAGTTGTTAGTTAATTCTCAATTAATTCAACAACTACCCTAACATATCAACAATTACTAATATTCGATTAGTTTTCTTGTTTGATTTTCATATCGACGATTATGCTCGACTCTTCGTCTCTTATGAAAAGTTCGACATTCTTAGATTTCGTTCAAACTTTCCAATTACCATCATTAACCACATAGATTAACTAATATGCAAACCATAAACTTATATCATTATCGAAACTAATTCTATCGACGATTCTTCGTCTCCAACGATTTCATTTTTATTTTTAGAAAAATCTAAATTAAATATATGTTGAACTACATGCTTCCTACACCATATATATCAAATCATATCATCAAAATCACAACATTTACTCAATCAAAATCATGTTTCTTCATCTCTTACATTTTCATTTTTATTTTTAGAAAATTCCAAAACAATTCCTACACGAACATATCAATACCTAGAGTGATAATCCACAAACCAATCATCTAAAATAATGAATTTAAAACATCAAACCCTATCTCTCTAAATTTTCGGTATTTATAAAAGAATAAGGGGGATGATTTTCTACTTGATTCTAACCATGGAAATCCATTCTAAGCATACATAATCAAGTTTTAAACTAAGAACATCATCTTCTTCCTCTCTTACAATTTTCGAAAATTTCCATAATTAGTGGAATGAAATTTTGTTCGGATAGAAGTGAAGAGGAGGCTCTCACCTTTCCAAATATGAAATCGGATTTGAAATTAATCGGTAAACGAGCAAGTTACGTAAGCTTGAATGCTTGAAGAATTTGATGAACACACTTGAAGATCTTGAAGGAATGAAAAACAAGAGAGAGAAGAGAGAGAGAGATGGGGGGGAGGGGCGGTTTGGTTGGGGATTTAGAGAGAGAGTGTGATGACTAATAAGAGATATTAAGTTAATAAAGTGAGAAGGATGACTAAGGGGAGGGGTATGTGGCGGTTGGGAGGTGGCATTTAATTCAAAATATCACCTTTTATGGGTCTAATACTGCGTATTGAAATCGATTAATTATTTTCTTAGACGGTTACATTTCCGGCGAAAACTAATTCGACCATTAAATTGGAAATAATTTACTTAGTCAGAAAGCATAATTCGATTTCCGAAATCCAAAGAAAAGTTGAGACATGACTGATGGTCCCGAAACGAGTTACTGGTGTATGAGGGGGGGAATACACCAGTTAGGATTTTAAAACTTAACCCTTAAAAATACTTCAACCGAGTAAAACGGACTTAGTTGGAATCTCACAACTGAGTAAGCAACCTCAGCTGGAAGAGTGAGGCTGTGCGGAATGTGATGGAAATTAAAACTCGTTAAAACAACTCACGCTTTTAGTGCAGGGTTGGTCAAAAACCAAAACAGTTGAATATGCAAAAATGCAGTTTGTATGCTGGTTAGTTTGATCAGATAAGAATGCAATAAGCAACTGAATAAAAATAAACACAGACACACAGGATTTAACGTGGTTCGGAGATAACTCTCCTACGTCCACGGGGAGATGTGAATCCTCACACCTCAGTCCAAGTTCTTCTGGACAGTTCCACACAGCTTACCCGAGCTGTGCAACCGTTGCAATAAGTTTACGGGTACTTATCAACCTTTACAGTTAAGTTTGCGGGTACTTAACAACCTATGTCAAGTTTGCGGGTACTTGACAACCTAGCTACTCAATTACAGGAAGAGTATGATCCTAACAGACACTTTTTAAGGTGTGTATGTGGGTGGATTTTCCAACTACAGCTCGATCACGAATGAGAGCTGGATCTATGGCTTGAACGAATAAACACTCAAACTAAGATCTAAGACAGATTATAACTCTATGAACCCTCAGCTACTAATGTTCTATCACTCTTGAACTCTCAGCTGCTGATGCTCTTAGAATATGATTTTTGCAGATTTTTCTTGCACTTGTTTCTCTTGCGATTGCACTTCTGTCTCTTATCACGTATATCTCTCGAATGAGAGAATGCCTCTATTTATAGGCGGAGAGTATCAACTAGCCGTTGGAGGAGCTGTTGATCTCTGATCATTGAAAGCGATGGCTTGTCTCTCATCTCTGCAGACTTTCCCGATATGGCATCTGTGCTCTTCTGCTTTCCATCTGAGACAGCCTTGTGTTGGGCCAAATGGGGTAATGACTTAACGGTCAAACCCTCATGTAACTTTCTTTTGAAATTCAAATCTTAAACCTTTCTGACAGTCAACCTCGATTAGTCGGTTGAAAATCTTGATCTTTATCTGAGTGGTCTTCAGCTGATGTTCTGACTGAACCTTTGAACTCTCAGCTGACTTTGAACTTCATGCAGTTGATCTTCTTGTTTGAGTTCTACAACTGAGGTTCTGAAACTGAACCCTCAGTTGTCTTCCTTGTATTTAGTCAGTTGAGTTTGAAACTTCAGATGCCTTCCTTTTCATCTGATGTTCTCTTCCTCTCTACTATTTCTCATCTGACGAACCCTCAGTTGGTTTCCTTTACAACTGATGTTCTGAAGACTTCCCCCTCATTCCATCTGAACAAATGAACTCTCAGTTGTCTTTCATCATAACTGATGTTCTGTCTGAGTGATGCCTTGTTGCCATCTTCAGCTGGAGACCTGTAAAGATAAAATCTTAACTTTGCTCAAACAGCGAGCCTAAATTCTAACATTAGGTTCTGGCAACATCTACTCGGTTGGGGTCAGTCGGTTTTGGAATTCATCAAAACTCTTACTAATAAATTTCCCAACAATTTCCCCCTTTTTGATGATGCCAAAACCACTTACAACTTTAAACCACTATTGATCTAAGCCTCACTAACTGACCTAAAATCTCAGCTGAAATTCTAGACAGTCTATAAGATAAAAATCAAAGGGTTAGCACAGTTATAACATGGTATTTAAAAGACTGCGATTCATAGCTTGGACAATGAGATATTGTTCGTCAAGTTGAATCGTATATATGCTTTGAAGTTTTTGTTACAACTGAAGGTTACAGGGTTAAGCACAGAACAGATAAAGATACAATAGTTGCTCCAAAAACTACATCAGCTCAAAAGACAAAAATTAGATCAGCTCAAAAATACTGTTGACCGTACTTGCTGAAGATACGGTCAAAGATCTCCTTCTTCGCATCCGACTCAATCCCAGTATTGACACCATGCTCCTTGCAGACTTGTCTCGCCTCAGCCATGATCGCATTTCTGTTTGGCGTGCTCGTGCCTTTGATCATCTGAGGGCGGTACCTGTACATCTGCGGAACTGGAACGGTGTTGGGATCGAGCTGAGCCTTCAGCATGGCTCGCTTGAACTGACTAAACATTCCAGGGTCTCTAGATCTGAGTTCCCACAGGGCTTCCTTGAAGGCTTACCTTGGGTCTTCAGTCGAGTAGACCTTCCTGTAATAGAAGTCATTGATGAATTCATGCTTGAACTGCTCCCAGTCATCGTTCCACTCAGCATTCATCCACTTGTCAACATGTGGGAACCGAGACGGGAGCGGGACATTCTTCTGCAGCTGTTGAGTCGACTTCCTAGCCTCAGCCTTCATCTGGTGCTTGTTGATTCTTCGCACGCTCTGGCTGGCTTTATTTCTGTCGACGTTCTTCTCCACCTTGGTCAGCTCCTTCTCGAACTTGGCCACCTTCTTGGCCACCTTCTTGGCCACCTTCTTGGCAGCGAACTTCTTGATCCAAGAGGGATTCAAGTACTTCTCCTTGGACTCCCCCATAGCTTTGGCAGCTTCGATGCAGTCTTCAACAGATATCCCGTCAAGTTCGGCATCGAGCTCGGCCGTAAGCTCGGCTACGAGGTCGTGGGAGATTTCCAGTTCTTGCTGTGATCCTTCAGCTGCTCCTTCAGCTTCAGCTGGCACTCCTTCCCCTTGCTGAAGAACAGCTTTCCCTTGTCCAGCAACAGCTGCTGGCTCCTTGTCTTCCCCCTTTTTGGCATCATCCAAAAGGGTGGCAACAGTGCCATCCAGGGAGGTCAGCTTGGCCTCAGCCTGTTGAACGCGGGAAAAGAGTTCGTCGACAACATCCTTCTCTTCCACCTTCTTGGCCAACTCCAGGTCTTGGCGCTCCTGCTCAGCTCGCTGCAAGGCTGCAAAGGTCGCAGAGACCTCTTTGTGGAGGGTGACGAACTCAGCTTGAAAATTTGCAAACTGAGACATCCACTCTTGGTCTTGAGTCTGCTGGGACTTTGCCAGATCAGATTCAGCAACGGTCTTGAAAACGTTGAAGTCCGAGCTGAGGCCCTGAACTGCCTTCCTTAGAGCCGTGACCTCCGAGCTGGAAGAAGTGGAGAGATCTTTGAACTTCTGCTGTAGGGAGGAGGAAAGGTGTTCCAGCTGATTCTTCAAGCTTGCATTCTTTGCCATCAGCTGAGTCATCCTATCAGCATCCTTCTCCTTGCTGAGCTGGATCTTGAACAACATCTCCTGCCTCAGCTGGTTGACCCTCTCAGAGATCAGCTCACAGATGGTATCGGTTGAGAGCGCTGGCTGATCTGAGGGTCCAGACAGGTGTTGTGGTTGAGGCTGGGCAGTTGGGTCCTTGACAACCAGAGCAGTTCGGCTGGCGAGGTAGGCCTTGAGCTTTTCTTCTTCCTTCTTGGCCGCCTCTTCAGCTGCGTCGACATGCTCCATGAAGTTAGCATTCTTAGCCAACATATCATCAAGAAATTGAACAGCTCTAGGATTGTTGTACAGCTCCCTGGTGTCTGTTCTTTCTTGGATACTTTTGTCCAGACGACGACGAAACACAGCCACCTTCTGGTTGTACACCACCTCTAGGTTCTAGTAGTCGAAGTATACCCTCAGGTTGGACTCTTCAACTTTCAACCTGTCCCAACCATGGATCCTGAGAGTTTCCTCCTTGACGTACCAGTAGCTGAAGTTCATGCTAAACTGATAGAGCAGTTCCGTCCCGAACATGGCAAAAATGGGCATTGAGCTTGCCTCGGGGAACATGCCGATCAGCTTGCAGAAACAGTAGTCCAACCGGCCTTCATACTCATCCAAGATCGCCTGGCGGTTGGCTTCTTCATCAGTTGGGGTTGGGTCAATATCGAAGGCGACGGGTTCTATGGTTTCATTAACGTTGGCCAAAGGAATGGTCACAACGTTGGCATCGAGTGAGAGGCTCAGTATATCTGACTGAGGACCAGTTGAGAGAACTGGATCCTCTTTGGGTAGAGAGTGGGCTGGCTCGATTGCTTCCTCAGACGCATGTGGGTTTTCCTTGCTGGCATCAGCTCCAGTTGGACTGTCGTGGGATTCCTCAGATGAAGAAGACTCATCTGAGGAGGAGCTGGATTCCTCCACGTGGATCTCCACTCCTTCAGCCACTTCCTCCTGACGAGGTTGAAGAACAAACCCAGCTGGGTCAACCGACTGGCTTGATTCGGTTGACTCCTTCTCCTCAGCTGGCTTTACCACCACTGGGCTCGTTGTAGAAGGTTGAGCCGCTGGCTAGATGATTCGAATCCTGGGCCTCTTCTAGAGGGGTTCCTCCTCTTGTTCTTCTTCATCTTCCTCTTCCTCAGCCACCTCCTCCAGCTAGCGCTTCGCAGGCTTGGACCTAGAAGGGCGGCGTGCTGCTGAGGCTGACTCCACAGCTGGCTTGGGGGCACCCTTGGGAGTGTAAACGGCCTCCACAACGTCCCTGGCCTTTTTGGCTGTGGGGAACAGCATCAGCTTGCTGAACGCCGGGTCCTCACTCCCTTCCCAGGTCAGCTGCTGTCCCTCAGTGGCTTGGAGGATTAGGGCAGAAATTTTTGTGCCGAAGTTGAGTGTCCCCTTGACACTCAACAGCTGCTCTCAGGACTCAGCTAACGTCTCGGAGATTTTCTGCTTTTCCATCAACAGCTGGCTTTCAAGATAGCCCAGCCAGTCGACCTGGGGCTGTTCCTCCAGGGCTTTTTACTGCTTGAGCTTCAGTCAACTAATGTCACCGAACGCTTCTCCATACGCGAAGGCGCATTTAGAGATCACATCGAAAAGAAGTCGGTGCGTCGGCTTCAGTTTTGTCCTTTGCATGCTCCCCTTCAATGGTTCGGGAACAAGAAGGATTGTTTGAAGGAAAGCATTAGCTTCCTTATCGGTGAAGTTCCCCAACACATCTGTGGCTTCGCGATTTCTGGGGATGATCTTCTCCAGTTCTTTGGTTACTTTTATTTCCACGGCGGTGTCTTCTATCGTACGGGAAGAGCTGTTTCGTTGCTTGCACAGGATGATCGTGACAAGCCCGTCTTCTGCAACTCACTACAAATTCCTGTAGAAATGTACGACCTGCTTTCTGAGCAACTTGGATGGAGAAAGGGTTGCCCAATCGAGCAGACTGTGGTCGGAGAGAATGGCGGCGACTGGAGCGAGTTCCGGCGAGATCAGAGCCGCTCTGGATAGAATCTGTTCAAAATGAATCTTCGACATCACCGTGTCGAAAGATTCCTGGAATGTAGCAGGCTCTGCGGAAACCATCTTCTTGGAAGCTTTAGATTTAGGCGCCATCTCAAAGAGATATATAGGCAAAAGAAATAAATTCGTTACTGAAAATGGTGAGACAAATTTGGAGAGAATGATGAATAGTTAGTAAAGATATGCACGAAAAGAGAAGGTAAAGATCACTTCCTGATTTGCCGTATTATATAATCTTTGATTCGGATAAAATCAAAGGCTGGGGTTAAATGGCACGTATTTATCAACGGCTGGGATTACGCGACTGTTGAGTAATTTTGACTGATACTCCACGCGCGAGAGTGAGAAGGTGAATAGTTTAAGGTGTCAGCCCAGTCGCACTATAAAGTAAGGCTATAGGAGTTCAGCCAGACTTTACATTAAATGCGATATGATGGCTTGTTTAGTTTAGCTGACATGTTCAGGAATGTTTGAATTTATTTCAAACATTCTCATTTAATATCATAACACCTTCAGTCATAAATGATACTTGTCAGCTGATGTCGAGATCAGCTGTATACCTCAGTTGAGTTCCTCAGTTGCCTCATACCATCAGTTGACTCGAGTTCGTCTGTTCAGCTGACGTTTGATCCATTGTTGCAGCATACCATCAGCTGACTCGAGTTCGTCTGTTCAGCTGATGTTTGATGTCTTCAGTTGGTAATTCGTATCTGAGATTCCCCATTCATTTGATCTTCCCCCTCAGATGGATATCTGATACTTCATCTCGGATGGATCCTCTGCAGCTCGGATGATTCTTTAGCTCGGATGGATTTTCTCCAGCTCGGATGACTCTTCATCCGATGGATCCAATAATCCAAGAAGATCACACAACATCTTGAACCGAGCTTCAGGAAGAGGTTTGGTGAAGATGTCAGCTCTCTGAATCTCAGTTGGGATCTTCTCCATGGACACATCCTTCTTCTCAATATGATCTTGGATGAAATGATGACGAATGTCGATATACTTTGTCCGAGAGTGGTGAATAGGATTCAGAGAGATAGCTATGGCACTCGAGCTATCACAATGAATGGGAACCTGTCCAGTTGCAACTTCATAATCTCTCAGCTGTTGCTTCAACCACAACACTTGCATGCAACAGCTTCTGGCAGCCATATACTCTGACTTGGTTGTAGATGTAGCAACACATACTTGTTTCTTGAAGAACCATAAAACCAGCTTGCTACCCATGAATTGACAGTGTCCAGAGGTAGACTTCCTGTCCAACCGATCTTCTGCTAGGTCTGCATCTGAGTATCCAGTCAGCTGGATATTGTCATCAGTTGAATACCACAATCCAACATTAACAGTTCCCTTCAGATATTTGATGATGTTCTTTGCTGCCAACATGTGTGCTTCTCTTGGCTGAACTTGGAATCGAGCACACACTCCAACTACGTATGATATGTCTGGTCGGCTGGCAGTTAGATATAGCAGCGAACCGATGATCCCTCTAAACTGGCTAGCATCTACGAGCTTTTCTTCAGCTCCGGGTTCAATCTTCCAGTTAGTATTCATTGGGATCCTCGTGGTCTTACTTGTTTGCAATCCGAACTTGGTGACGAGCTCCTTTGTATACTTAGACTGATTGATGAAAATTCCTTCTGGTGACTGCTTCACTTGTAATCCAAGGAAATAGTTCATCTCGCCCATCATTGACATCTCGAACTTCTCCTTCATGAGATCTGAGAATTTCTTGCACAGTTCCTCTGACTTGGAACTAAAGATGATGTCATCGATGTAGATTTGCACAACAAGTATATCTTCTCCAACTTTGATGGTGAACAGGGTTTTGTCAACTGATCCTCGTTTGAATCCCGAGTTCAGTAGAAAACCACAAAGAGTGTCATACCAGGCCCTTGGTGCTTGCTTTAGACCATAGATAGCTTTCTTCAACTTGTACACTCTTCCATCTCCAGTCTCAAAACCTGGAGGTTGTTCAACATATACATCTTCCTTGATATCTCCATTGAGGAATGCACATTTCACATCCATCTGATACACTTTGAACTTGTAATGTGCGGCATAAGCTAGAAAGATTCGGATGGCTTCCAGCCTTGCAACAGGCGTGAAAGATTCTTCAAAGTCGATTCCTTCTTGTTGGTAGTATCCTTGAGCTACCAACCTTGCCTTATTCCTCACTATGAATCCAATGGCGTCTCTCTTGTTTTTGAAAATCCACTTCAATCCAATCACCTTGACACCATTTGGTCTTTCTACCAACTCCCATACACAGTTGCGTAGAAACTCATTCAGTTCTTCTTGCATGGCTGTTGTCCAGTGAACACAGTTGAGAGCTTCCCCAACATTCTTCGGTTCTGGTACATCAGCTACAAAGCAAGAAATCATGGCAACATCTCCAGCTTGCTCGAACTCCTCTAGAACTGCCAACTCCTCAGCATATTGGGTGTAAGTGTTGAAGTTTCCTTCAGTTGATTCTGGATTTGCAACTTGGCTCCTTGTACGCACACCCTCGATTGGATCGCCGATGATGTTGTCAGTGGAATGAACTTCATACCATCTTCGGTTGCGTCTTCCTTCTTCTTCCAACTGTGGTTGTTCTGAAATCTGAGTTGGAGTCTTTAGAGCTGGTGATTGATCAGCTGTTGAGTCTGGATCCTCAACATTAGTATTAGGTTGAACCGGACTCGGTTGGGCTTCGGATGCTGAAGCAGTTGGAGGAACATCAGCTGAAGTTCCCCCTTGGGATGTGCTGGGGTCTTCGCATTCATCTTCAAAGGAGTACGGATCCTCATCCTCAGTTGCCCAAACCAGTGGTTCAGATAGGTTCTTTTCCCTTAGAGCTTGCGATCTGGTGAGAACTGGTGGAACAGTTGGATCTGCTTGTTGTCCTTTAACCTGTTCCCTGCACTCAAAGGTAGATTCATCAAAACTAACATGAGGTGTTATTTCCAAACACGAGAGCAGTTGTTGAAAACTCTGTATGCCTTGATTCGAGCAGCATATCCAAGAAATATGCCCTTCGAAGCTTTGGCATCAAAAGTTTTCAACTGAGTCTTCCCATTATTGTGAATATAACACTTAGAACCAAAGACGCGAAAATAAGAAATATCTGGCTTCCTGCGTCTCCATAGCTCATATGGTGTCTTTCCCAAACGTTTGGTTAGAAGAGACCGGTTTTGAGTGTAGCATGCAGTGTTGATCGCTTCAGCCCAAAATCTCTTTGGTAGAGCTGAGCTGGCTAACATGGATGTGGCTGCATCCTTCAGCGTTCTGTTCCTTCGCTCAGCTACTCCATTTTGTTGCGGAGTACGCGCGGCTGATGTTTGATGGGTAATTCCATTTTTCTCGCAATACTTGATGATGGTTTCATTTAGAAACTCAGTTCCACGATCTGATCGGATAGAAATGATCTTCATCTCTTGTTGGTTGGCTATCCGATCCATCAGCTTGGGCAGCTCATCTCGGGTTTCACTCTTGTGACGCATAAAAATGGTCCACGTGTACCTCGAGTAATCATCAGTTACAACCAATGTATATCCGTTGCCATTAATGCTCTTTGGTGTAACTGGCCCGAAGAGATCCATATGGATCAGCTATAACACTCGGTCGGTTGAGGGAGTTGACTTCAACCGGAAGGAGGATCTAGCGAGCTTTCCCAGCTGGCATGCACTGCAGATGTGTGTTGTTGAAAACACTCGGTTAGGTATGCCTCTTGCATGTTCTTGTCTGGCGAGTCGGTTCATCGTCTTGAAGTTCAGATGGTTGAGCCTTTTGTGCCACAACCAGCTCACATCAGAACTGCTCTTTGATAACAGGCAGGTGTCAGGGAGGCTGCTGTTCCAGTCAGCGTAATAGACATTCCCTGTTGGTGATCGATTTCCCAACAATATCATCTTTTGATCCGACATCTTTAACTCTGCAACCCTGTGCATCAAACTTGACAGAGAAACCATTATCACAGAATTGGCTGATGGAGAGCAGGTTATGCTTCAATCCATCAACATAAGAGACATTAGAAATTGAAACATGATTAGTTTCAAGGATACCGTAACCTCTGGTATAACCTTTTGAGTTATCACCAAAAGTAACTGATGGACCTTCTTTCTCCACGAAACTTCCAAGCAAATCCTTCAGATTCGTCATGTGTTTCGAGCATCCACTATCCATCACCCACATTGTAGCAGACGCCTTCTTCTTCCTCAGCTGTTTCTCCTGCACCTGCAAAGAGAAACTCGCTTAGGTCCCCAATTTCAGTTGGGTCCTGGAGGGTTAGAACCAGTTCCCGCTGGAACTGTGCGTCGCTTTTCCCTGTAAACTCGGATGGATTTATCATTCCAGATTACTTTTCCTTCATCATCAACTATAACAACACCTCGGTTATCCTTAGGCTTGTTGTTAGTAGTGATGTTCTGTTTCTTGGGAGGAGTTGGATTTCTCCCATGTTGAGCTTTAGGAGGTGAGGCTTTCCCCCTGTTTTGATGGCGATTCTTATCCTGTTGAGTTTGTCTGTGAGGTCGGACACCATGTTGGAATCTTTGTGGCTGATTATGATTCCAACTTCCTGAGGGTTGTCTATAGCTGTTCATGCCCTGTTGATGATTCATATTATGGCATGAATATCTCTAGTTGTTCGACCAGTTCCTCATTGGTTGACTCGGTTGGAACCTTTGGTCGAACTGATGTTGGAACCGCTGTTAATTCAGATGATTGAGCCCATATCTGTTCTGAGGTCGGTTCCATTCCTTCTGATGTTGACTTTGAGGTTGATGCAGAGGTCAGCTCTGATTCTGAGTTCGGTTGCGGTTGTGCCTTCAATGCCTCTGATTCCGCTTCTGACTTTTGGAACATTCCCCCTCGGTTGATATCCCAACCGATGGAACATTCTGTCCTACATCAGCTACTCATTTTCCCTTCTCAGTTGTAATCCTATTGGTCGGTTGAACTTGCTGAGAGGTGGAGGTTGATTTAGCTTCTGGAGACTCAGCTGTGTCTGGCTCGACAGCTGTGACTTCTACAGCTTTGATGAAGGTTGCTAGTGGAATCCCAGTATCGTTGACAACATCATAGCCGAGTCCTGACACGTCATCCATCTGTCTACTATAACTGATAAGATTCTCTATGATCTTGGATGACTGATACAACTTAATTAGATTGTCCTTCTCAGTTTGCAACTCCTTGACGAGTACAGTTATCTGCTCGATTTGTCCATCTGACTTCTTTATCAGCTGTTCGATCTGAGCCTTTTGATTTTTCAACTGATCTTGTTGTTCATTGTTCTGCTTTGTCAACTCCTCATCAGCTGGAGCCTTAGCCTTGTTCAGTTGACTCTTGAGATTCTCAATCTCCTCGGTTTAACTCTTGATCAGATCGTCCTTTTTGGTTAAGGAATCTTCAAGTTTGGCGAACTGAGCTTGAAGACTCTTAAACTCAACCGATTGATGATGCAGCTCCTCACTGAGTTCTTAAAAATCACTCCAGGAGGGTTCCAACTCATCGTTCAGAGATTCCTGCATGTTAGAAGTATTGGAAGAGTTTAACTGAGCAGGATTAGATTGTACCTCAATATCATCTTGGTCGGTTCCAAGTGCCATGAGGCATTGATCCTGACTGATGACGTTGTTGGTAGAGGTCAAATCATCCTCATCTTAAGTGTCTGTGAAGATGTCCGTGTCGTCACCTGCTTCTTCTGCTACCATGGCCTTGTTCTTAGCAGTTTTCTTGGCCTTCAATGCATCTCTCTCTTTCTTCGATAGATCTGGGCAGTCAGCTTTGAAGTGTCCTTCCTTACCGCATTCGAAGCAACCATTAGTGACTGGTTTCGAGCTGTCTCGATTTCGGTTTGATTTGTAGAATCGTTTGTATTTCCCGAACCGAGTTTCCATGTCGGCTAGCTTCTTTGACAGAGCTGCGATGTTCTGTTGCAGTTCCTCTCTGCTTGTCTCCTTTGCAGTCGTGTCAGCCGATCTGGTTGGCCTCGATGATCTTGATTTCGAGTAGTCAGCTCGGAGAGCAACTGACTTTGAGGCTGAGCCAACATCCTCAATTCTACTTGTCTGACCTGAGGACTGCGATCTCCTCCTGTTGACCTTATACTCATTTCCTTTTAAGATTGAGAACAATCTTTCAGTTCCCATTTCACCAAGGTCAGCTCGGCTCTCGTGGATATTGGTGAAAGTATCCCATTCAGCCGATAGAGCTTGCAACACTTTGAGATTGATTTCTCTTAGTGTGTATTTTCCTCTTCGGATGGACTGGATTCTTCTGATGATGTCCATAAACCGGAGCTCTAGCTGATCAATAGTCTCATCAGGTCGCAGACTGAAGTTGTCGAAATCTTGACATGCATGTGAGAACTTGTTTTCCTTTGTCTCATCGCTTCCTTCACTTAACGATGCCAGGATGTCCCACATCTCTTTTGCAGCCTCACACTCCTCTATCCAAGGCAGATAATCTTGTCCAACTGTGGACATTATTGTGCTCTGAGCCCAGATATCCAACTGGCTCACCTTGGCCTCCTTTGGAGAGTAGTCTTCTGGCTGTTTCTCCACATACTCCACCACTGTATCTCCATCGTTAGGATTTGTGGGAGTGAGAGCTATTCTTTCTTTAATGACGATTGGTCCGGAAGAGAGAACTTGTTGCATCCTGTGATGCTTTGACAGAAGGATCTTCTTCATTCGAGTTCTCCATGATGTATAATTGACTACTGAGAACATGACGACGATCTTGTCCTTGACGTCCATCTGCACACAAAAAAAAAACAGGACAAATATGCGAGCAAATATGCACTAGCGTGAAAAGATCTGTTCAGTTGACCACTGAAGAAAATTTCTCGAATTCACACCTTGTGAAACAAAGTCAGCAGTCTTTTGAACCACTGCTCTGATACCACTTGATGGTCCCGAAACGAGTTACTGGTGTATGGGGGGGGGGGGAATACACCAGTTAGGATTTTAAAACTTAACCCTTAAAAATACTTCAACCGAGTAAAACGGACTCAGTTGGAATCTCACAGCTGAGTAAGCAACCTCAGCTGGAAGAGTGAGGCTGTGCGGAATGTGGTGGAAATTAAAACTTGTTAAAACAACTCACGCTTTTAGTGCGGGGTTGGTCAAAAACTAAAACAGTTGAATATGCAAAAATGCAGTTTGTATGCTGGTTAGTTTGATCAGATAAGAATGCAATAAGCAACTGAATAAAAATAAACACAGACACACAGGATTTAATGTGGTTCGGAGATAACCCTTCTACGTCCACGGGGAGATGTGAATCCTCACACCTCAGTCCAAGTTCTTCTATACAGTTCCACACAGCTTACCCGGGTTGTGCAACCGTTGCAATAAGTTTACGGGTACTTATCAACCTTTACAGTTAAGTTTGCGGGTACTTAACAACCTATGTCAAGTTTGCGGGTACTTGACAACCTAGCTACTCAATTACAGGAAGAGTATGATCCTAACAGACACTTTTTAAGGTGTGTATGTGGGTGGATTTTCCAACTACAGCTCGATCACGAATGAGAGCTGGATCTATGGCTTGAACGAATAAACACTCAAACTAAGATCTAAGACAGATTATAACTCTATGAACCCTCAGCTACTAATGTTCTATCACTCTTGAACTCTCAGCTGCTGATGCTCTTAGAATATGATTTTTGCAGATTTTTCTTGCACTTGTTTCTCTTGCGATTGCACTTCTGTCTCTTATCACGTATATCTCTCGAATGAGAGAATGCCTCTATTTATAGGCGGAGACATCGGCATAAGACTTTTGTCGGCTCTGGGCTTCTTTCATTCGGACTCGAATCTGTCGAATGATCTCGATCATTTCACCGACTGAATCCGGTCCTAGATTTTTCCTTTCACCTACTTCATCCCAATAAAGTGGTGACCTACATTTCCTTCCATACAGTGCCTCGTAAGGCGCCATTCCTATCGTCGCTTGATAACTATTGTTGTAAGCAAATTCGACCAACGGTAAGATATTTTCCCAAATCGCACTTCGATCTAATACTACCGTTCTCAACATATCGATGAGTATTTGAATTGTTCTCTGGATTGTCCATCCGTCTGGTGGTGAAAAGAAGTACTAAAATTAAGTCTAGTTCCTAGCTCCTTCTGCATAGTGATCCAAAACCTTGAAGTGAATTTGGCATCTCTATCGGACATTATTGACTTTGGTATTCCGTGCAGACGTACAATCTCACGAACATACAACTGTGCTAATTTCTCTGATCCATAGGTAATTTGAATTGGTAGAAAGTGAGTTGATTTTGTGAGCCTATCAATAACTACCTAGATGGCAGTATTTTCTCTTCTAGACTTGGGTAAACCTGTCACAAAATCCATGGCTATATCTTCCCACTTCCACGTTAGAATACTTAATGGTTGTAACATCCCTTGTGGTCGTTGGTGTAAAGCTTTCACTTGTTGACAAGTCAAACATCGTTCTACAAACGAGGCAACATCTCGTTTCAAACCGTTCCACCAGAAATTCCTTCTTAAATCTTGATACATCTTCGTACTCCCTGGGTGTGCTGTATATGGCATATCGTGAGCCTCACTCATGATATAGTTTTTCAATTCGTCGTCATCAGGGATACAAAGTCTACCTTCAAATAAAATTGCATTATCTGGTTCCTCGGAAAAACCGTCCGATTTATCCGTTCTTATCCTTAGTCGTAGCTTCTCGATCGTCTCGTCCTTTCTCTAAGCACTTATGATTCTCTCTCGTAAGTCCGGTGTAGCTACGAGTGCCGCTATTTGGGTCGTTATCATTTTAGGTGTATCGAGCACTTCTAAATCCATCATCTCAAATTCTTGCACAAGTGTTTCTTCCTCGATAAAGAGACACCCTAACTTGGTTGGAGTCTTGCGACTCAGTACGTCTGCTACTACGTTTGCTTTTCCTGGATGGTAGTTGATACCACAATCATAATTCTTGACTAATTCGAGCCATCGTCTTTGTCTCATATTCAATTCCTTTTGCTCGAAAAAGTACTTCAAACTCTTGTGATCCGTAAAAATCTCAACCCTTACACCATAGAGGTGATGTCTCCAAATTTTCAACGCATGCACAACGGCTGCCAGTTCTAAATCGTGGGTTGGATAACCAATTTCATGGGGTCTAAGTTGTCGTTAAGCATAAGCTATCACCTTTCCTTCTTGCATCAAAACGCATCCTAATCCGTTCTTTGAAGCATCTGTTAAACCACGTATTTCTTATTCACTTCTGGAAGCGCTAATACTGGTGCTGTAGTTAACTTCTCCTTGAGTGTTTGAAAACTCGTCTCGCATTCGTCAGTCCATTTGTACTTCTTTTCCTTCTGTAGTAGTTGCGTCATAGGTCTAGCAATTGTAGAAAATCCCTCGATGAATCTTCTATAATAGCTGGCTAAACCTAAGAAACTCCTAATTTCGTTTGGACTTGTTGGTGATTTCCAATTGCGCACTGCCTCTACCTTGGTAGGGTCTACGTTGATGCCTTCTGCTGATACTATGTGTCCAAGAAACATCACTTCTTTCAGCCAAAACTCACACTTACTGAATTTGGCATAAAGTTTCTCAGCTCTAAGCGTTTCTAACACTATTCGCAAGTGTTCCTCATGATCCTTCTCATTTTTGGAGTAAATGAGAATGTCGTCGATGAAAACTAAGACGAATTTGTCTAAGTACGGGTGGAAAATTCTATTCATGAGATCCATGAATACTGCGGGGGCATTGGTCAAACCAAATGGCATAACTAGGAATTCGTAATGGCCATATCTGGTTCGGAAAGCAGTCTTAGGTACGTCTTCGGGTTTGATTTTCAATTGGTGGTATTCGGATCTTAAGTCTATTTTTGAAAATACACCTGCGCCCTTAAGCTGATCAAAGAGGTCTTCTATCCTAGGTAAAGGATATTTATTCTTAAGGGTGATCTTATTCAGCTCTCGATAGTTTATGCACATCCTCATAGAACCATCTTTCTTTCTAACGAACAAAACAGGTGCTCCCCATGGTGAAACGCTCGGTCTAATGAAACCAAGATCTAAAAACTCCTACAGTTGGATCTTAAGCTCTTCTAACTCCTTAGGTTCCATCCTATATGGGGCTTTTGATTTGGGGGCCGATCCTGGATCTAAGTCGATTGTGAAATCTACGTGACGATCTGGTGGTAAACCTGGTAACACTTCTGGAAATACGTCTTCATATTCGTTAACAATTTTCACATCTTGTATGGTCTTTTTGGTTCTTGGTTCTCCACTTAGGTACACAAGATAAGCTTTGCAATTCTTCTTCTTCATCAATCTCTTGGCTTGTAGAGCGGATATTATCGGTATCCTCTTGCCCATCGAAATCCCATGGAATTCTGTCGGCTCTTTTCCTGGGGGTTGGAAAGAAATTTTTCTCTCGTTGTAGAGAATCGTGGCATAATTCTTAGACAACCAGTCCATTCCTAAGATTATATCTACATCTCACATTATCATAACATTCAAGTTGTTCGCCTTAACCTTAAGAGTTCCAATTTCTAGTTCTAGGTTAGAGCAAACATGCGTAGAAGTCGTGATCTCTCCTGAGGGTGTAGCTACTCTCATAGCGTGATTAGCTCATTCAGGTCTGATATCTAAGTTATCCGCACATGAGCCAGCAATAAAAGAATGCGATGCGCCAGTATCAAACAATATCTTAATAGGGGTATTATGAAGTTTACCCATACCTGCCAGGTTTCCCTTGCCCTTATGCTGTGCATTCTGCTTGATCGTGAATGCCCTGGCATTCTGTTGCTATTAGGAGTGTTGTTGATACTGCTGCTGCGTCATCTGCTGATGCAGCTGTGCCTGAATTGCTCTTAAAGGTTGGGGCTGACCATACTGGTTTTTCCCTACTGCTCGCAACGGTTTCGAGCAATCTTTCTTGAAATGCCCCTTCTGTCCATAGTTGAAGCAAACACCAGAGCTTGCTTGACAGACACCGTAGTGTACCCTATTACACTTCGGATAGGCAGGAACGGTGATCCTTCCTTGGTTATTCCCTCCCTGGTTGTTGTTCCTCTGCTGCCCCTGTGACTGAACCTGCTGACCGTTTTCTTTCCACAGTCCTGCTTGATTATTCCCTTGTATATACAGTCATGACTGATTGTTACCTTGCCATGGCTTCTTGTCATAGTTGTTATTCTGGTTAGGCTGCTGATAGCCTCGCTGATGACCATTCTGGTTTCCCTTATTGTTGGAGTGCTGATAGTAGCCACTATTGTTTCCTTCTTCCCATTTCCGTTTTCCTTGGTAGTTACTATTATTGTTGTTGCCGAAATGGCCTCGATTCTGAGTCTGGATTGGGGTTGGTGCTGGTATTATGGCTTTCCTTTCATCAGGCACTACTGCCTCCATCTCTAGGGCTCGTCCTAGTATTTCTGTGTAGCTCAGTCCTCCGTGACTGGCCAGTGTTACACCTAATTCGTGCTTAAGTCCCCCACGGAACTTCTTTGCTATCTTATCCTCGGTATCTACTTGCTCCGACGCATATCTTGATAACTCATAGAACTTCACATCATATTCCATGACCATCATCTTTCCTTGTTTCAGATTGTAGAACTCAGCCTCTTTCTGCGCTCTATAAGCCTTAGGCACGTATTTATCGTACAATGCCTCCTTAAATTCGTCCCAAGTAAAATGAGCCAAGTGCTCAGCTGGTATGACCTTCTGCCTAGCCTCCCACCAGTAGTCAGCTGGTCCGGAGAGTTGAAATGTGATACACAAAAGACGCTCCTCATCAGAACATCTGAGGAGTTTAAAGATTCTCTCAATGCATCGCATCCAAAGCTCAGCATCGCTCGGGTTACTAGATCCATTAAACACGGGTGGGTTTCGTTTGAGGAATAGGTCCTCAATATCACAATGGGGTGGTGGTGGAGATGGTGGTGGTGAAGGTGGAGGGGTTTCATGACGTTCTTGTTCCTTTTCCCTTTCACCTCTTGCTTGTCGTCTACCTGGTCCTCTAGGCCTACCAGGTCCTCTTCTATTGTTTACTACCCTCGGCGGCATTTTGAAACTATAGACATCAAGAATTTCTTATTAGCACTTTTGTTTTAAATAAAAAAAAATTCGTGTGCGTGTGTTAGCCTAGTGGTAGTGAGGTTAATGCCCGGGCCAAAGGTCACGGGTTCGAGTCCTCCATCATGCAGTATTTAAATTTCCTTGTAATGTTGTTCAAAAAATAAAAATAAAAAAAAATTCACCCACTTAGTAAGATTCTCCCAACTTTAAACGGGTTAACGGAAAGAAATAGATAATATCATCCGCACTACTTCTATGAAACTTTTAACTTCACAAGTTAATTACGAGCAACCATCGAAACATGGTAAGAACAAACGTTTACTGGATTTAAGCCCACTCACGGGGTTATATATATATACACGTAAAAAAGAGTACTAATTTTTGCCTCCACGAGTCTAACAAGTTGCATCTCCGTATCTATTGGAAGTACTAGAACGGGAACAATTCATAAAATTTCGTATCCGTTTAGAGTACTACAAAAGAAGTCTACTGATCCGAACTATGTACAAGACAGATCTAACAAAAACTACTATACGACTAAGACTCTCTGCTCAAAAGGCTACAGTCGAGTCTGTGCTGCCCTCTACGGCCTGAAACTCCTCGGGATCCTCCTTCTCTGGGTCCTCCTCAGGGTCCTCCTCCGGATCCTCCTCTGGATCCTCCTCTGAGTATGTACCAAAGACTAGCTGAAGCGCCTAGTCAACCCTGAGTGTGGTGCCGTCCAAAAGTACTAAAGGTGGTGGTGGAGGCACCTCCAAAATGGTCCTCTCTAAGCGTGGGACTAGGTCGTCAAAGCTGGTCACTACTGTCCGCTTCTTCGGGGGAAGCAGGTGCTCAGGGGGTGGACTAGGCACGTATGCCTCTGTAGAACGGGCCCTGGATGGTCCTGCCTCAAACTGTCCTTGGACCCTCGTCCAAGACTGTGGTAGGTCAGAGGTCGAACCCTCGTCCCCTATGAGTAAAGCTGTCTCTGCAGGAACCTCCTCAGGTGATGCAAGTGGGGAAGGAAGCTCTAACATCGCAGCAAACTCTGCGTCAATCTCCATGTACCCTGCTTCTGGAAACAGATCCTCGACAGATGTAAGAACCTGGGTCCATGACAAACGGCTCTGATACAAGAGGAGCTGGGATGTGGACGTAGGGGTGGTGCTCGAGAACAGGAACAGACACCATGAACCTACTCTCAAAGAAACGCCCGTGTACGGCTAGAGCGAATCCGGAAAAGTCACCTATCGACTCGGTATCGTCATCGACCGGTGTAAGAAAGTACCAGGCGATGTCGTGTGCCCACCCATGCCACTCGTCGGGCAGCCATCCGATCAAGTCTTAGCCTGACGCTAAATAACAAAGTGCCGAGCTGCATGGTAACGTGCAGCGTAGTCAATGACTATCTGTCCTATGTCATGGTTTGGGTCTACCTCGTAGTCATAGTACTCATCCAAGATCTCGTCTACCATGGTACGCTATCTCAGGGGTTGGCACTTCCGAGTCGTGACGCGTCTAGCAGGCATCCTATAAAGATTTTAAGAGAACACGGATTAGTAACTGGTAGGATAATAACATATCTTAAGGAATTCTTAAATTACAATTAGAATATTCCATTATTCAAATTGCAATACTTTAACCACTTAATCAACAACCTATCTTAAGCATCTAGCAATTTTAAGAAATTGCACTCAAACACTTAATAAATAAATAAAAATTCCGAGATTTTTCCAACTTTTAACTTGACCTTTCTTTAATTATTAAAACAAAGTTGACTCCAAAGAGACTTTGTTCATGTCACTTATACGCATGTGACATTTGTCTATAATAGGTTCGGTTCTTCTTGTTTCATGATCGCTTTTCGAATAATTTTGGAACCAATGCCTCTTATCAATTCTATGTTCTCAAGAAATCGGGAAAAGTCTTAGAGTAATAGTTTAGGTTCTCATGCCGACATACATCTCAATCAAAGAAATTATAACTCAAATAATTTCACATAATATCACAGAGTATAACACTTATACTTCAATCAATTCATACTTGGCATACTTGTTCACAACATACTTGCATACTTATTCATAAAAAAAAATTCTGTAAAAAGAACAACACTTCCGATAATTTTCTTTTTTTTCTTCTTCGGTTGAGTCGACGTAGCGGGAAGTTGAGTTGTTAACTACATTCTTAAGTTTAGTGATACGAACTAAACTTTACGAATTCAATTCAAATCAAATTAGTTTTTATCATCTTCTTACTTAGTAATGAACATCTTAATGCATTAACATCATTATAAACCATTACTTAACTAATCCACGTCATTTATATCGGTCTAAGAACTCGATTTTCCAAAGTTGTTAGTTAATTCTCAATTAATTCAACAACTACCTTAACATATCAACAATTACTAATATTCGATTAGTTTTATTGTTTGATTTTCCTATCGACGATTACGCTCGACTCTTCGTCTCTTACGAAAAGTTCGACATTCTTAGATTTCGTTCAAACTTTTCAATTACCATCATTAACCACATAGATTAAATAATATGCAAACCATAAACTAATATCATTATCAAAACTAATTCTATCAACGATTCTTCGTCTCCAACAATTTCATTTTTATTTTTAGAAAAATCTAAATTAAATATATGTTGAACTACATGCTTCCTACATCATATATATCAAATTATATCATCAAAATCATAACATTTACTCAATCAAAATCATGTTTCTTCATCTCTTACATTTTCATTTTTATTTTTAGAAAATTCCAAAATAATTCCTACACCAACATATCAATACCTAACTTGATAATCCACAAACCAATCATCTAAAATCATGAATTTAAAACATCAAACCCTATCCCTCTAAATTTTCGGTATTTATAAAAGAATAAGGGGGATGATTTTCTACTTGATTCTAACCATGGAAATCCATTCCTAAGCATACATAATCAAGTCTTAAACTTAGAACATCATCTTCTTCCTCTCTTAAAATTTTCGAAAATTTCCATAATTAGAGGAATGAAATTCTGTTCGGATAGAAGTGAAGAGGACGCTCTCACCTTTCCAAATATGAACTCGAATTTGAAATCGATCGGTAAACGAGCAAGTTACGGAAGCTTGAATGCTTGAAGAATTTGATGAACGCACTTGAAGATCTTGAAGAAATGAAGAACAAGAGAGAGAATAGAGAGAGAGAGAGAGAGAGAGAGAGAGAGAGATGGGGGGGGGGGCTGTTTGGTTGGGGATTTAGAGAGAGAGTGTGATGACTAATAAGAGATATTAAGTTAATAAAGTGAGAAGGATGACTAGGGGGGGGGGGGGTATGTGGCGGTTGGGAGGTGGCATTTAATTCAAAATATCACCTTTTACGGGTCTAATACTGCGTATTAAAATCGATTAATTATTTTCTTAGACGGTTACGTTTCCGGCGAAAACTAATTCTACCATTAGATTGGAAATAATTTACGTAGTCGGAAAGCATAATTCGATTTCCGAAATCCAAAGAAATTGAGACATGATAGTCCAAATTTCGTCCGGAAAAATAATTAAAACTGACTTTTACCAGTAGACTCGCATCGCAAAATAAGTGAATGTAAAGTCAGACGGTTTTTCGATCTGAGTTCTGGAATGAAAATTCTATCGGACGCGAAAACCCTAATACAGTAGTCGGTTGAACGACTTCTGGAATTTATTTTCAAAAACGGATTTCACCGTTAGTCTTAAAACTGAGATTCCTTAACCTAGGCGTGCAAAGCCTTAATTAATTAACAACTTTTTATTTAAGCGACGGAAGAAATATCCAGGATATTACACAGCATCTCCCCTAAGCCTTCATATTTCTTCGATCAAGGCAAGGAAAGGAAGCTAGAGTTGTAAGGAATCGAGTAGTGATCATCGAGCCAGAAGAAAAGTAAGAAATCCAACTTTAAATCTATGATTTCCATGTCTTTCTTCCTCACAAAATCTTCGATATTTCTGCAAATTTTGGGAGAAATTATTTGATCTTGATCTTCAAAACTTGAATCCATAACCCTTTGTATCTTCTATGCTTTGAATTATTGAGAGAAATCCAATCCTTCAACCTAGAGAACACTATGTCATATCCTCTATAGAGTTCGAATTTTTTTAGTGTCTGTAGAAGAGTTATGATTTTCATATATTTGAACTTAAATTCATGATCTTGCATGTTATTCATGCAAGAAAACTAGAAAGAAATCCAAGAGTTTATGCCTAAAAATAGGTTTTTGTGTGTCTTGATTTGAGTGATGAAATTGATGCTTTGTACGAGTTATTTGATGATATATAAGCTTGCTTGAATGATTAGATTGAAGAAAAAAACACTATATCTATAAAAATGAATTTGGAGAAAATGATGACAAGTAAAATTTGATTTTGATGATCTTGAGTTTTATTTGTTAAATTGATGAGAGAATTATGAAATTGAGAATATGTTGAGCATGATTTTAGAAGGAATTGAAGAAATGAATTTACTTGGTTAAATTTCCAAAAATTTCGAACCTTAAAAGCTTAGGTTTTGTGATTTTTGAAATCTTGAGCTTGGTTTGATAAATCGATGATAGATTATTGAAATTGAATTTATTTAGAGCATTATGGAATGTCGAATTGTTGAATTCAGATTCCTATGCAAAAAGCCCTAAAAATATATGGTTTATACCTTAAAATGAGGAATTTTTTTTATATTTGATGTTATTTGTTGAAATTGATTGGAAAAGCGATCAATTGGAATTTTTCTAAGTATATTAGAGCCTCGAATTTTTGAATTTGAATGAGTTATCCTCCACTTCCTAAAAATTTCAAAACTTAGTGAAATTTGGGATTGGGAATTTTTTATTTTGACATTGTTTAGGTCAATTGATGTTAAACCTATGATAGAACTTGACATTTTTTATTTTTTATTTTGACATTGTTTAGGTCAATTTGAAATTAGATTTATTCTAAGTATGATAGAACTTGAAAATGATGAAAAAGGTCAAGTATAAGAAAGTTTGATTTGTGCAGGAAATTTGAGAGGAAAATTGAAGAGATTTTGTGTCACACCCTGAAATCCAGTGTGTAGGAACGACCATACTCCATTGGAGTGTAAAGGTGAAATCATCAAATAAACATACCACTTAAGTCACAACTCAACTTGAGATGTAACCAAACACTAATTCAATTGATTCAAGAATGTGAAACCAACAAATAAAACTTGACTCAACAAGAATTCATGCTCGAGAATGAGAGTAATCAACAATAATCATTATCAAATATCAACATGCTTTCAAGGGATTTTCAAAATAAACGATCACAAATAATTTACATCGGCTTCAAAATATAATAAGTGTTTTGGGAATCCAAGTCATGTAGAATTGAAGGACAAACATGGAGTTATTTTGAGCACACAGCTCATAGTAACGAAACCCGAACATGAAATCAAAGACAACAGAATAACGGTGTTGCAGCGGAACATAAACAACGACATCAAGTTCAAAGGCTATATGTATGAAGACACATAACCTTAACCTAAACTTCCAAAATAGATTTATATTAACAATGAGCCGCTCAAGCACACCACGTCCTCCTCATCCAAGCTAACCTGCACGTTTTAGAAATAACATGCAGGGTGTGAGTACTTCGTACTCTGTGAACACATGCCAAAAACATTTGAAACTCTGCTTATTAGAGCTATATGATTAGACTAGCCTCTGTTGCTGCATCACAAGGGTTAAATATATAATCGTTTAAAAACAGTTTACCCTTGT
The DNA here is from genome assembly GCA_029490685.1 of Schizonepeta tenuifolia. Taxonomy (NCBI): domain Eukaryota; kingdom Viridiplantae; phylum Streptophyta; class Magnoliopsida; order Lamiales; family Lamiaceae; genus Schizonepeta; species Schizonepeta tenuifolia. Next base: position 57,358,291 of record CM055956.1, read on the forward strand.
AAGAGCCATAAAAACATTTTCATACTTTTCTGAAATCGGCATGCCATTTACTTAGGTAGGAATCAATCTACACATCACATCATCATTGTGCTGAGAAGTAGGCCTCCTTCTCAGACACTGTGACCAGCTATACCGAAGTAAAGCTTAAAGTCACAACATCTAATGCATGCATTAACCCGCCTTGCGGGTTCTTATCCCGTGCGTCCACAGGATTCATCCACATTTCATAACATCACATCAAGTAGATGATTCCATACCAAAGCATTTAAAACTCAGGCAAGTCAATCAATTTGAAAAGCGCACATAATATTAAATAATAAGCGCATTCATCATTTAGTTTTAGTTCAGAAAGCCAACCTGACTTCTGGTATATTGGGTCGAGCTTGCTTACTTTACGCTTCCCGACTACTTTTCAGTCCCGATCGGCCCTTCAATAATAACATTGAATAAGATCGAGTTTAATCGACTCGAAAAATGTATAGTAGGATTAGGGCTCGGCTGAAGGACTTCTACATGACTCGGGTTTTTCTTAACTAATCTAAACTTCTCTACATCGATATCTTCTTGATTTCTCGTTCTCGAATCATCGTGTTTACTCGGTTTCTAATTACATTTCAAACTTGGATTCTCGCTTCTAATATAATATTTTAATCTTCACGTAAATCGATAAGTTATAATTTAACTCTTCTTAACTTCTCATGTACTCAAGTCATATGATTTCGGCAAATTATAACGTTAAATCTCAACTATTATCATTATACATCATTCATACACAGTTGAGCACTTATTTCAATATTCAAACATTCATTTTGAAAATAAACGTTCACTTTAACCTTCACATTATAAACACGTATTCACATTAATACTCAAATATCGTCATAATACTCAAGCATCGATATCAATATTCAAAACACTTATTAAAACATTGAAACTTCAGAAATACATCACATCTTAAACACAATCATTTAATGGCTCATTATTGCTCGACTCATAGCTTTTAAGAACTTATAACTTTTAGACTCTTAACGAAAATTATTTCGTTTAACTCAAATAATAATAATTATTTTGAATTTAATATTCAAACTTTTACTTCGTATTTCATGACTCTAAAGTACGTCATCATTTCCCTCAAAATATGTACTCATACTCGTATACAATCTCATATTAATACTTAATATTAAATAATCATAATTTAATCTTTTTCTTTATTTTTAAAACTCATTTTTCGTTTAATTTAATCAAAAACTCGGGTTTTCATTTAAAAACTTCGCTACTCGATAACTTCTACGCTTTAATTCCTTTTTAAGTGATTCAAAAAGCAAACATGCTTATTTCTACTCAAATAACATCATCAAATCACTTAACACATCACATAACATCAATAACTCATCTTCAAAATATTTTAAAACTTAATACCATCATTTTTCTTATATAACTTATTTATTTTGCTCGTTTTTCAACTTCTATCATTTTTCTTTGCTCGTTTAATAACTCATCACATTGATTAAACATTTAAAGCACACTTAAGAGCATAACATCACTTAGAATTTTTATCACTCAAACATATTCATTTTTAATGGAAATATTCCATTAAATTAAATATTCTATTATTTTTATTATTATTTCAATAACATCTCTTTTAACTTCTCGTTTGAAACAAACGAACTCCAATACGAACATGTTAACTTTTAATCTCATGTATATGTCTTCTATTATCTTATAGAAAATTTCATCTTCTTTTATTTTAATCCTCTTTTTATTCTCAAATATTAATATTACTATTAATATTTTGTTTCTTTTATTACAAGCATCAAACTCATATATTACATCCATTTAACATCATTCTAACATCATCATCAACAAAGAAATACTTTTCTTTGTTTAATTAAACTCATAACTTCCTTTTTCATTATTTCTCTTTTATTATATATGTATATATATATATTTCTCGATTTTATAAAAGAAAATTCATAAAATTTCACTTCCCACTCAAATTACTCAAAATATACTCAATACCTCTTTTACTTCTCAATTTCACTTTTATCTAATGAAATTCCTCATTTTATATTATTTTTCGAATTAAAAATAATAAAATAATTATTTTTCAATTTTTTTTATAACATCTTCAGATCTTCAAATTTCTCCTATGAACATGAAGAATACATCTTCATAAACTCATACTCAACTCAAGAACATCATATTTATATTTATTCTCATTTTCTTCAATTTTTCTTCTTTAAATTCCATAAAAATCAATAAAAATCATATCTCTTATTTTTCTCAAATTCATGCTTATAAACTCATCCAAAAATTTATCTAACACATATTAACATCATCATCATCATCAATATCATCATATTTCATCAAAATCATCAAAAATTCATTTTCTTCAAAATAACATATAATTCGAAAATTTTAAGAAAATTCACAAAATTCATATTTTGTCTTATAAACACATCTAGATCATATTTTCATATCTCATCATGCTCACAAAAATCATAAACATCATAAAATTCATAAATCAATATTTAATCATAATTTCTCTATTTTTCATCGATTAAATTCATTAAAAATGAAATAAATTCACCAAAAATTCTCATCATCACATATATGTATATAAATCACATGGAAAATCATAATAAGAATATGTCATCATCATATCATCAAATAATCATCAAAACTCATCAACAAATCATTTTCTCCTCTTTTCTCTTTTTAGTCGATTTAGGGCTTTTTAACCTACTTATTTACTTTCATCATTTTATACCCTAAATCATGTTTTAATCATCATTTTGATCATCATCTCAACATCATAAACCTAAGGTTTGACTAAGACTAAAGTAAATCATGCATTCTTTCCTTATTTTCTCACTTACATATACATATACAACTTAGAAATGAATGAAATCATACTTAAAAAAAAAATAGAACTTAAACTCTTCTTGGCTTGGAGTTTTGGATAGCTTGGAGGATGAAAGATTACTTCCTTAGATGATCTTGGATATGGAGGAGATGATCTACATCAAATGATCATCAACAAGCTTGCATGAACTCATCAAAGAAAGGTTTCGAAGGAGATGGAGATGATGAAGTTGAAGGCTGCTGCTCGGCGTGAATGGAAGGCTAGCTGCTGCAGCTGATCTTCTTCTCCACGGCAGGAGGATGATGAAGGGGTGAAGGAGGAGATGGAGGAGATGCTCCTCTTGATGATCACGTTGAAGACAAGGTGATGATGAAGGTGAGGAAGCTGCAAATCTGCTGCTCTCGGTTGAAGACAGTTGAGAAAGAGAGTTGGTTGTTGCTATGATTCTTTCGATAGAGAGAGAATGAGATGGAAAATAATTTGAGAGGTGATGAATGTGTGATTATGGAGTAAGGAGATGTATCTAACAAGATATGCAAAGATATGAGAGAGAGGAGATCTAGCGAGAGATATGGAGTGAGAGAGAGGGGGACACTTGGGATGGTTGAGAGAGAGAGTAGACTTCACTCTCTCTAATGAGAGTGTGATTTGGTTTAGTCTACTATTGAGGATAAGAATATAGATTTTTGACTGCTAATTATACCCGGTTAATTAATTTTCGAGCTAGAGGCTTTTTAAGGACTGTAACTTTGGGGTATTCGACGATTAAGGACACTTTTTTGCGGGCCTACTGTTTGCGGACATATGTTAAGCAAATTAAGCATCCGTAGGACAATTTCTGGCCCGATCGGGCTCAATTGAAATTTATGAGCCTGAACGCTAGGTGGCATGCCAAATCATCTCCACGTCGGCCGTTTCTATGAAACATTTCGTCGAATAGTTGAAGTGCAACATAGAGTAAGCTGCAAGGGATTCGCCCTAGTGCAGCCACTGCAACTCGCCGGCGAGCAGCAGGCTGGCATGGGTAAAAGCAACATCTACTGCATCTGCCCCCATCGAATGGGAGTGACAGAGCAACAGCAGTGGGAGCGGCAGCGCACACTAGGGCTCTATCCTAGAGATCGCGTGGTGTCGTGATCGGAATCATGATTGCAGCAGTTCTTGTCGGGGTTGTAATACCCCATATATTTTCTTCCGACGAGAAATAAAAATTTTCTAATTAATTAAGGCTTTGCACGCCTAAGTTAAGGATTTTCAATTCTAAGACTAACGGTGAAATCCGTTTTTGAAAATAAATTCCATAAGTCGGTTGAACGACTACTGTATTAGGATTTTCGCGTCCGATAAAATTTTTGACCGAAAAATCAAATCGAGAAAGCATTTGATTTTATATTCACTCTTTTTGCGCGACGAGTAAGTTAGTAAAAATCCGTTTTTATTATTTTTCCGGACAAAATTTGGACTGTGATGTCCCGACTTTTTATCGGATTTTGAAAACCGAATTAGGTTTTCCGAGTACGTGATTTATTTCTAATCTATCGGACGAATTGGATTTCATCGAATACGTAACCACCTAAGAAATTATTTCTCGACTTTTATAACGTCGTATTAGACGCGAAAATGATATATTTTTTACTAAAATCTAAGCAATTAGTCATCATCTTCTCCATTTTTATTCCTCTTGAAACCACCCCCCCCCCCCCCTTTTTCTCTCTCACTTTTCTTCCATTGTCAAGAGTTCTTCAAGCTTTCAAGCTTCACAAGTCATCTGTCTACCGATCGATTTTAGATCCGATTCCATATTCGACAAGGTAAGAGCTTCCTCTCGAGATTGAACCGAACAAAAGTCCCTTCCTTCAAGTCTTATTTATTTCGAAAATGTCATGGGAAGAAGCAAGATGTTCTTTGCTTAATTCATGTTATAGTATGCTTAGAATTAGATTTCTATGGTTGAAATTTCATGAAAATCATCCCCCCTTAATATTTGATAATACCGAAATTTTCCTAGAAATTGGGGGTTTGATGTAGTTCGATTTTCTTGAGGATTGATGTCAAAGCCCCAAATCCCGAGGGACGGCAGAAGCTGGGGTGCGACTGGGGTTGGATTAAAGAAGCGGGGAAGAAAGGGGCTAACTGACTAAACATACATGAAAGGCATCAATAAACCATGAACAAGACTTAAATATAAATAAGAAAGAGTTAATCGCTACGGATTACTCGACAAAAGTACACAGTAGAAACTAAGTTCATATTTACAGACTTAAACTACAGTGTATTGTTCAAAAGGTACATATTCAAAAGGACTGAGAGTTCTGCAGCGGAAGAGTTCTAACTAAAGCATCCTATCCTTCAACTCAACATCAACCGTCGCCACTCACCGTCGCTTCAACCTGCACATTTAGAAAACAATGCAGGGCTAAGTACAAAAAGTACTTAGTGGGCACGATGCCGAAATCATAATCATAAGTATAGATAAATATGGCATTTCATAATTGTAGCACACCGGGGTTTTATTTAAAAGAGGCCCGTGTCTACTAAACATTTTCTGACTAATTTTCACAATTTACTCTGCCGAGTATTTTCTGGTATGCTATGTTCAATCTTGACCAATACTCATTCACCATGGCTGGTATCCCTCAACAGGATATCACATACACCACAGGTTACAAAGTGCACTAACTCTGGAAAGCATGTAGCAGCTAACTCAGAGCCGATCGTTAGTTAACCTAGTTAGATTAACTCTAAATCTGGAAAACACGAATGTTGACTCAGATAGGTACAAGAGAACTCACATAAAAACATAAAACAGTTCATGCCATAATATCACTTTGAAAACACAGATATCAAAGCGATAAAGAAAGATTTTCCGAGCATTGCTCGTTTTATTTTATATATAAAAGCCCACCTCGTAAATACAGAACTAAAAGCAATAGCTTCCAAACTTCGGATCTTCCGTCCTTTCTTTACAGTTGGCTTCCTCCTTCATCGTAAAATAATAATACTTAAAAATAGGTCGTAAAAGATAATCGATCAAAGAGAATCGAACTAAGTTTTAGTCGTTTCATTCTTTAGGCATTTGCACGCTTACTAAATTCATTTTACTTAAACAGGAACGAGACTCGTTCAAATCCCGTTTAGAACTCGGAAGGTCTCATACTCGACTCTTAGGTCAGTAGAGAGGGTAGTCGATAGCTTAATACGACTTAAAAGATCATAAGGAACTAAGTTGGAAAGAATCAACTTAGGAAAAATTACATTTTAGTTCATTACGACTTATGAAATTTCTCGCTTACTACTTCTTTATTTGAACGGATAAGAGATAAGATCTCAACTGGTTTTATCACTTAAGGCCGCAAAACTGTACCGTTGGAAAGTTTGGGATGTCTAGTTTAAGCTCCAATTTACGGATCGCAAATCCGATAAACGAGCTAAAAGTTATTACAGTTTCCGGAGAAGGTCGCAAAACTGCCGCGATAACCCTAGTTGCTCGATAGATTCGACGTATAACGTCTTAGGTTCGTTCTAAGTTCTCGAATTCGATTTCTTTCGAAACTGGACCCTCAAGGCAGTCATCACGTACTCCCGTATGTGACGAACTCCTTCTCAAAACTTGTCCAATAGCACGACGTTCTAAACGTCGGCTTTCAACTAACAATTACTAAACCAACAAGTTATTCAAATCGCGTTCTAGTTCTCGACTATCACTATAGCTCATATTATATTAGCTCGAAAGCTCATGACGTCAACTACAAAGTTGTTCTCAAGTTCATCATAGACAATAATATCAAATTAGAATTCTCATTCGACTTTTCGGTTACTAGCTACGTCTAGTTGTTCGTCTCTTATGAAATTTTCAAAGTTGTCGGATTCTGTTCAAATTTTACGACATTTAACAACAACTAACGAGAATCACTTTCATGCATACCAACATTTCATATCATCACTATATTTCAACTTATGACGAGTTCCTCGTCTCTTACATTCCGATAAATATATTTAGAAAAATCTAATTAAATTCCCATAATCAATTAACATCAACTACAACATAATTCCATCATCAATTCATCAATTAAATTCAACACATGAAAACCCCTAAAACTACTATAAATTTCGGTATTTATATATATATATTAAGAGAGAGATTTTCTTCTCCAATTAACACCAATTATTCATTAATCATCCTATTATAACAACAATTAATCAATTGCAAATCCAATTTCATCTAACATGCATAAATCCCAAAATTCAAACTCAAACCCTAAATCGTTTTTCACAAAACATGGGGCTTTCGATTCCTCTTTATTCTAATCACCAATTAAACATCTCTTAGGCACGAATCTATCATCAATTAAAGAAATCCAAAAATCCTAAAATTTCCCCTAAATTTTCGGTACTTTAGAGGATATTAGGGTTCTTAAATTTGTTAATTTCTAAACCCTAATTATCCTATCTAACACATCTAATTTCATTAATTCAAGATCGAATCATCTAAATCAATACTCTAATTTTCGATCAAAAAGAAAAAAATGAAAAGAAGAGGATGAAGGATGGATAGAAGTAAAGAGAAGATGAATACCTTAAGATTTAACAAAAGGATGTATTAGGTTTGGATGGTTGGATGATGACTTGTGTTATTTCTTCTTCTAGATCTTGAAGGTTTCTTCAATGGTGGAAAAGGAAGAACAAGAGGGAGAGAGTGTGGTGAGGCTGCCGAGAATGGGGGAGGAAGGAGGAGATGGGATGATTTAATTGTATAACTTAGGTTATAAGATATGATAGGTATAAAGTATGAATAGTCATTACATTAGGTGTCACACTTAAACATTATAAAACACAAAATATCCTCTAAAGTGAGGGAGATGATGTCGGTCATGAGGGAGAGGGAAAAGGAAAATACGCACTTTTCTGGCGTGATCCGACGTTACGGAAATCGAACGACGAAAAATGTAGCTCGGCACAAAATCGTCGCGATCCGATTCGACCGAAAATTTTAACATATGAAGCTTAATCGGAAAATAAATTTACAAAATTTATTTTGGCACAAACTCGGGACGACACAGTCCGAGTTTTATCCAGAAAATCATAAAAATGAACTTTCTCGGGCGAGTTCGTATCGCGATTTCGTGAATGTAAAAATCAGACGGTTTTCCATTCCGAGTTCACGAACTAAAAACTTTTCGTACGCGCTAACCCTAAATACAGTAGTCGTATAGCTGACTTCCGTAATTTATTTTCGGAAACAGATTCGACCGTTAGTCTTAGAATTCAAAATCGTAAACTTAGGCGTGCAAAGCCATTTATTTAATTAACTTTAAATTTTTGAAATCTTAAGGAATTTACGGGGCATTACATCCTACCCCCCTTACGAAAAATTTCGTCCCGAAATTTGCTTACCTTCTGCAAAAAGATGAGGATATCGCTCCTTCATCTTCTCCTCGAGTTCCCACGTGGCTTCTTCTTGCCCGTGGTGGTTCTAAAGCACTTTAACGATCGGTATCGATTTGGTTCTTAATTCTTGAACTTTTCTATCCAAAATCGATATCAGCTTCTCTTCATAACTTAGGTCAGATTCAAGAACTACGTCTTGCTGACTAATGACGTGCTTAGGATCGTAAACATATTTTCTCAACTGAGAAACGTGAAAAACGTTATGAACGCTTCCTAGACTTGGCGGCAAGGCCAATCTATAAGCGACGGGTCCTATTCTCTCGAGGATTTCATAAGGTCCTATAAACCTGGGTCTTAGTTTACCCTTAACTCCGAACCTAAGGATTCCTTTGGTCGGGGATATCTTAAGAAAAACTTTATCTCCTATTTCAAACTCAAGATTGGTTCGACGATCGTCGGCATAAGACTTCTGTCGGCTCTGTGCTTCTTTCATTCTATCGCGAATCTGTCGAACTATCTCAATCATCTCATTAATCGCATCTGGGCCTAGGTTCTTTCTCTCACCTACTTCGTCCCAATAAAGTGGCGATCTACATTTCCTTTCATACAAAGCCTCAAATGGCGCCATTCCTATTGTGGCCTGATAGCTGTTGTTGTAGGCGAATTCAACTAAATGTAGAATTTCTTCCCAATTCGCTCCTCGGTCCAAAACTACTGTTCTCAACATGTCGACTAAAATCTGAATTGTTCTCTCTGACTGCCCATCTGTCTGTGGGTGAAATGCTGTACTGAAATTAAGCTCTGTTCCCAACTCTTTCCGCATCGTAATCCAAAATCTCGAGGTGAATTTGGCGTCTCTATCTGAAATTATGACCCTCGGTACTCCATGCAGACGTACAATCTCTCTGACATATAACTGAGCTAGTTTCTCTGATCCGTACGTAATCTTAATCGGCAAGAAATGTGCTGACTTCGTAAGCCTATCTATTATCACCCAAATTGCTGTGTTTCCTCTTCTCGTCTTAGGCAAGCCTGTGACAAAGTCCATAGCTATGCCTTTCCATTTCCATTCTGGGACATCCAATGGTTGTAGCAATCCATACGGTCGTCGGTGTAAAGCCTTGACTTGCTGACATGCTAGGCATCTTTCTACAAACGATGCAACGTCTCGTTTCATTCTATTCCACCAAAAGTTCCTTCTTAAATCTTGATACATCTTCGTACTTCCTAGGTGTGCTGTGTAAGGCGTATCGTGAGCCTCACTTAAGATCTCGTTCTTCAAATCGCAGTCGTCGTCAGGAATACGAACCCTGCCTTCAAAAAGTATCGCATTGTCTGGAGCTTCAGAATATCCTTCTGGTTTATCTGTTCTTATCCTCACTCGCAACTTTTCCAATGACTTGTCTTTTCTCTGAGCACTGATGATCCTTTCTCTCAAATCTGGTGTAGCTTCTAATGTTGCTATCTGACTTGTTATCATAGCTGGTGTGTCAAGCACTCTGATATCCATCTTCTTGAATTCTCGTACTAAGGTTTCTTCTTCTACAAAAAGGCATCCTAACTTCGTTGGAGCCTTGCGACTCAATGCGTCTGCTACCACATTAGCCTTTTCTGGATGATAGTTAATTCCACAGTCATAATCTTTGACTAATTCCAGCCATCTTCTTTGTCTTATGTTCAGTTCTTTTTGCTCGAAAAAGTACTTCAGGCTCTTGTGATCGGTGAATATCTCAACTCTTACACCATAGAGATGGTGTCTCCAAATCTTCAACGCATGCACCACGGCTGCGAGTTCTAAATCGTGGGTTGGGTACTCAACTTCGTGAGGTCGAAGTTGTCGTGAAGCATAAGCTATCACTCGTCCGTCTTGCATCAAGACACAACCTAATCCATTTTTCGATGCATCAGTGTAAACCACATACTCTTTGTTTGTATCTGGAAGTGCTAGTACTGGCGCTGTGGTTAACTTCTCCTTAAGAGTTTGGAAACTCTTCTCACACTCAGTCCATTTAAACTTGGTATCCTTTCTGAGTAGCTGCATCATCGGGCGAGCGATCGTAGAGAATCCCTCGATAAACCTTCTGTAATAACCGGCTAAACCCAAGAAACTTCTGATCTCGTTCTGACTTGTTGGTGACTTCCAGTTGTGCACTGCTTCTACCTTGGTTGGATCCACCTTGATTCCTTCTGCCGATACTATGTGCCCAAGGACCATAACTTCCTTCAGCCAAAATTCGCATTTACTGAATTTGGCGTAGAGTTTCTCAGTTCTTAGTGTTTCCAACACTATCCGTAGATGTTCCTCGTGCTCCTTTTCATTCTTAGAGTAAACGAGGATGTCGTCGATGAATACTAAAACAAATTTGTCCAAGTAGGGGTGGAAAACTCTATTTATAAGGTCCATGAATACGGCTGGAGCGTTGGTCAAACCAAATGGCATTACTAGAAATTCGTAATGGCCATAACGGGTTCTAAAAGCGGTCTTCGGTACATCTTCAGGTTTGATCTTGAGTTGATGGTACCCTGACCTCAAATCTATCTTGGAGAAGACTCCTGCACCCTTGAGCTGATCAAACAGATCCTCGATCCTTGGCAAAGGATATTTGTTCTTGAGCGTTATCTTATTCAGTTCTCGGTAATCGATGCACATTCTCATCGATCCGTCCTTTTTCCTAACAAAAAGCACGGGTGCTCCCCAAGGTGAGACGCTTGGCTTGATGAAACCAAGGTCTAGTTATTCCTATAACTGGATTTTGAGCTCTTCCAGTTCCTTCGGTACCATCCTGTATGGGGCTTTAGACTTAGGTGCGGCTCCTGGTTCTAAGTCGATTGTGAAGTCCACATGACGATCTGGTGGCAATCCTGGTAGCACTTCTGGAAAAACATCTTCATATTCATTCACGACTTTTACGTCCTGAATGGTCTTCTCGACTCCTGGCTCTCCGACTAGGTATACAAGATAAGCTGTGGTACCTTTCTTCTTCATAAGTTTCGTGGCTTGAAGGGCTGATATAATTGGTACGCCTCTACCCATTGAAATTCCGTGGAATTCGGTCGGTTCTTTACCCGGGGGTTGAAAAGAGATTTTTCTCTCGTTGCAGAGAATTGTAGCGTAATTCTCTGACAACCAATCCATTCCTAGGATTATATCTACGTCCCACATTATCATAACATTTAAGTTGTTCGCTATAACCTTATGAGTTCCGATTTCTAGTTCTAGGTTAGAGCAAACATGCGTGGAAGTAGTGATCTCTCCTGAAGGTGTGGCTACTCTCATAGATTGTGCAGCTCTTACAGGTCTGATGTCTAAGTTATCGGCACACAAGCCAGCAATGAAATAATGCGATGCGCCAGTATCAAACAGTATCTTAATGGGGATGTTGTGAAGTTTTCCCATACCTGCGAGATTGCCTTTTCCTTTGTGCTGGCCACCCTGTTTGATAGCGCATGCCCTCGCATTCTGTTGCTGCTGTGCATGCTGCTGAAACTGCTGCTGGTTCATTGGCGGCTGCTGCTGCGCTTGGATGGCTCGGAGGGGTACTGCTTGAAGCGGCTTCGGGCAGTCCTTTTTCATGTGCCCCTTCTGTCCACAGTTGAAACAGTTGTGGGTGCCTATCTGGCAGACTCCGGGATGGGCTCGGTTGCACTTCGGGCAGATAGGGACGGTAACCCTCCCTGGGTTATTCGCTCTCTGGTTGGAGTTTCTCTGTTGCCCTTGTGGCTGGTTCTGCTGATTATTTCCCTTCCACGACGAGTTCTGCTTATTCCCCTGAATGAACAACCCCGATTGGTTGTTTCCCTGCCACGGCCTCTTGTTGTTGTTGTTGTTGTTCTGCCCAGGCTACTGATAGCCCTTTCTCTGACCTCCCTGGTTGTTATAGTTCTGATTGTAGCCTCCGCTACCTCCTCCGTTCCATTTCCTCTTACCCTGGTAGTTGCTACTATTGTTGTTATAGTAGCCTCGGTTCTGACTCTGCGCTGGTGCTGACGCAGTTGGTACAATCTTTTTCTCATCAGGCACGACGGCCTCCATTTCCAGTGCTCTTCCCAGTATATCCGTATAGCCTAGTCCTCCATGACTAGCCAAGGCGATTCCCAATTCATGTCGTAAACCTCCCTGAAATTTCTTGGATAACTTCTCCTCAGTATCCACCAATGCTGGCGCATACCTTGACAACTCGCAGAACTTGGCATCATATTCCGTCACGGTCAGTTTTCCCTGCTTCAGATTATAAAACTCGGCTTCCTTCTGTGCCCTATACGTCTTGGGGACGTACTTGTCAAAGAAGATTTCCTTAAACTCTTCCCATGAAAAACGAGCCAGATGCTCTGCGGGTATTACCTTCTGTCTTGCTTCCCACCAGTAATCTGCCGATCCCGTTAGTTGGAATGCGATACACAGCATTCTCTCCTCATCAGTGCATCTGAGGAGCTTGAAAATTTTCTCAGTGGATCTCACCCATAGCTCAGCATCGCTAGGGCTACCAGTTCCATTGAACAATGGAGGGTTCCTCTTGAGGAAAAGATCCTCAATATCTCTACGGGGCGGTGGTGGAGGTGGTGGTGATGGGGGTGGTGATGGGGATGGAGATGGGGATGGGGTGGCATTCTGCTCATATTCTTGTTCTTGGTTGTTTTCCGGCTGACGTCTACCACGTCCTCTTGGCCTTCCAGGTCCTCGACCTCTCCTGTTGTTAACATTTCTCGGCGGCATTTTTTTTTATCTAAGGAAAAATTTAAATTCTCATTAGTTCTTTTCTGATAATTACTCTTAGTACTTACTAGCTCGTTCTCAACTTAATCAAGTTCACGGAACGACATATCGAACATAGCTCCGATATTATTTCATTAATCCTTTAACTTCAAGTTAAACTTATTTCCTCGTTACACGAGTTCATTTGACATTCTGATTTTAATTACTCGATTCATAAGAAATTTTCTTGATTAAAAACCCTCTTCACGGGTCATGTATATATATATACATCAAAATGAATATTAATTCTACCTCCAACGAGGACTTATACAAAAAGGTTAGGCTACTATTAGTCTAAACTAGGCTGACTGCCTACTATTTACCGGGTGCACTAACAAGCTGCACTCCGTACCTACTAGAAGTACTAAAACGGAAACGATTCATAAAATTTCGTATCCGCTAGAGTACTACAAAACTAACTAGTTACTGATCCGACTCTATACAAAACAAAGAGCTACTACCACTACTAATATTTACCCGCGTCTACGACGCTCTGCTCAACTAAACTACAGTCGAGTCCAAAAACTATCCCCTAAGGTCTGCAAAAATCCTAACAACCCTCCTCTGGGTCCTCCTCCGGATCCTCCTCCGGGTCCTCCTCCGGACCCTTCTCTGGATCCTCCTCCGGGTCTTCCTTCTCGGACTCTGAACCAAAAACCAGCTGAAGTGCCTCGTCCTCCCTCAGAGTAGAACCGTCGTCCAGTGTAAGCAGGGTGGGTGAGGGTGCCTCTGAAACGGTCTCCTCCAAGTCGGAAACCAAGTAGTCCTCGCTGACCTCTACCGCATGCTTCTTCAGGGGAAGAAGGTGCTCGGGAACTGAACCTGAACCCGAACTTGACTCGAAGTCCTCCCTAGAACGGACCCTGGACGGTCCTGCCTCCATCTGCTCTCGGACTACTCCCCACTTCGCACAGATCTCCTCGAGTGGCGTAAGTGGAGAAGGCAGCTCTAACATGGCGGCCAGCTCTAAGTAGATCTCTCGGTGGTCTGGGCCCTCCCGGTACAGTCTCGTCTCTAACGGTCCCCTAACTCTAACACAAACGTCTGGCACAAAAGGTGAAGACAACCCCAACAGCGCTGCTGTCTCAGCGTCAACCTCCACGAATCCCGGCCCTGGGATCAACTCCTCGATCTGTTGTCCCACTGGTGGCGACTCTGGTGTAACTACTGTCTCCTCGTCCTCCTCTGGCTGCTCTAACTCAGCGTCAGACTCCTCAACCAGTACACCGTCTGGTGGCAACTCCAACAAGGCAGAGTAGTCCGGGTCTAAGTCAAGCTGCTCAAGCTCTGTCTCAGCGGGAAAGTGGCTGTAGGGAAGGTGCGGCTCAAAGGGGACTGGGAACATAAACCTGCTCTCGAAGAACCTCCTGCGTACGAATAGGGCAAATCCGGCGTAGTTGTCGGTCGGCTCTGTGTCGTCGCCTAGGATCCCTAAAAAGTACCACGCTACCCGGTGCGCCCATCCGCGCCACTCCTCTAGTAAGTGTACGATCAGGTCTGTGATTGCATGACTCTCTCGGATCAAGTGTCGTATTGGGTAGTAGGCTGAAGAAAAGTTGCTGACAATCTATCCTACGTCTTCCTCTCCATAGTCTACCTCAAACTCGTAGTACTCGTCCTGCAACATGTCAACTATGGTGCGCTCGCACGAGGCCAAAGGCTGGCTCTTCCAAGCCGTAACACGAGTCCTAGCCATCCTACAAAAGTTTTAAGGTAACACAGATCAGTAACAGGTAGGGGAAAAATAACTTATCTCAATGAAAACATAAATTACAAAATGAATATTCCTTATTCAATTGTAACATCATCACTTAAATCAACCACTTATCGAGACTTCTAGCAATTCAAGAAATTGCACTCAACAACATATATATATATATATATACATTCATAAAATTAAAGATTTTATTTTCATTCTTTATTTCACCTTTTTTTTTTCCTTTTTATTTCTTCTTTTCTTTCTTACTCATTAATTCTTAACAACTTTCACTTATTAAAACAAAGCATATCTACTTCGTTCATGTTACTTATTCAAAAGTAACATCCATTTACAAGAAATTTTGTCGTTTACGACTCTTGGTCTTCGTACTAGTTGTAGTCGTCGCTCAAGACGAAATATGGAATTAAATTCCAAAAGAAAAATGGAATATAACTTAAGAATAATTTCCTGGAAAACTAAGTTCCAGTTGTCGTTGCTAGATTCGGCGACCGTTGGAAAATTTAATCAAGCTTCATGCTCGATTTCTAATAATTTATACAATTTTTTCTTCGTAAAGTTCGATCAAGGCGAACACTACTGAAACACGAAACGAATAGAAAACGGAATGACGTGTCACGAATGACGTCATTTAAGTTACTTACACGGAAGCAACGTTCACTTATTTCATTTGGCTTTGATTCCCTTTACTCAATTTTTGTCGTCTCGTTCATATCTTTCTTAACTCGAAGCCGAAAGCTTCTCAAACGTCTAATCGCTCCCTTCGATTACTAACACGATTTATTGAATTATTTTAATTTCATTTTATTTCTTTTTCCTCACAGGAAATTCTTAGAAAACAAGTTCGACTTTGCCGAATCTTTATTCATGTCACTTAGCGCACGTGACATTCATCAATAGAAGTCCTTCTCGTGTTGGGGATCCCCTTTCGAAATCATTTCAAAACAACGTTTCTTAAAAACGTCTAAATTTCTTGAAGAACCGGAAAGTTCTTAGGTTTCAAGTCTACGTTCTCAATTAACCGGGAAAAATCCCTAAAATCCGGCTACATTCTTGTATCCGCATAACTTTTCATAAAAAGGAAATCATCGCGCAAATAATTTCACATAAGATAGTACTTGTACTATCGCATAATCATATAAAGTATAAAAATCATACTTCTGTAAAATTCTTATTTTTAAAACACATCTCATTCTCATTCTCAATCTTTATTGAATACTTGTTCAATAAATTTCTTATTTAAAAGAAATCTCATTATAAAATTCTTTCCTTTTCCTCGTTGAGTCGACGTAGCGGGCGGTTGAGTTAACATCTATGTTCTCAATCTTAGTATTATAGTCTAACTCTTATCTTCTACTTGACGGAAGATTCTGACCTAAAGTACATACCATTTTTCCATCTTATGACTCGAAAGAAGACTCGATATAGAGTACGAATGAATACTCTATTCTAATACTCGAAGGAAGACTTGCATAAAAATACCACTCTGTGATATTACTTAAAGGAATGACTCGTATTAGAAAAAGATGACTCATAACCAGAGCAGGAAGCAACTTATTGCTCCGTTACCACTTAGTGGTATTACTGAAAGAATGACTCAGTCTAGAAGACTGACTCGCGCTCAGAGCAGAAACGAAATTCTGCTCAGATACCACTTTGTGGTATTACTAAAAGAATAACTCATACTAGAAAATTGACTCATAATCAGAGCAGGAAGCAAGCCTTGCTCTGATACCACTCTGTCACAGCCCCAAATCCCGAGGGACGGCAGAAGCCGGGGTGCGACTGGGATTGGATTAAAGAAGCGGGGAAGAAGGGGGCTAACTGACTAAACATACATGAAAGGCATCAATAAACCATGAACAAGACTTGAATATAAATAAGAAAGAGTTAATCGCTACGGATTACTCGACAAAAGTACACAGTAGAAACTAAGTTCATATTTACAGACTTAAACTACAGTGTATTGTTCAAAAGGTACATATTCAAAAGGACTGAGAGTTCTGCAGCGGAAGAGTTCTAACTAAAGCATCCTATCTTTCAACTCAACATCAACCGTCGCCGCTCACCGTCGCTTCAACCTGCACATTTAGAAAACAATGCAGGGCTAAGTACAAAAAGTACTTAGTGGGCACGATGCCGAAATCATAATCATAATTATAGATAAATATGGCATTTCATAATTGTAGCACACCGGGGTTTTATTTAAAAGAGTCCCGTGTCTACTAAACATTTTCTGACTGATTTTCACAATTTACTCGGCCGAGTATTTTCTGGTATGCTATGTTCAATCTTGACCAATTCTCATTCACCGTGGCTGGTATCCCTCAACAGGATATCACATACACCACAGGTTACAAAGTGCACTAACTCTGGAAAGCACGTAGCAGCTAACTCAGAGCCGATCGTTAGTTAACCTAGTTAGATTAACTCTAAATCTAGAAAACACGAATGTTGACTCAGATATGTACAAGAGAACTCACATAAAAACATAAAACAGTTCATGCCATAATATCACTTTGAAAACACAGATATCAAAGCGATAAAGAAAGATTTTCCGAGCATTGCTCGTTTTATTTTATATATAAAAGCCCACCTCGTAAATACAGAACTAAAAGCAATAGCTTCCAAACTTCGGATCTTCCGTCCTTTCTTTACAGTTGGCTTCCTCCTTCATCGTAAAATAATAATACTTAAAAACGGGTCGTAAAAGATAACCGATCAAAGAAAAATCGAAATAAGTTTTAGTCGTTTCATTCTTTAGGCATTTGCACGCTTACTAAATTCATTTTACTTAAACGGGAACGAGACTCGTTCAAATCCCGTTTAGAACTCGGAAGGTCTCATACTCGACTCTTAGGTCAGTAGAGAGGGTAGTCGATAGCTTAATACGACTTAAAAGATCATAAGGAACTAAGTTGGAAAGAATCAACCTAGGAAAAATTACATTTTAGTTCATTAAACGACTTATGAAATTTCTCGCTTACTACTTCTTTATTTGAACGGATAAGAGATACGATCTCGACTGGTTTTATCACTCAAGGCCCTGTACTTGACTCTAGGGTCAGTAGGATGATATTCTTTAGCTAAAACGGCTTAAACGATCGAAAGAAACTAAGTTGTGAACGAAACAACTTAGGAGAATTGAAACTGAAATTTTACTGCGCAATACAGTGACTCTGGAGGCTACCCAAAACAGAGAATCTGGAAACAGGGGATGAGCCCTGTACCGTTGGAAATTTTGGGATGTCTAGTTTACGCTCTAATTTACGGATCGCAAATCCGATAAACGAGCTAAAAGTTATTACAGTTTCCGGAGAAGGTCGCAAACTTGCCGCGATAACCCTAGTTGCTCGATAGATTCGACGTATAACGTCTTAGGTTCGTTCTAAGTTCTCGAATTCGATTTCTTTGGAAACTGGACCCTCAAGGCAGTCATCATGTACTCCCGTACGTGATGAACTCCTTCTCAAAACTCGTCCAATAGCATGACGTTCTAAACGTCGGCTTTCAACTAACAATTACTAAACCAACAAGTTATTCAAATCGCGTTCTAGTTCTCGACTATCACTATAGCTCATATTATATTAGCTCGAAAGCTCATGACGTCAACTACAAAGTTGTTCTCAAGTTCATCATCGACAATAATATCAAATTAGAATTCTCATTCGACTTCTTGGTTACTAGTTACGTCTAGTTGTTCGTCTTTTATGAAATTTTCAAAGTTGTCGGATTCCGTTCAAATTTTACGACATTAAACAACAACTAACGAGAATCACTTTCATGCATACCAACATTTCATATCATCACTATATTTCAACTTATGACAAGTTCCTCGTCTCTTACATTCCGATAAATATTTTTAGAAAAATCTAATTAAATTCCCATAATCAATTAACATCAACTACAACATAATTCCATCATCAATTCATCAATTAAATTCAACACATGAAAACCCCTAAAACTACTATAAATTTCGGTATTTATATATATATATTAAGAGAGTGATTTTCTTCTCCAATTAACACCATTTATTCATTAATCATCCTATTATAACAACAATTAATCAATTGCAAATCCAATTTCATCTAACATGCATAAATCCCCAAATTCAAACTCAAACCCTAAATCGTTTTTCACAAAACATGGGGCTTTCGATTCCTCTTTATTCTAATCACCAATTAAACACCTCTTAGGCATGAATCTATCATCAATTGAAGAAATCCAAAAATCCTACAATTTCCCCTAAATTTTCGGTACTTTAGAGGATATTAGGGTTCTTGAATTTGTTAATTTCTAAACCCTAATTATCCTATCTAACATATCTAATTTCATTAATTCAAGATCGAATCATCTAAATCAATACTCTAATTTTCGATCAAAAAGAAAAAAATGAAAAGAAGAGGATGATGGATGGATAGAAGTAAAGAGGAGATGAATACCTTAAGATTTAACAAAGGATGTATTAGGTTTGGATGGTTGGATGATGACTTGTGTTATTTCTTCTTCTAGATCTTGAAGGTTTCTTCAATGGTGGAAAAGGAAGAACAAGAGGGAGAGAGTGTGGTGAGGCTGCCGAGAATGGGGGAGGAAGGAGGAGATGGGATGATTTAATTGTATAACTTAGGTTATAAGGTATGACAGGTGTAAAGTATGAATAGTCATTACATTAGGTGTCACACTTAAACATTATAAAACACAAAATATCCTCTAAAGTGAGGGAGATGTTGTCGGTCATGAGGGAGAGGGAGAAGGAAAATACGCGCTTTTCCGGCGAGATCCGACGTTACGGAAATCGAACGACGAAAAACGTAGCTCGGCACAAAATCGTCGCGATCCGATTCGACCGAAAATTTTAACATATGAAGCTTAATCGGAAAATAAATTTACAAAATTTATTTTGGCACAAACTCGGGACGACACAGTCCGAGTTTTATCCTGAAAATCATAAAAATGAACTTTCTCGGGCGAGTTCGTATCGCGATTTCGTGAATGTAAAAATCAGACGGTTTTCCGTTCTGAGTTCACGAACTAAAAACTTTTCGTACGCGCTAACCCTAAATACAGTAGTCGTATAGCTGACTTCCGTAATTTATTTTCGGAAACGGATTCGACCGTTAGTCTTAGAATTCAAAATCGTAAACTTAGGCGTGCAAAGCCATTTATTTAATTAACTTTAAATTTTTGAAATCGTAAGGAATTTACGGGGCATTACAGTTGATTAGTGGAAGTGTGTTCTATATAATGATAGATGGATGCATGAATTATTTTAGAATTTTCTAAAAAAAAAAAATAGAAATGTAAGAGAAGAACAAGTGAGGATTTGATGAGGAAGATGATATGATATGCATGAATGGATAATAGAAATGGTATGTAGTATGTTTGAGGATGAATATATAATTATTTGGAATTTTTCTAAAAATAAAAAGAAAACCGTAAGAGATGGAAATCCATCGATAAGTCAAGACTCGTTAATGTTTTGAGAATATGGTTTACATATTAGTGATGCTAGATAGATGATGATCGTTGTTGTAAAATTTGAACAAAATTGGAGAACGTCGGATTTTCACTAAGAGACGAAGAATCGTCGATAAGTCGAGATTAGATAATGATTTAGGTTTGTGATTTGAACCTATGTTAATCTTGATAGTTAATGATCGTAACCGTAAAATTTGAGCGAATTCTAAGAAGTTTGGATTTTATTAAGAGACGAAGAAACGAGATTAAATGCCGATAGAAAAGTCGAATAAGGAAAACCAATTTGATATGAATGATTGTTATTGATAAAGGAACGAGTTTGTAGTTGACGACATTTCCATCCAAGATACGAAATGTTATGAGTTATAGTTAATAAACGAGGAGTTGATAAACGAAAATGAAATAGAAATTGTTTTGAATCGGAAATTGGTTTAGTAATTGGTTAGTTGAAAATGACGAGGAAATGCTCGTCGTTTGTTTACTCAAAAGACGTGATTGTGAACCCGATTAAGGGATATTGCGTGTTAACTGACTTAAGATGGAAATTCTCTAAGAATAAAAGTGGAATAGCATAAATCGAACCTAGAAAGTCGTGTGTCGAGTTAACGAGCACTAGGGTTCCACGCGGACTGTTTTGCGATGCGTTACGGAAACTATCCTAACTTTTAGCTCGCTTAACGAAATTGAGATCCGTAAATTGGAGAGTAAACTAGACATCCGTGGCTTTCTTTTGGTATAGGGCACATCCCCTTTTTCGAAGTATCCTGTTCTGTATGAACTTACTGACCTGTGCAGAAATTTCCAAAACCTAATTTCTTAAGTTGAATCCGTTTCAACTTCGTTCCTTGTGAACTTCTAAGTCATTATGAGTTATCGACTTCCATTTTTATCTACTGACCTAAGTGTCAGATAATGAGCCGAGTCAGTTTATAAACGAGAATTGATCGAGTCTCGTTTATTCGTTAATCAAAAGAAAGTAGTAAAGTGCAAAGGCCTAAAAGACTTAACCGATTCCGAATTTCCTATTTTTTTTAACGTCTCGACCAAATACTAAAGTGTGATTATTTGCATTCAAAGAAGGAGGACGTCGAGATTAGAAGACAGGACGGAAGACAGAAGGTTAAAGTTTGTTCTGTAAACGATTGAGGTGGGCTTTTCTATCAAAATAAAATGAGCGTTGCTCGAAAGTGTTTACTTGTTGCTTTAATAAGTGTGTATTAAAGTAACTATCAGTGCATAATGAATTGTTTTATGTGAATTCTCTTGTGCCTCTCTGAGTTAGCCCACAGAGTGCTATCTAGAGTATTGGATTCTGAGTTAGCCCACAGAGTGCTATCCAGAGATTCCAACTAAACGATCAGATTCTGAGATAGCCCACAGAGTGCTATCTAGAGGGACAGATTCTGAGTTAGCCCACAGAGTGCTATCCAGACGATCGGATTCTGAGTTAACCTTCAGTGTGTTATCCAGAATTAAGTGTTCAGCAGTATAAGTCTTACGAATGTTTATGAAAAGATGCATGATTAATCTTTACTCTTGTGAGTTTTTTTCGGCAATGTGCCCACTAAGTGCTTTATATACTTAGCCCTGCATGTTTGTTTTTAAATGTGCAAGTTGAGTGACGAAGGCGGAGGAGGTTGAGTAAAGGTCGTACTTAAGAAGTAAAGTTTAGTTGAGCCTCGATTTTACATTTGATATGTGATATCATTCTACATTTTTCCGCTGCAAAATAACTCTCTTATAGATGTTAATTTATTCATATATTCAGTAATTCCCCTTTGTTCCCCTTCTCTTTAATCCAACCCCTAGTCGTACCCCGGCTTGGCCGTCCCTCGGGATTTGGGGCTGTGACAGGGGTTCTCCATGAACGTCGGCGACCTTCACACCATGGGAAACGAGCAGCAAGTCAGTAGACCAGCAGCAGCAACAGTCGCATCCCGTGGCATAGCGGCAGTCCTTCATGGCGGCGTGAGCAAGGGCTCCCCCCTAGCGGTCACGATGACGACGTGAGAGAAAAAGCAGCGGCGATCTCTAGTCGACGAGCAGCCACGTTGCAGTTGCGCTTCGTGCGGCTGCTCCCCCCTATCTTTTGTGTGTTCATGCTTAGTAATCCTAGAACTTGTTAGTGGATTTTAGCTGGTGGTGTAGATTAAAGGATAAGGGCAGTTTATTCATGATTAGAAGCCCCAGAATCATTCAGCTAAACACGATGATCCATTGCTAACCACTTTGAGCCAAAATAATTCTTTCTTTCATGAGCCCTTACAATGATATTTGATTAAGAGTGTGTCTCCCACACCATACAAGATAAGAAGGGTACATAGCTGCTCTAAGAATCAAAAGTGAAAGAGGGGTAATAAGAAAAAGAGGGGGTGGTCAATGTTTAAGAAGAGGGGCAGCAATGAAAAGAATGAAAATTCTAAGTGCGATCATAGATCAATGCATGCCTAAGAAAAGAATACCCCAAAGAAAAAAAGCAATATGAGGATTAGTGGGAGCACTTATATTAAAAGCGCAGTCCATGTGGCTGGAATCAAGTCTTAACCCACTATCCAGAAATCCTCACCCTGCTCCGTATGCCCCATTACAGCCAAATAAAAACCTTTTGATAGTTTGCACCAAATTAACTAATAGCCATAAATCTTCGAACAAGCTAATAGGAAAGCTAATGCAGCATGAAATGAGAGTAAACACTAGCCAAACACTTGAGTGTGTGTGAGGAATACTGCTAATACGATCATGTGGTGTCATTGCTCAATGGGTTGTGGAATGTAACAGGTGGATACATGCATGCATGAACTGATTCATTTGATTGCGCACTTTCGTATCTTGTAGTTTTATTTCTTTTTCATTCATTTTTTTTCTTGGTGTCTTTGTGAATCCACCAACATACTTGAGGGCAAGTATGGTTTAAGTGTGTAGGTGTGATGCGTCTTCGACTTTTGGGCCTTTTGGCCCTATTTTTCATGTCTTTTTGTGTCATTAGAGTCTGTCCAGGGGAAGGAAACTGTTGTTCGAAGGAAGGAAGCTCAGTCCAAGTCAAACAAAGGAAAGGTGGTCAGAATGAGCAGAACTGGAGCGAATCCAGTCGGTTGCAAGGACTACGCAAAGGAGTATGCAGAGCAGGAGATGAATTGAAGCAAGAGACGAGGTTGAAAGGAGGATTCCATGTGAACCCTGAAGCTAAGTTGTTGTTCATCATTCGCATTTGTGGTATTAACGAAATGCACCCAACAACAAAGAAGATCTTGCAGCTGCCTTGCCTACGAGGAATCCAACCATGAAGCATGCAACCAGTTTGACCACCACAAAGATTGCCAATCAGTCGCCAAAACTCAAGAAGGAAAGCCGCGTGGAGAGAATTCGCCTAATATCTACCAAGCATCTATGGAAGGAAGGATTTGGAGGTCAGCGCCCTACCCTAAATAAACCAATCAATCGGAGATCGCCAATCATCAATCCAGTCAATCGCAGATATTCAGAATCTCGCTCAACATGGAAACTGCCAATCATGCCATTTCAATCTACCCGCCTAAGGTTTTGCTCACTGCCACTACAGCTATAAAAGTCCAGCCAAAGCGGCTGTCACGATGTTGGTGAATCGATCAGTCTACAGTTCTTAGTCCGAAGAAAACACTTTTATTCTCAGTTTTATATTTCTATTCAAAACAATCTTTATGTGCTTTTATTTACATTACGCTGTGAAGAACAAATCCAAGGCTGTTGCCTTAGGTACGTTTAATCCGAGTATTTCGTATTTCTTCTATTCATGAGTTCTTTTTCGCTTATCATTATATATTCAATTATGTGTGAGTAGTTTACTCGGTGAGATTTGGGTATGGGGAATGATTGATTGTTGATGTGTGAAATATTCGTGAGGCACTTGTGCCATCGATTGAGTCCAGTAGTTCCGGAAAGACTGGAGCATAACTCATGGGCAGTCCTGACCTAACGGGTGATCTCCGTTCGGTTGGAGTTGTACCATGTCAAGCAAAGGCAGGGCATGACAACGGTAGCGTTCGATGTGCCCAGGATCGAGTAGCTAAGCAGCACCTGACATGGTGCTGGAGATCTGGATGGTGAGGACTGGACAAGGGGATACTGCGTCCTTCTTCAGTCTTGGGCTTCTCTAACAATCACCCATCAACTGTGACGAGGCATCAAGCCATGGTTATTGACCAAAGGACTCATCTCGCGTATCATAGGCATTCCAATGATCGGTTGGACGTAGTCCCGGAAATGAGTATCCCACGAGTTATGTCTACTCTGTAGGTGCGGACATGGGAAGTTTGGAAGAGAAGGTTGGTGAGGGTCATACTTGGAGAGATCGGGTATGACTAATATCTAAGGAGGAGTGAAGCACGGCCTTGTGACCGGGGTGAAGCGTGACCTTCGGACCAGGACGACAACAAGGGATTCAACCATCCCAAGTGTGGAATATAAATTCTTGAAATGCCCCAATGTCTTTGGGCCACGCCTTGAGTTTATACGAAGCATGGATGGATCTTTAGTGTGCCCATGACCGAATTAACATATCAATAATGATCATGACCTACCCCAAATCTTACCCCCCTTTTTATATTTGATTTCAGTCTATTTTATTGTACAGATACACAGATTGAGACCGTGACAACTCGATTTGTATACTGAAGAGTAAGGTGGTTCATCACTCTCCGTGGGATCGACCCTAGCTTGCCGCTAAGACTAACCAGTCCGGTAGTGGGCATAGGAGCGTGTACTGTCCATCTTGGGCATACACATGTATTTTGATCGTACCACACGATGGGTGTGGGTCAGGTACTGAATTTAAAATACTGAATGCAGAATACCGAAAGTAAGTACACAGTATTTTAACGTGGTTCGGAGATCCCCCTCCTACGTCCATGACTTCTTTTTTTGTGAAAGTAATCCACTACATAAGCTTACGCGTGCTTACCAAACGCCTCACTTGGATTCTAGGTTCCAAGCAAACCTAACTAATTTGATTCCGGGTTTGAACAAGACACCACAACACTTTTCCGAGCAAGTGCTCAGCTAGTCTTACATTTCGAGTTCTAAGGAACCTGTTATTAGATTTTGGGTTCCAATGGACCTGTTCTTGGATTATAGGTTCCAAGCGACCGGATATTGGATTACGGGTTCCAAGGGACCTGATAACTTTCATTCTGGGTTCAAAGTTAGACCTGGGATTTGGATTTGGGAGAGAATCCAACAAGGAAGCCTTCAACACTTTAGGGGAGTGTAGGCTTCAACCCAAGGCTAAGAACTCGATTTATTTTTAAGAGAGAGTTCTGAGGAGATACAAAACAAGCAATGACCAAGTCGTTAGCCTCAATCAGGAAGGGGCTAGAGGAAAGAACAGGAGAGAAATCACTCTTCTCCTTCTGCACCAGTCGTCTTGCTTGGAGAGAGAGAGGTGAAAAGCTGCTTGCGCCGCTTCACTCTTTGTGTTGTCTCTCGGCACTTCGGTGTGCTTTTTCTCTACTTGTATCACCCTCATTTTAGCCTTGTTGTGGAGACCTCTATTTATCAAGGAAGGTCAAGCTAGCCGTTGGGAAGAGGCGTTTGACCTCTGCCAAAAGCATGACACTCCACATGCTTTACAGGCAACTTTCCAGAGATGGTACTTGCGACCTTTGCTTTTTGCACGTCGTTGTTATTAGCCCATTTATGAATTGTGCTCCTGAGTAGATTCAAAATCTGGACTGCAACTCCTCTGTCTTCGATATCTTTACTTCTCCGCTTCGAGACGTCTTGACTTTGACACAACTTCTTTTCACGCTAACTGTATGCCTTCAGTTGCGTGGTACAGTTGTGGAGTCAACTGAGCTGTTGTCCAACTGAGTTTGTGCTTCAGTTGGGGTTGATGTCGCAACTGACCTTGAGTCTCAACTGAGTGTGATCTCTCAGTTGAGTTTGGGTCTCAGCTGAGTTCTTCACTACCCTTTTTCTTTAATCTGGCTGACTTTTTCTACTTGACTCTTTTAAAGATAAAAACCCTATGCTCAAACAATGAGCTCTAGCTAAACAGACTAAAGGCAATCATCTACTCGGTCGGGGTCAGTTGGGTTTTAGGCATCTTTCGAAAACTTAATAATTTTCCCAACATTTCTCCCTTTTTGATGATGCCAAAACCCTAACTGACATCACCAACCTTTCCTAACTGATACCACAAACCAGTACCAGGAAGACTAAAAGATAGACACAAATTTAGTCTTTAAAAGAAAAGTGTGAGCACAAAAATAAAAACAAAAAAAATGTTGACCTCAAACTTGGACAACGAGATAGTTATCAACAAGTGAGGTCAATACCCAAAGACCTTTAAAAACCAGCAACTTGTTATAACAGGTAACAAATTGGGGAGAGATTATAGTTACAACTGAGTTCTTGCAAAACTACAGTCCTAACTTCTAATCTACTCTCGGTCTTCATCTCCACCACCTTTTTTTTCATTCGAAGAAGGGTCTTCTTCAACAGCAAGGCTGGAGGCTGAGGTCATCCCTTCTTGACCTTTCCTTTATCAACCTTGTCTCTCTTTATCAAGGCTGGTAGCTGGACTTCTCCTCTTCAGCTGCCTCTCCTTCAGCCTTGATAACCAACAAAAAGTCTTTCTTCTCCATCAAGAAGGTCTTTGTTTTAACTCGTTCCTGCCATGGCTAGAGGCTCAAGGTTGTACGCCTTTTCTGGAACCTACAACAGCCCAGCAGAATGTTCACTCCCGCTTTAGTTCACCTGAGGTTGCATCAACAAAGATGTGTTAACCCAAGCAAGACCTATGTGTTCACCTGAGGTTGCATCAACAAAGATGTGTTCACTCCCACATCATCAGTCGTCCTTTGAGGCGTCTGCGTCTCATGTAGCCACAAACATAAAGTTCTTGCTGAAACGATTGTTTCACAGTTTCAGGGCTTGTGGAAGAAAAGAACCGCTTTGCAAAGTGGTTAGGCATATTATCCATCTGGTAGGTTTTTCTAAGAGGAAGACAAACCCTAGCAACAGAGAAACCACAATGAATTACAAGGCCCCTAATTTATAGGGGGGTTGAGATCCAAATCAACGGATCAGATCAACTCGCGTAGTTTCTTCGGGATAAATAACATATTTTAATGCGCCGTTTCAGAAAAAGTTGCTCCAGGAATAACGGTGATGGAACCCATCATGAGGCGGCGTAGAACACTAGCGCGCGTGAGGTGAGTAGGTTACACTATGTCAGGCCAATCATGATCTACAAGCATAGTATAAGGAACTAGACCAGCTTTTCAATGAGGTGACCGCTTGGCCAATTCAATATGAATAACTTGTAACAGATGCTTGAATTTAATTCTAATCATCCTCCTTAACAAAAAGGAACAAGTTAACATAGCATTACTCAGTTAGTATTGACCTCGACTGACTCTTCTACTCAGCTTGATCTCAATAGACTCAAGTCGTCAGTTCAGTGGAGGTTAGACTCCATCACTCAGCTGAACTGAATGGGAAGGCAAAATCGCTCAGTCCCCCCTCAAGTTGAGATTCCCCCTAAAATTGTGATCTCCATCTTCATGGCTTCTACTTCGGTAGGGCTCAACAATCCAAGGAGTTGACACAGCATCTTGAATCGAGCTTCCACCAACAGCTTTGTGAAGATATCAGCTCTTTGAATGTCAGTGTGAATTTTCCCAACAATGACATCCTTCTTTTCGACATGATCACGGATGAAGTGATGCTGAATGTCGATGTGCTTAGTCTTGGAGTGGTGAACTGGATTCACCGTGATGGTTATAGCACTCGAGCAGTCACAGAAGATGGGTACCTGGCCAGTCTCCACTTCGTAGTCTTTCAGTTGCTGCTTTAACCAGAGGACATGCATACAGCAGCTTCCAGCTGCCATATACTCCAACTCAGTTGTGGAGGTGGCGACGCAAACTTGTTTCTTCGAAAACCAGGAAACTAACTTGCTTCCTAAGAACTGACAATATCCAAAGGTTGATCGCCTATCAACTCTGTCTCCGGCTAGATCTTCGTTTGAGTAGCCAGTCAGTTCAATGTTATCATCAGTTGGGTACCACAGTCCCATGTGGACTGATCCCTTGAGGTACTTGATGATATTTTTTATTGCGTGCAAGTGAGCTTCTCTAGGCTCAATCTGAAATCTTGCACAAACTCCAACGGCTTAGAAGATGTCTGGTTGACTAGCAGTTAGATACAGTAATAAACCGATGATCCCTCTGTACATCTTGGCATCGACAAGCTTCTCTTCTTCGCCCAGGTCGATCTTCCAATTTGTATTTATTGGGATCCTCGTAGTTTGGCTAGAGGTCAGTCCAAATTTGAAAATCATCTCCTTTGTGTACTTGGACTGATTTATGAAAATTCTTTCTGGCGACTGCTTCACTTGCAGCCCAAGGAAATAATTCATCTCTCCCATCATGGACATTTCAAACTTGTCCTTCATGAGTTGAGAGAACCTCTTGCACAGATCTTCGGATTTGGATCCGTAGATTATGTCGTCAACATAGATTTGCACCACCAGGATGTCTTCTCCAACTTTGATGGTGAAAAGGGTCTTGTTGACTGAACTTCGAATGAAACCTAATTCGAGTAGAAAGCCACAGAGGTTTTATACCATGCGCGCAGAGCCTGTTTCAGTCCGTATATGGCTTTCTTCATCTTGTAGACTCTGCCGTCACCAGTTTCGAAACTGGGAGGCTGAGCTACATAAATATCTTCTTTGATGTCGCCATTGAGAAATGCACATTTCACATCCATTTGATAGACTTTGAACTTGTGGTGAGCGGCGAAGGCTAGGAAAATCCGAATTGCTTCTAGACGAGCAACTGTAGCGAAGGAATCCTCGAAGTTTATTCCTTCCTGCTAGCAGTAACCTTGAGCTACCAGTCTAGCCTTTTTTCTCACAATACACCCAATGGTGTCATGCTTATTTCTGAAGATCCACTTCATCCGAATTACCTTGACCCCCTCAGGTCTTTCAACAAATTCTCACACAGAGTTCCTGAGAAACTCATTAAGCTCTTCTTGCATGGCTTGGGTCCAGTAGATACATCTCAAAGCTTCCAAGATGTTTTCGAGTTCAGGCACAACTGCCACAAAGCATGCGATCATGCTTACATCTCCTGCCTATTCCAGCTTCCCAGTATCCTGAGCTCATCAGCATACTGTGCTTCCAAAGTTGGTTCATCATCAGCTGGGGTTTGACGAGGTTGTCGTTCGCACTATCAAAATGAATTTGTAGCCTGTCCTCACAGCTATATAGTTAGCAAGTAAGTACAGGGTCGATCGACAAGGAGTTGATAGTTACTGTCTCTTGAAATCTCCTCCATCCGCCAAAAAAGTTTGGTTTTGGTATCTTGGTCACGAGGGCTCTCTTGCCCAATTCGAGAACTTAAATAAATACTGAAAAGAAAACAAATAACTTGATCAATAACTAAAACGACTTGATCTGGACAATGACATAGTTAAGTGAAAACTCTCGCTTGATCATTGGTGCAAAAATATTCATCCCATGCATGCATCGTTGGTTATAGGATTTGAATGTTGAGATCCCTTTTTACTCATCATGTTCCCAACAAACACTTCCCTGACCTATCCTTACTTAGTTGGTGATGCACCGCCGACTCCCTACCTTGGGCAATACCTCTAACGGAGTCATCGTTCAGTTTGTTGCCCAATGAGCATTAACTACTTGAAAGGTCCAACAAGGAATCATCACGTCAACCCAGCAGGATAGACACCTTCCTCTAATGTTAATCGATCTTAATAGACATAAGTTATGGAAAACACTCCTAGTTCCCAATTGATTAGTAATCTAATATATCTTAAGTGATAAACGGCCTACTAACCCCTTAATTGTATTACAACATATTTGAATAAGCTCATTAACATATCGGGAACACATGCATGCAATTATCAAGCACAATTAGACCTCTCAAGCTTAAGTATTCACTTAACTATCTTCCCAAGATCAAGTATAAAAACTTAGCTAGACATGAATGTAAAATATCGAACATAATAAATTGAGGAACTCATAATGAGAACTATATTGAAAACTTACTTAGTACGAGAAAGTAAATTCGGCCAAAAGTGCCGATCGGAAATAGTATGAACTCAAATAAAATGTTGCCCTTAGGACTTGTTCTTTTCCTCATAATCTCTCAAAGTAAACAAAGATGAAATCATAAAAACGGTGTCCTTTCGCAACAGCCAGGCTTCAATATTTATAGGTGAGTGCTAGGGTTTAGGCCCCCAGTCCTTAACATGGAAGGAATCTATAAGCTACCTTGGGATGCAAGTAAATACTTGATAAGCACGACCCCAACATGGCATGTCACATCTATCTTCAAAAGATCCCTTGCGGATCCTAAATCTAGTCGAATAAGGAAATATATTTAAGTTAGATCATCTCTTCCTTATCCTTCTAGACCTAGGAGAGAAACAACGCCAGTTGTCCAAAACACTCCACCCATCTTGACCAATGCCGTCCTGCCCTGCCTGCTTCCAGAAATATAGCTTTCCATCCCTGTTTTGCCCAGAATCCACCTGTAGAGCAACAGACCTTCTCCTGCCCAGTATATGTCCTCCTAGACACTAAAACTAAACAAAACACACACAAAAGTGTGTGTGTGTGTTAGCCTAGTGGTAGTGAGGTTAATGTCCGGGCCAAAGGTCACGGGTTCGAGTCCTCCGTCATGCGGTATTTAAATTTCCTTGCAATGTTGTTCAAAAAAAAAAAAAAAAAAAAAAAACACACACAAAGACTCGATCTAAACTACCTAAAACATACACAAAATATGGACTCATTAGGGTTCCTGACTGAGTCGGAATAAAAGTTGAGGAATCTACAACTTGATCTGATAGTTTGGTTCGGACGCCGGCTTGCAGATTTCCTATCACGGGATCATTAACGTGGTCTTCATACTAATGTTTGTGCTTCCTTGCTCGCATAGCTCAGTAGAGAATCATGATGGAACAGTCCCGTCTTGGAGACGTTGGAGGTGATGATCTTGGTGATCTTGCTTCTAGTGCAGTTTCATCCTTAGTTGAAGATGAGGGATGGACTGGAGAGATGGCTGATCTTGGACTGGAAAGTCCTGGACCTGATGGCTACTCAGATGATGCTCCTGACTGAGCTTCAGCTGTGGTTGGCACTTGGTCAGTTGTCTCTGGAGTTCCCCCTTGAACTGAGGCAGGATCTTCAGTTTCATCGTCAGAAGAATATACTTCTTCAACTTCAGCTGACCAAAAAAGCGGCTCTGCTAGATTCTTCAATCTTTGAGCATGAGATCTTGGCTCAGTTGGCTGGGCCGATGCGCTTCCTTCAGTTGTCTGCCAGTTAGCCTATTCCCTGCACTCAAAAGCAGATTTATCAAACAACACATGATGTGTTATCTCATTACTTTGGAGCTGCAGTTGAAAACTCTGTAAGCTTTTATCTTCGTAGCATATACTAAGAATATGCCTTTGATAGCTTTCAGCTCGAAGGTTTTCAACTGAGTTTTCCCATTGTTGTGGATGTAACACTTAGAACCAACACACGAACGTAGGAAATATTAGGTTTATTGTTCCTCCACAGCTCGTATGGAGTCTTTCCTTGTCGTTTCATAAGGAGGGTTTTCGTTCTGAGTGTAACACGCTGTGTTGGCTGCTGCTGCCTAAAATCTCTTTAATAGAGCTGAGCTGGTGAGCATGCAAGTTGCTGCATCCTTCAGCGTTCGATTTCTCCTTTCAGCTACTCCATTATGTTGTGGTGTCCTTGCAGCTGAGGTCTGGTGAGTTATGCCTTTCTTCTCGTAGTACTCAATGATAGACTCATTGAGGAACTCAGTTCCGCGATTAGATTTGATGGAGACGATAGATTTTCCCTGCTGATTTGCAAGTCTATCCATCAGTTTAGGCAACTCTTCTCTCGTCTCATTCTTATGCGCCATGAAGATCACCCATGTGTACCTCGTGTAGTCATCAGTAACTACAAGAGTGTATTTATTTCCACTTAGGCTCTCTGAGTTGACCGAACCGAACAGATCCATATAAATCAATTGCAGAACTTGATCCGTCGATGTCGAAAGTTTAAGACGGAATGATGCTTTAGCCAACTTTCCAAGCTAACATGCACTGTAGTGGTGCATCAGACTGAACTTCAAGTCCGGTATCCCAACTGCATATTGTTGGGAAGCTAGTGCGTTCATGGTTTTGAAGTTGAGGTGGTTGAGTCTTTTATGCCATAGCCAGCTTCTTTCTGAGCTGCTCACGGATACAAGGCATGTTTCTGGCGAACTACTTGACCAGTCTGTGTAATAGACTCCACCTGATGAAAATCGTGTACCAAATAGAATAACTTTCTTGGTCTTGACGTTTTACACCCTACACACCTACGCATCACACTTCATGGAAAAACCATTATCACACAGTTAGCCTATGGAGAGTAAGTTATGCTTCAATCCGTCTAAAAAAGACATATTTTTGATAGACACAAGCTGAGTCTCGAATGTACCGGTTCCTTTAGTTTTGCCTTGAGAGTGATCACCAAAGGTTACAATACAACCTTCTCGAAGCTTGATGTCTGTGAGAAGATTCCTCTAAGGTGTCATATGTCTGGAACATCCGTTGTCCAACACCAGACGTATTTGGAGGCTCTTCTCTTTCTCAGTTCATCCAAGTGCTCTTCAGTTGACTCTTCAGGCAAAGCCATGAACCACTGCTCTGTTTTAACTGGACTGGATGGCGAGTCAAATTCTTCTCCTTCTGACTCTGAGAACACGTCGGTATTGTTACAGCCCGATTTCTAATATATTAAAACAACTAGAAAACAAGGGGCAGTGAGGTAGAACAACGAACTTTTACTCAAAGAAACATGCTCGATAATTGAAGAATAACATCATCAACCAAACTTGCTCACAAATAAAGTGGATTTTCAATTAATGATTTCTCAAGAAACGAACATTTGTCAAGATTTTGGATATCAATTCAAATAAAGGATCAGGTTTGGTTATCACTAAATGTTGCATTCAAAAAGTAAGTGGTCCAATTTTTAACTTTTAATCATCAAGTAGTGGTGAAGTAAATTTGAAGAATCGTTAGATGATTCCAACAAGTTTTTTAAGTGGAATTCAGAAAGGATTTAAGAGATTCTTGAACTCACGGGCTCTTTCATCATTAGGAATCGAGCATGCAAGACGAGGTTATTTTAGAAATGATGAAATTGCAGCTGATTATGACCATCGACGCAAAATCCCAAGGTTATATGTATGAAGACATATAACCTCAAGCTTAAACATTTGCTTAGGAAGTAGTTAACAATGAATTACCCCAAGCACGCCGCATCCTTCCTCATCCGAGCTAACCTGCACGTTTTAGAAATAACATGCAGGGCGTGAGTACTTCGTACTCAATGAACACATGCCAAAATGTTTTAAAAACTCTGCTCATTAGAGCTATATGATTAGACTTGCCTCTCTTGCTGCATCACAAGGGTTAGATATATAATTTTTTAAAAACAGTTCACCACTTGTGACAGCCATAAAAACATTTTCATACTTTTCTGAAATCGACTGTAGTCATTTATACTCAGGTATGAATCAATCTACAACTTATCTTTCTGTGGTGTCGAGAAGTAGGCCTCCTCCTCGAACACCGTGACCGGCCCAACCGAAACAAGGCTCACAGTCACCTTAACTAATGCATGCATTGTCCCGTATCTTACAGGACCTTTATCCCGTGCGTCCACAGGACCTTTATAACTTTAACACGTAGATGATTGCATACCAAAATATTCAGAACATTTAGGAAAGTCAATCAACTTGAAAAGCACACGTAATACATAGATAGTACATGCATTCATCATTTGAGTTTCGGTTTAGAAAGCCCACCTGTCATCCGGTAGTTTTGCTCGGAATACCTCGTTTCGTCTCGCTTCTTACTTCTGGACTCCACTCGCTTCTTATTATCGAATTTCACTCATTCCTTCAAGGTTAACAGTCTTGTAAGGACGAGTTCTATTTCTCGGAAACGATAAACGAATTCTAACGCTCGGCTGAAGGACTTCTACATGACTCGGATTTCTCAACTTATCTCGACTTATCTAACTCGATCCTTCTCGGTTTCTCGATTCTATCCAAGTACTAAACCAACAGACTCTGAACTCAAGTACTTGACTTTAAAAAAGTATCTAAATATTTTTATTAATATTTTATTAATAAAATATTTCACATAAGACAAAAAAGTTACTATTCACATCACACATCTCGTTTTTCTCGATTTCTCGAGTTAAACGAATTCAGAAAATTATGAAACTAATTCTCGAGTTCTAACATCTCAAATCATTCACAAACAAATTTTCAGATCAAGAATCGAACGTTCACAAACAGGTAAATGATCGACTTCGATAATTATTTTGAAAAAGAATTTTTTTCAAGTATAATAATATATTCTAGAAAATTCTAGATAATTAAATTAATTACTTAATCATAATTATAAACTCGGTTAATCATCCAACACTCGGTTATTGAATTATGCTATCTTGACTCTGCTCGGTTTCTAGAAATATAAATTATTAAAATTTTATGAAATGAATTTCATTTTTTTTAATAATTTATAATTTTAATCATTTAATGAAAATCCAAAACTAACTTTATTAAATAAAGTTTTCATCTTTTTCTCGTAAAACGTGCCACTGCTCGGAAACTTATTAACTCTATAAAATGATTCTAATGACGTCTAATTACTTTTAATTAACTCGATTATTTTTGTTATTTTTCATTTTATTTAAATTATTTCTCATTTCTTATTATTTAAACTTGATTTTCCATTAACGACTTCGATTCTCAACAACTTCTTCGTCTTAACTCGAATTCAAAAATTTCGAGAAGAAACTCTAATTGATTTCACTTCATCTTCTTCATCGATTCATCGCATTCATTTATTCTAACTTGAATCTTCAAGAACTATCGACTTTGATCATCACCTTTAATTTGAATTTAATTAATAAAAATTTCTATAAATTCATTAAAAATTTATTTCTCTATTTCTTTTTATTTTAACACCTTTATTCCATCAAATCATTCATCATCTATCCATATAGCATCAAATATCATCTTTTCTTCAAGAATATCATCAAGAACATCAAGAACATCTCAAGAACATCAAGAACATCTCAAGAACATCATCTTCTATATCTTTACTAATTTTTGGTTCTTAAAAAAAATATAATAATTAATTTCTTTCTTCCTTTTTCTCAATTTCCATCTTCAAATTCTACTAAAACATCAACACTCAAATTCCTTAATTTCCACCATCATTTTCGGTCCATACATACATATGTACTTCATCATTTTTCTCATCCAATCTCCTACATCAAAACTCTTGGATCATAATCTTGAACACAAATCCATCCTCAAACTCAAACTAAGAACATCAACATAAAAATACCTATTTTAACTCAAAATTTTCGGTACTCTCTCTATATTTATATATATCAATTTATCTCTTTCGATTTCATCACACAAATATACACACAAGGATCATGAATATCATCATCAAAAATCAAAAATCAAAACCCTACCCTAAAGCCCTAATTTCGGCAGATTCAAGAGAGATAGAGGGTTCGATTTTTAGCTCTTATTTTCATGTATTAAAACTCTCAAGAACTTAAAAGTTTATACTAGAACAAGGGGCTTTGATTTCCTTAATGGAAGGGTCATTTTGATCAACTAAAGAGGGGAGAAATAGAGGATTTCTTGAGCAGTAATCACTAGAATCAAGAAAACTTACTTAAGCTTGAAGGTTTAATCGATCAAAGGGCTTCAATCCTCATGATTTTAAACTCCGAATCAAGCTAAGATTCGAGCTCTTCCATAGGGCACAAGGCTGCCGGAAAATGAAAGTGAGAAAGGAGGATGAATTCTAGTCTCAAATCGATCACAAGAATGAGAGGATTTCGAATACCTTAACGATCAAGTCATTAGATGCTCGGATGTGATCTTCTTGGAGATTGAAAGCTTGAAACTCAAGCTCTAATGGAGGAGAGAGTAAACTATGTGTGTATGTGTGTTCAACCGTGAGGGAGAAGTGAGAGAGATGGGTGGGAGAGAGAGTAGAGAGATAAGAGAGAATAATTGAGAGGATATTTGGAAAGATTTTCAAGATTGGTAATGATTGAGAAAGAAATAATTGAGAGAGAAAATGAGAGAGAGTTTTGTCGGCAAGAAATATCAGAGAGAGAGATAAGGAATTTAATTGCACCCGGTGGTAAAAAACGCCATATAAATTTCTCCGGAAGAAAAAGTTATCCGGTGCAATTTAACCCTAATTTCTCATTAAACTCTTAAACGATTTAAAACTCACCATGACTCTTTCTCGACCTCAGAATTCTCTCTACTTCGTCTCCAATATCACCAAATAAATCAAGGATACTAGGAATCCAAGTTTCGGCTCAAAATTTCAAATAACGAAGAAAACGTAAAAAGTTACTATTCATATTCATTTCCTCAAAGAAATAAAATTAAAAATCAATTCAAACAAGCTCAGATAATTCTCAAACATGCATCATAGTCTTAGAATAAATTCTAGATTCAAAATTCACTATTTTGATGAAATTCAGAAACGGTCGGTGAATAGAGAATTCTCGCCGTCGGTTACTATTCACTGAAAAATGAATTTCCTCAGAATTTTCCGAAATTCGAACTCAAACTCAAACTCACATTCTCATGCTCAATCAATTCATCTCACATTCAATTCGGATAACCGAAACAGGAGAAATCGCGTAACGACTTCAAGGGTATTTTGGTAATTTGCAAGAAAAAAATTATTTTCTTGGAAATTTTACCACACATGGTATCCTCGATGTCTTCCTTAACAATCATACCATTGGATTTCTCCTTGGTTTTTCCTCGGAGGGCTTCCTTCTCCTTTATGGAGAGATCAGGACAGTTGGCAGAGAAATGTCCTAGCTTTCTGAACTCAAAGCAGCCTTTGCTTTGATTTTTTAAGATGGGTCAGATGAGCGCCGTTTGCTCTGGCTGATCTTAATATATTTTTCAATTCTAAAGTTCATCTTCTCGAGTTCATTGGTCAGCTCTTCGACTTTGTTCTCGAGTTCCGACCTACTCAGTCGATCCCTAGCTGAGGAGTCAGAGCCATGGATTTGGCAGATGAGCCTTGCTCGGTCTGTTCTAATTTTTGTAGCTTGCAAGGCTTCAGTCGGAGGTTATCATACTCATTTGCCTTGAGCATGGAGAACAGCTTCTCAGTTGTCATCGAACTGAGGTCACTCCGATTTCGGTGGACAACTTTATA
The DNA here is from genome assembly GCA_029490685.1 of Schizonepeta tenuifolia. Lineage (NCBI taxonomy): Eukaryota > Viridiplantae > Streptophyta > Magnoliopsida > Lamiales > Lamiaceae > Schizonepeta > Schizonepeta tenuifolia. Next base: position 57,395,776 of record CM055956.1, read on the forward strand.
GACTGTCTAGTCTTCGCCTAGCGCGGAGAGAACCTTGAGGTTCACCTCTCACTGAGAGTATTTCACCTTTTGAATACTCTCATGTCCAGAAGAACCTCTATAAATCTCAGCTCTATCTTGTCGATGGATTCCCCGGAAAGCTGATAGAAGTTTTCGATCTTCTGACAAGCTAAGGTGAATTTGTTCTCCTTCATCTCATCAGAGCCCTCACAGAGTGCAGCTAAGGCTTCCCACATATCTTTTGCCGTAAGGAAATTGATAATCTTTGGCAAGTAGGCTTTGCCGACTGTGGAAGAGATGACGCTCTTGGCAATGTCATCTAGCTGCGCGATATCTCTTTCTTCCTTGGTGTACTAGTGGATGCCTTTGGGTTCCTCCTTCATAATCTCTCCTTCTCCTGGAGCGATGGGAGTCACCAGCACTGACTGAGTCACCTTGATAGGACCATTTTCAATGGTTTCCCACATCTTGTGATGCCTGGGAGTCAGAGCCATTTTCAGGCAAAATCTCCACGTAGGATAATCATCCACGAAAAACTCCGGCAAGCTCCCTAGCAATTTCTGGTTCATCTTTCATGTACACCACAAGAGACACAAAAAGATATGCAGCGGAATGCACTAATTAATTTCAGAAAAGATATGTTCAGTTAACCACTGAAAGATATACTCGACTCACACCTTGTGAATAAGAAACAACTGTCTTTTGAACCAGTGCTCTGATGCCACTTGATGGTTTCAGTAACGAGTAACTGGTGTATGGGGGGAGGGGATACACCAGTCGCAATTTTCATTTAGCTTAACATCTTTTTCACTGAGATATACTGCTCATGTCAGTTTACTTACAACTGGAAGAGACAGTTGGAGTAGCTCTTCAACTGAGTTGCTCAGTTGGAGCCAATCACAGTTGGTAGCTCAGCTGGCTCCTATGCCTAAAGTACAGTTGCATGCACCAACTGAGGTTTCAAATAGTTTTGTAATGTGGAAGATGGTAGAAGATAAGCTCCTTACAAAAACTCTAACCTAAGGGGAAGGGGAAGGTTAAGTTCCAAAATTAGTGTAGTGCGTATGATGGGTTAGTTGGTTAGGTACTGAATTTAAAATACTGAATGTGAAATATAGAAAGTAAGTACACAATAGTTTAACATGGTTTAGAGATCCCCCATCTACGTCCACGACTTCCTTTTTGGGGAAGTAATCCAATAGATAAGATTACGCGTACTTACCAAATGCCTCACTTGGATTCCATGTTCCAAGAAAACCTAACCAGTACGATTCCGAGTTCGAACAAGACCCCACAATACTTTTCTAGGCAAGTGCTCAACCTGTCTTAGATTCCAGGTTCTAAGGGACTTGTTCTTAGATTTCAGGTTCTAAGGGACCTGTTCTTGGATTACGGGTTCCAAGTAACCTGGGTATTGGATTATGGGTTCCAAGGGACCTAGTATTGGATTACGGGTTCCAAGGGACCTGATGACTTTGATTTCAGGTTCAAAGTCTAACCTAGGGTTTAGACTAGGTGGAGAATCCAATAAGGAATCCTTCAACACTTTAGGAGAGTGGAGGCTTCAACCCAAGGCTAAGAACTCAATCTCTTGTTAAGAGAGAGTTCTGAGGAGATACAAAACAAGCAACGACCAAGTCGCTAGCCTCAAATCAGGAAGGGAAACTGTTGAGAGGCTAGGGGAAGAACAGGAGAGAAATCACTCTTCTTCTTCTTCACCAGTCGTCTTGCTTAAGAGAGAGAGGGGTGAAAAGTTGCTTGCGCCGCTTCGCTCTTTGTGTTGTCTCTCGGCACTTCGGCGTGCTTTTTCTCTACTTGTATCGCCCTCATTTTAGCCTTGTTATGGAGACCTCTATTTATAGAGGAAGGTCAAGCTAGCCGTTAGAAAGAGCCATTTAACCTCTGCCAAAAGCATGGCACTCCACATGCTTTACTGGCAACTTTCCAGAGATGGTACCTGGGACCTATGCCTTTTGCACGTTGCTATTGTCGGCCCATTTATGGAAAGCTTTCCAGCTGACTTGGGCTCCCAAGTAGATTCAAAATCTGGATTGCAGCTCCTCCATCTTTAGCATATTTTCTTCTTAAAAGCTTCGAGACATCTTGACTTTGACACTACTTCTCTTTACACTAATTGTATGCCTCAGTTGCATGCTTCAGTTATGGAGTCAGCTGAGCTGCTGTCCAACTGAGTTCGTGCTTCAGTTGGGGTTGATGTCCCAACTGACCTTGAGTGTCAACTAGGTGTGATCCCTCAGTTGAGTCTGGTCTCAACTGAGTTTGAACCTCAGCTGAGTTCTTTACGAACCTCCTTCTTTAGTCTGGCTGACTTCTTCTACTTGACTTTTGTAAAGATAAAATCCCTACACTCAAACAATGAGCTCTAGCTAAACAGACTAAAGCCAATCATTTACTCGGTTGGGGTCAGTTGGGTTTAGGCTTCTTTTGAAACCTTAATAATTTTCCCATCAAGTTGTAACTGTAATCTCTCCCCAACTTGTTATCAAAAATAATAAGTTGTTGGTTTTTAAAGGGTCTTGATTTATTAACTTCACTTGATGACCACTATCTCGTTGTCCATGTTTGGAGTTAATTTTTATTTATTCTTGTGCTAACCCTCTACTTCTTATAGACTAGAACTCAGTTTATTTGTGAATAGGTGATGTCAGTTTAGGGTTTAGGCATCGTCAAAAAGGGGGAAATTATTGGATAAATTAGTGATTTATCCTAAAACCCAACTGACCCAACCGAGTAAAAGAAGCCATCAGTCTAAACTTAGATAAAGCTCACCGTTTGAGCGTAGGGATTTTATCTTTACAGGTTTCAAGTAGAAGGCCTTAGTTAGACTGAGAAGGCAAAGATGGCCAGTCCAACCCAGGAAGATTTTTGGCCAAGTTCAACTCTACCCAAGTTGACTCCAAAGTTGAGTGTCTGTGAAGTTCATGTATGTCGAGATTCAGACGTCGCAAAGTCAAGAAGAGAAGACCTTGAAGACGGAGAAAGAAGTGGAGTTAGAATTTGAAATTCAAATCTACTCCGCCGCGCATAGATAGGCTGGAAACTTTCCATAAATGGACTGACCAAGAGGACATGCATAAAGCAAGGGTTGAAGTTACCATTTTAGGAAATGTTGTAGAAAAGCAGGTGGAGTGCCATACTTTTTGCAGAGGTCAAACGGCTACATCCAACGGCTAGTTTACCTCTCTCTGTTTAAATAGATGTCTCGCCATTTACAAGAAAAGAGTGAGAGCACACACATGCAAAAGAGCTATCAAGCAGATTCAGAGCACATCTCTCTCACTCCAACAAGAACGAAAAGAAGGAACCGTAGAAGTAGAGTATCCATCCCTCCTCCAGTTCCGCAGTCTAGCCTATTAGAAAAAGGCCTTTCTTGATTGAGTCTAAAATAGATAGTTCTTGCTTCTGTAAGCAGATTCTCTATAATAGATCGAGTCTCTAAGTCTTAGATTGTTGCCTCCTCTGTGCTCAGTGTAGAAGGCAACTTAGTTGGAAAGACCCCCAAACCACCCTTAGGTTTCTTTGAACCCGTAATCAAAGAGCTAGGTCGCTTAGAACCCGTAATCTAAGGATAGGCTTTACACTTGCCCGTAAAAGTGTTGTAGGGGTTGTTCTTGCCCGGAAAAGAACTGTAGCTTGTGCACTTGCCCGTAAAATTGTTGTAAGGTTTGGTTTGAACTTGTAATCAAATTGGTTAGGTTGCTTGGTACCCGTAAACCAAGTGGAACGTTTGATAAGCACGCCTAAGCTTATCTAGTGGACTGCTTCCCCGAAAAAGAAGTCATGGACATAGGATATTGATCTCCAAACCACGTTAAAATACTGTGTCATTTACTTTCAATATTTTACTTTCTGTTAATCTAACCAACTGACTTGCATACAATCCTTTATCTTGCACTAAAATAGTTTTAGGGAACTGAACCTTCCCTTAAAAAGGTTTTCAGTTTAAGTAACAAGTTATCCCATCAAATTCCGCAAAGTAATAACTCTGATAAAACCTCAGTTGGTGTTACACAGCTGACCCTCAGTCAAAGAAGTCAATTGTGGACCCAACTGTATGAATCCTCCAACTGTCCTTTACAGTAGTCGAGTCAATTGAGCGACATAGTTCTTGAAGAATCATTAACTTAATTTTTGATTGTTTTAAAAATCCCTACTAGTGTATTTCCACCCCCCATACACCAGTTACTCGTTACCGGGACCATCATCTACTGTTATCAAAATTGTCGAGTTTGAATGTTCGAGTTTTAGAAAGACTGTTGGTATAATACTTGAATGGAGTTAAGAGTGGAGAAAGTTCAATAAGTCGAACCGAGAAAGTTAGAAAATCCGAGTCAAGTAGAAATCCGATAACCAAGTTTAAAATTCATTCTTTTCCGAAAAGTAGAACTCGTCCTTATAAGATGTTATTCTTGAAAGAACGTGCAAAGTCGAGAAGTGACGAACGAGCATGAGTAATACCCGAGCAATACCACTTGACAAATGGGTTTTTTCATCGAGAACTGATGAATGTGGTTATCAATTATTATTATTACGTTAGTTTTTAAATTAATTAACTTGCCAATGTTTTGAGTTTTGGTATGTTTAATCATTTACTTAATTTATTATGATCCTGTGGGAGACGGGACAACACGCGTTGTTTAATTATTAGAGGTGACTGTGAGCCTTGCTTCGGTTAGGCTAGTCACAGTGTTTGAGAAGGAGGCCTACTTCTTAACACACTTGAATAATGTAGATTAATTGATACCTAATATATATATATATATATATATATTGTTTGACTACGCAGTCGTTTCCGAAAAAGAAAATATTTTTGCATTCACAAGTTAACTGTTTAATATCAACTAACACTTGTAATGCTGTAATACCCCGAACTTTTATAAGTCTTTAAGTTCGTCTTGGTTAACTTAATGTGCCTTGAAGTATCTGTTAATGTGCTTTTGTGTGATAAAAGTTTCTGAGAAAAGAAAAATTCTCGTAAAATTACCAAAATACCCTTGAGTGCTCCTATGTGATTTTACTCGTTTCAGTTGTCCGATTCGAAGTATCATGAGTTATGTAAGCATGATTATACAAGTTTTATTTTGACTATGAATTTCATAAAATTTTGAGAAACTTCCTTTTTCGATGAATAGTAACTTTTCTCAAGTTTTCAACAATGGTCGAATTTTTCCGAATTCAGTATAATTAGTGTCTTTTGAGTGTAAAAGTTATTTTAAAACTTTTTTGATATGTTTGAGAGTCATTTGAGATCATTTGAGAAAAGATTTGAGTTTATTTTCGAAAATCCTAATATAAATAGTGATTTCCGAGATTTTCTTCGTTGCTCAAAATTTTATTTCGAAAAATAGATTTCTAGTATCTTTAATTTATTTGGTGAGGTATGAGACGAAGTAGAGAGCTTTTGGACGTTGAGAAAGTGTCGTGGTGAGTTTTAAATCGTTTAAGAGTTAATCGTTAAAGTGGGGATGTTTTGTACAGGAAAACTTTTTCTTTCCGGAGAATTTTATCTGGCCTGAAATATGACTAATCTTTAAGTTCCCTCCCCCACTCTCATTTCTCTCTCACGCTCTCTCACTCTCTTCTCTCTCTCGTCAATATCTTCCTCTCTCTCTCTCTACTGCCGACATCACTGACGAGCCCAAATTTTGTGCTCTTTTCGAGTGTTGTTATAGGTCTAGATCGAGTCGTTTTGTGTCTTTTTGTGTGTCTTTAGTGTCTGGGAGGACACATTATGAAGCCAGGGACAAACAGGGCAACCAATGAGGAAATAAAGCAGACAAGGGAAATATATGACTATATTCCGCGAGAGAGGTCTCGGCAGAGATAAAATGCACTTTGGGCAAGAAAATGGAGCTTGCAGCTTGGGCAAAGGACCGCACATTCAACACTAAAGTTGTTTCGCTTCACAACCTGACCAAATCAAGTACGGCGTGGGATCTGGCCATTGGGCAAGGAGAGAAATGAAGAAGGCAAGGCGCAAGGCAGAGCAGAAAAGAAGAAGTGCACGTCTTGGGCACGGAGGCGTATGAAGTCAAGCATTTACGAGAGAAGAGTACGGAACAAGAAAGAGATCAACCAAAGAGGAAGAGTGCGGAGCAAGTAAGAGATCAACCTTTTCCAAGTAGTCGATAATGATGGAATTATTTCCTTCCTTATCTACAAAGATTCGTCCAAATCAAAATCTGCTAAATAAGGAAAGTCTCTTGGTCAATAGAAGCTACTAGAAGACACCTAGCAGACAGCTTGTCCAACCCTAGCTGCCAAGCGGCTTAGCCTCCAAGACCCACAAATTTCACATCTATAAATACTCTTAGATAGCAAACCGGATGTATCTTTCATTATCTCATTATCTTTTATTATCATTCAATCTTTTGCTCCTATAATACATAGCTTAGGGTTTACTTTATAGTTTTCGAGAGTTTGCCCCTTCGGGGGCAAGCGATCTTTTTACTTTGTTTCCGACGATGTTGGTGTCATTCGGATTTATTTTAATTCAAGTACTTTTTCTATTTCGTTCTTTCTTTTCTTATTCTTTACTTTATGCCTAGGTAGTTATACGAATCTGTGCTTGAGCAAGACGATGCTGCATAAGCATTAAATTTGGATGTTGATTCGGGCAAAGGGGAAAGCTGTATATATGTGTGTTCCCGAGGCATCCGTATGTGCCCAGGGCTCGTTGGATATGGATGCCTCCAGATGATCCCCGGTGATCATTTCTTGTACCCTGCTTTCAGTACTTCCCGTCAGAGACCGAGCCAGGAGCCCGAGCTAGAGCTTGACAACATAGTCGACATGGCCATGTACCTTCATCGTGAGAGCAGCCCGCAGCTTGAGGATGTCAGAACCCGCGTACATCCCAAGCACAATGGTGACACGACCCACTTTTGGGATGTCTGGGTTACTAGCTCCAGCCATCTTTAGGCGATGGAAGCAACACAAGGTCAGGGTAGGAAGAGGATTCAGAAGAGGATTCTGAGGAGGAGCCGAGAGGTGTTGATGATCCGAGTGATGATAGCTCTAGTGCTTAAAATTGGTTCTAGAAAGTTGTGGAAGTTTCAAACGATGTTTTCTTTTGGGCGTTAAAGAGTTGAACTCTTTGTTTATTTTTTGCAGTGATGTATATTATTAGAACTCGATGCATAGTACAGTAGTAAGCCAAGCACGAAGTGGTAGCTTATGTTTTGTGCTTCTTTTGAGTAGAACATCGTAAAGACGTATAGGGAAATTTTCTTGTGAATATTTATCCCAGATTTTATATAACTCTTTCAAAGAGGCCATCAATCGGTGATAAAAGAGATCGTTAGATAGTTCAAAATCAGCTTTGAGTCTCCAATTCAATTTAGTTGCTTTTGAGTATTCGAGTTATTATTTCTCCCTGAGTCAGTAAAGTGAAAGAGTGAGTCAAGAATAAGTTGAGAAGTGAGTTGAGTTTATTAGATGAGTAACCCTTATGAAGTTGAGTCAAAGAAAGAATTTGAGTTATTTTAGTTTTGAGTTATTTTGTTCAGAGTTGCTATTTGAAGTGATACATGAAATTCTTAGTATGTTATTATTTATGTCATCTATATCTGAGTATGAGAGTGAGAATTTCATTTACTAAGTTGAGAAATATGTTTATTGAGATTGATGTATAATTTTAAGTTACTTGAATACCCAGTTACAATGTGAGAAATTGTGCAAATGAATGATTGTATGAAGTTGCAAAATTTATTCCCTTTCTAAAGCATGCCTAGATTGAGAAAAATGTCGTGAATGTTTGTTAAAGTATTGTTTGATGAAATTTCTTTCCGATCTTTAAGGAGAAAGGAATTTTTGAAAATTGAGAAGATTTCTAAATCGAACCTGGATCGTCTTGCAAAGAAAATTCCAAGGATTTCTAATTTCTAGCATTTCTTTTAAAATGCCTCCGTGAAGAAACGACAAAAATGAAGAAGAAGAGCAGCGAGAGCCAACCCGCCGCCTCTTCAGAACGAAAGAAGGATTGAAAAAATCTTTCTTCGCCAAAATCTGCCAACCTTCGATGGAAAAGGCTGTCCTACTTAAGCAGAGGACTGGATTCGTTATCTTGAGCGAAGTTTTAGGTTTCTTCATTATGGAGATCGAGAGTGTCTTGAATGTATGACGTACCAGTTTAAAGGATCTGCCGACTATTGGTAAGAAGCACGACAAAGGACGTATTCTCCTGAGGAACGTGAGAATTTGATGTGGGATCAATTTAAAGAAGCTTTGTTTGAGAAGTATGTGCCCCAAAGTTACCGCAAGCAAAAGGCAAATGAATTCGCGAATTTGAAGCAAAATAAGAAGTTAGTAGCTGAGTACGATCGTGAGTTTTGTGAGTTAGCTCGTTTTGCACCTGACAAGGTGGACAGACACGAGAAGATGTGCGAACTGTTTTGCACCGACTTGAGACAAGATATTCGAGTGGTTGTGGTAAGCTAGAGTGGTCTGACGTACGCCGAAGCCATGAACCGAGCGCTCGACATGGAGTTAGCAATGCAGCTAGAGAAAGGATCGCATTTTTTAGTAACACCCCAGTCCCAAGCACAGACGACGGCAGCTGCAAACCCTCAACCCTTCCATCACGGCCAGAGAATGAAAAGAAAGGGAAAATGGAGTGGTGGAAACCACCCTTATAGGAAACTGTGGCAGGGAAAGGGGCAACAACAACAACAAGTTCGGAAGGCGAGACCCCAACAAGCTAACTAGAGGAGCGCGTCTTTCGGACCCTAAGGATTCCCTTCTTGTTCGAAATGTGGCAAAATGCATTAGAGCATCTGCAAAGGAGGAAGCAACGTTTGTTACACTTGTAATACCCCAATCTTTTATAAGTCTTTAAGTTCTTCTTAATTGAGCTTATGTTCCTTAATAATGTGCCTTTCTGTGATAAATTTTCCTGATAAAAGAAATTTTCTCGTGAAATTACTAAAATGCCCTGGAATGCCTTTATGTGAGTTTTATCATTTCGGTTATCCGAATTGATTGTGTGATGAATTGATTGAGCATGATTATATGAGTTTGAGTTTGAGTGTGAATTTCGGAAAATTCAGAGAAGTTTCATTTTTGGATGAATAGTAACTTTTCCCGAGTTTTCGCTATTTATCGAACTTTTCTGAATTTCATCTAATTAATGTCTTTTGAATCTAGAAATGATTCTAGAAGCTTTTAGATAGGTTTGAGAGTCGTTAGAGATCGTCTGAGAGAAAATTCAGTTGAAGGTCTGACGAGCGCATATTTTGTGCTCTTGTCATATGTGTTTTAGTGTCTTTTGTGTCTGTTTTGTGTCTGGGAGGATACTTGAGTTGGTAGGGCAAGGAAAGGCAGGAATTGGGCAAGATGGGAGAAAAAACATGCAAAAATAGAAGGAATTGGCAATACGATGCAATGACCATAGTAGCCGTGCTCGTGGCTCAAGCTACCGAGGGCATAAGTCCAAATCAAGATGAAGAGCTGCTCCACTTTCAGTGGTATGGTCAATCTAGACGATTGTATGTTTCGCTCCAGAAGACAAGGTGCAGGCTGTCGTGGGTAAGAGATGACAGAGAGATTGTGGAAGGCAAGGTGCAAAGCTTGGGAAACGGTGCTGGCGCGTGAAGATGTAGTTGAGTTTTGATTTTAATCATTGCCCAGAATTTTAATCTGAAAGTTTGATTTTTGGATTTCTTGATTTATTTGGTGAATAGAGACGAAGTAGTGAGTTTTCCGACATCGAGAAAGAGTCATGGTGAGTTTTAAATCGTTTGAGAGATTATTGAAAAAGTAGGGTTAATTTGCACCGGATAACTTTTTATTCCGACGAAATTTATATCACATTTTTAATCTCTGGTTGCAACTAAAACTCTATTAATTCCTTTTACTCTTACAAATCTCTCACTCTCTCTCAGGCAAACACTTTCTCTCTCTCGATTATTTCTCTCTCATCTCTCTCCCACCGACCTCTCTCTCTTCTCTCTCCCTCTCGGCAAAAACACACACACACACACACCAATCCACCATTGATGAACATTCTTCAAGCTCTAAGAATGGCGATAGCTTAGCCTCCGATCATCCAACGAATAAACAAATAATGTATTTGTAATCCTCTCGTCATGGTGATCGCTTCAAGACTAGGATTCTTCCTTTTCTTTTCTGTTTGAAAATTGGCAGCTTTTGTGCCAAGGATGGAGTTCGATTCTTGAAGTGGTTAAAGCTTAGAGTTGCATGGATTGAAGCCTTCGATCGATCAAGCTTTCAAGAGTTCGTAAATTTTTTGATCTTTGTTCGATTCTCACTTCGCCAAAATTGCTCATACCTAATGCTTCATAGATAACTGATATTTAAAATATTCGTTGTCTATGAGCGCCCTTTTTGCATAGATAACGGATATTTGAAATATCCATTGTTAAAAATCTGTTACCTCTTATCATTGGTAATGCCTTTAGTTTTTACGTTATCTTTGAATGTTATCTATAATATACTTTAATAACGGTAAAAAAAATATTGTTATTCTTTGTGTTATGTATATCATACTAATAACGGTAAAAAAACACTGTTATTAACGGGTGTTATGTATTTGATTTTAATTTTTTTTAATTAAATTAATTTTTCCTAATCAAACACAAAAATTCATCTCTCAATTTATGTTTCTCTCTCGCCTCCCAACTTAAAATCTCTCGTCTCTCGACTCTCATTATCTCCTACATTCTACTGCCGGTGCGCCGCTCAATCACCGCCACTTAGTCACTGCCTCCATAAAGCTTAGAATGAAGAAGTAAAAGCTTACAGGAGAAAAATGGGTGGTTTACTCTCTACATCTTTTTTCTCGTTTTCCCTTCGTTTGAATAACTCCGGCTTGTTCATCCATTACTTTTCAAATCTGATTAGATATTCTTGTTCCTTGGGAAAAATCGATCAAGTTCGCCTTTTGAATCATTCAATTTCGTCAAGTTTTGAGGAAGTTTTGCTTTAAGAGTTTTTTCTCTCCGTCTTTGATTGCGGGTTTAATTTCGGCTTCCACGTTTGGAATTTTAAAACGGCATTCAGTTTCTTGCCTAATGAGCATTAACTACTTGAAAGGTCCAACAAGAAATCATCACGTCTAGCCCAGCAGGGTAGACACCTTCCTCTAATGTTAATCGATCTTAATAGACATAAGTTATGGAAAACACTCCTAGTTCCCAATTGATTAGTAATCTAATATATCTTAAGTGATAAACGGCCTACTAACCCCTTAATTGTATTACACCATATTTGAATAAGCTCATTATGCAATTATCAAGCACAATTAGACCTCTCAAGCTTAAGTATTCACTTAACTATCTTCCCCAGATCAAGTATAAAAACTTAGCTAGACATGAATGTAAAATATCGAACATAATAAATTGAGGAACTCATAATGAGAACTATATTGAAAACTTACTTAGTACGAGAAAGTAAATTCGGCCAAAAGTGCCGATCGGAAATAGTATGAACTCAAATAAAATGTTGCCCTTAGGACTTGTTCTTTTCCTCATAATCTCTCAAAGTAAACAAAGATGAAATCATAAAAACGGTGTCCTTTCGCAACAGCCAGGCTTCAATATTTATAGGTGAGTGCTAGGGTTTAGGCCCCCAGTCCTTAACATGGAAGGAATCTATGAGCTACCTTGGGATGCAAGTAAATACTTGATAAGCACGACCCCAACATGGCATGTCACATCTATCTTCAAAAGATCCCTTGCGGATCCTAAATCTAGTCGAATAAGGAAATATATTTAAGTTAGATCATCTCTTCCTTATCCTTCTAGACCTAGGAGAGAAACAACGCCAGTTGTCCAAAACACTCCACCCATCTTGACCAATGCCGTCCTGCCCTGCCTGCTTCCAGAAATATAGCTTTCCATCCCTGTTTTGCCCAGAATCCACCTGTAGAGCAACAGACCTTCTCCTGCCCAGTATATGTCCTCCTAGACACTAAAACTAAACAAAACACACACAAAGACTCGATCTAAACTACCTAAAACATACACAAAATATGGACTCATCAGGGTTCCTGACTGAGTCGGAATAAAAGTTGAGGAATCTACAACTTCAGCTGATCGTTTGGTTCGGACGCCGGCTTGCAGATTTCCTATCACGGGATCATTAACGTGGTCTTCATACTAATGTTTGTGCTTCCTTGCTCGCATAGCTCAGTAGAGCATCATGAGGAACAGTCCCGTCTTGGAGACGTTGGAGGTGATGTTCTTGGTGATCTTGCTTCTAGTGCAGTTTCATCCTTAGTTGAAGATGAGGGATGGACTAGGGAGATGGCTGATCTTGGACTGGGAAGTCCTGGACCTGATGGCTACTCAGATGATGCTCCTGACTGAGCTTCAGCTGTGGTTGGCACTTGGTCAGTTGGCTCTGGAGTTCCCCCTTGAACTGAGGCGGGATCTTCAGTTTCATCGTCAAAAGAATACACTTCTTCGACTTCAGCTGACCAAAAAAGCGGCTCTGCTAGATTCTTCAATCTTTAAGCATGAGATCTTGGCTCAGTTGCCTGGGCCGATGCGCTTCCTTCAGTTGTCTGCCAGTTAGCCTGTTCCCTGCACTCAAAAGCAGATTTATCAAACAACACATGATGTGTTATCTCATTACTTTGGAGCTGCAGTTGAAAACTCTGTAAGCTTTTATCTTCGTAGCATATACTAAGAATATGCCTTTGATAGCTTTCAGCTCGAAGGTTTTCAACTGAGTTTACCCATTGTTGTGGATGTAACACTTAGAACCAACACACGAACGTAGGAAATATTAGGTTTCTTGTTCCTCCACAGCTCGTATGGAGTCTTTCCTTGTCGTTTCATAAGGAGGGTTTTCGTTCTGAGTGTAACACGCTGTGTTGGCTGCTGCTGCCCAAAATCTCTTTAATAGAGCTGAGCTGGTGAGCATGCAAGTTGCTGCATCCTTCAGCGTTCGATTTCTCCTTTCAGCTACTCCATTATGTTGTGGTGTCCTTGCAGCTGAGGTCTGGTGAGTTATGCCTTTCTTCTCGTAGTACTCAATGATAGACTCATTGAGGAACTCAGTTCCGCGATTAGATTTGATGGAGACGATAGATTTTCCCTGCTGATTTGCAAGTCTATCCATCAGTTTAGGCAACTCTTCTCTCGTCTCATTCTTATGCGCCATGAAGATCACCCATGTGTACCTCGTGTAGTCATCAGTAACTACAAGAGTGTATTTATTTCCTCTTAGACTCTCTGAGATGATCGAACCGAACAGATCTATATAAATCAATTGCAGAACTTGATCCGTCGATGGCGAAAGTTTAAGACGGAATGATGCTTTAGCCAACTTTCCAAGCTAACATGCACTGCAGTGGTTCATCGGACTGAACTTCAAGTCCGGTATCCCAACTGCATATTGTTGGGAAGCTAGTGCGTTCATGGTTTTGAAGTTGAGGTGGTTGAGTCTTTTATGCCATAGCCAGCTTCTTTCTGAGCTGCTCATGGATACAAGGCATGTTTCTGGCGAACTACTTGACCAGTCTGTGTAATAGACTCCACCTGATGAAAATCGTCAACCAAATAGAATAACTTTCTTGGTCTTGACGTTTTACACCCTACACACCTACGCATCACACTTCATGGAAAAACCATTATCACACAGTTAGCCTATGGAGAGTAAGTTATGCTTCAATCCGTCTAAAAAAGACATATTTTTGATAGACACAAGCTGAGTCTCGAATGTACCGGATCCTTTAGTTTTGCCTTGAGAGTGATCACCAAAGGTTACAATACAACCTTCTCGAAGCTTGATGTCTGTGAGAAGATTCCTCTAAGGTGTCATATGTTTGGAACATCCGTTGTCCAACACCAGACGTATTTGGAGGCTCTTCTCTTTCTCAGTTCATCCAAGTGCTCTTCAGTTGACTCTTCAGGCAAAGCCATGAACCACTGCTCTGTTTTAACTGGACTGGATGGCGAGTCAAATTCTTCTCCTTCTGACTCTGAGAACACGTCGGTATTGTTACAACCCGATTTCTAATATATTAAAACAACTAGAAAACAAGGGGCAGTGAGGTAGAACAACGAACTTTTACTCAAAGAAACATGCTCGATAATTGAAGAATAACATCATCAACCAAACTTGCTCACAAATAAAGTGGATTTTCAATTAATGATTTCTCAAGAAACGAACATTTGTCAAGATTTTGGATATCAATTCAAATAAAGGATCAGGTTTGGTTATCACTAAATGTTGCATTCAAAAAGTGAGTGGTCCAATTTTTAACTTTTAATCATCAAGTAGTGGTGAAGTAAATTTGAAGAATCGTTAGATGATTCTAACAAGTTTTAAGTGGAATTCAGAAAGGATTTAAGAGATTCTTGAACTCACGGGCTCTTTCATCATTAGGAATCGAGCATGCAAGACGAGGTTATTTTAGAAATGATGAAATTGCAGCTGATTATGACCATCGACTCAAAATCCCAAGGTTATATGTATGAAGACATATAACCTCAAGCTTAAACATTTACTTAGGAAGTAGTTAACAATGAATTACCCCAAGCACGCCGCATCCTTCCTCATCCGAGCTAACCTGCATGTTTTAGAAATAACATGCAGGGCGTGAGTACTTCGTACTCAATGAACACATGCCAAAATATTTTAAAAACTCTGCTCATTAGAGCTATATGATTAGACTTGCCTCTCTTGCTACATCACAAGGGTTAGATATATAATTTTTTAAAAACAGTTCACCACTTGTGACAGCCATAAAAACATTTTCATACTTTTCTGAAATCGACTGCAGTCATTTATACTCAGGTATGAATCAATCTACAACTTATCTTTCTGTGGTGTCGAGAAGTAGGCCTCCTCCTCGAACACCGTGACCGGCCCAACCGAAACAAGGCTCACAGTCACCTTAACTAATGCATGCATTGTCCCGTATCTTACAGGACCTTTATCCCGTGCATCCACAGGACCTTAATAACTTTAACATGTAGATGATTGCATACCAAAACATTCAGAACATTTAGGAAAGTCAATCAACTTGAAAAGCACACGTAATACATAGATAGTACACACATTCATCATTTGAGTTTCGGTTTAGAAAGCCCACCTGTCATCCGGTAGTTTTGCTCGGAATACCTCGTTTTGTCTCGCTTCTTACTTCTGGACTCCACTCGCTTCTTATTATCGAATTTCACTCATTCCTTCAAGGTTAACAGTCTTGTAAGGACGAGTTCTATTTCTCGGAAACGATAAACGAATTCTAACGCTCGGCTGAAGGACTTCTACATGACTCGGATTTCTCAACTTATCTCGACTTATCTAACTCAATCCTTCTCGGTTTCTCGATTCTATCCAAGTACTAAACCAACAGACTCTGAACTCAAGTACTTGACTTTAAAAAAATATCTAAATATTTTTATTAATATTTTATGAATAAAATATTTCACATAAGACAGAAAAGTTACTATTCACATCACACGTCTCGTTTTTCTCGATTTCTCGAGTTAAACAAACTCAGAAAATTATGAAACTAATTCTCGAGTTCTAACATCTAAAATCATTCACAAACAAACTTTCAGATCAAGAATCGAACGTTCACAAACAGGTAAATGATCGACTTCGATAATTATTTTGAAAAAGAATTTTTTTCAAGTATAATAATATATTCTAGAAAATTCTAGATAATTAAATTAATTACTTAATCATAATTATAAACTCGGTTAATCATCCAACACTCGGTTATTGAATTATGCTATCTTGACTCTGCTCGGTTTCTAGAAATATAAATTATTAAAATTTTATGAAATGAATTTCATTTTTTTTAATAATTTATAATTTTAATCATTTAATGAAAATCCAAAACTAACTTTATTAAATAAAGTTTTCATCTTTTTCTCGTAAAACGTGCCACTGCTCGGAAACTTATTAACTCAATAAAATGATTCTAATGACGTCTAATTACTTTTAATTAACTCGATTATTTTTGTTATTTTTCATTTTCTTTACATTATTTCTCATTTCTTATTATTTAAACTTGATTTTCCATTAACGACTTCGATTCTCAACAACTTCTTCGTCTTAACTCGAATTCAAAAATTTCGAGAAGAAACTTTAATTGATTTCACTTCATCTTCTTCATCGATTCATCGCATTCATCTATTCTAACTTGAATCTTCAAGAACTATCGACTTTGATCATCACCTTTAATTTGAATTTAATTAATAAAAATTTCTATAAATTCATTAAAAATTTATTTCTCTATTTCTTTTTATTTTAACACCTTTATTCCATCATATCATTCATCATCTATCCATATAGCATCAAATATCATCTTTTCTTCAAGAATATCATCAAGAACATCAAGAACATCTCAAGAACATAAAGAACATGT
The DNA here is from genome assembly GCA_029490685.1 of Schizonepeta tenuifolia. Taxonomy (NCBI): domain Eukaryota; kingdom Viridiplantae; phylum Streptophyta; class Magnoliopsida; order Lamiales; family Lamiaceae; genus Schizonepeta; species Schizonepeta tenuifolia. Next base: position 57,412,142 of record CM055956.1, read on the forward strand.
CAAGAACATCATCTTCTATATCTTTACTAATTTTCGGTTCTTAAAAAAAATATAACAATTAATTTCTTTCTTCCTTTTTCTCAATTTCCATCTTCAAATTCTACTAAAACATCAACACTCAAATTCCTTAATTTCCACCATCATTTTCGGTCCATACATACATATGTACTTCATCATTTTTCTCATCCAATCTCCTACATCAAAACTCTTGGATCATAATCTTGAACACAAATCCATCCTTAAACTCAAACTAAGAACATCAACATAAAAATACCTATTTTAACTCAAAATTTTCGGTACTCTCTCTATATTTATATATATCAATTTATCTCTTTCGATTTCATCACACAAATATACACACAAGGATCATGAATATCATCATCAAAAATCAAAAATCAAAACCCTACCCTAAAGCCCTAATTTCGGCAGATTCAAGAGAGATAGTGGGTTCGATTTTTAGCTCTGATTTTCATGTATTAAAACTCTCAAGAACTCAAAAATTTATACTAGAACAAGGGGCTTTGATTTCCTTAATGGAAGGGTCATTTTGATCAACTAAAGAGGGGAGAAATAGAGGATTTCTTGAGCACTAATCACTAGAATCAAGAAAACTTACTTAAGCTTGAAGGTTTAATCGATCAAAGGGCTTCAATCCTCATGATTTTAAACTCCGAATCAAGCTAAGATTCGAGCTCTTCCATAGGGCACAAGGCTGCCGGAAAATGAAAGTGAGAAAGGAGGATGAATTCTAGTCTCAAATCGATCACAAGAATGAGAGGATTTCGAATACCTTAACGATCAAGTCATTAGATGCTCGGATGTGATCTTCTTGGAGATTGAAAGCTTGAAACTCAAGCTCTAATGGAGGAGAGAGTAAACTATGTGTGTTCAACTGTGAGGGAGAAGTGAGAGAGATGGGTGGGAGAGAGAGTAGAGAGATAAGAGAGAATAATTGAGAGGATATTTGGAAAGATTTTCAAGATTGGTAATGATTGAGAAAGAAATAATTGAGAGAGAAAATGAGAGAGAGTTATGTCGGCAAGAAATATCAGAGAGAGAGATCAGGAATTTAATTGCACCCGGTGGTAAAAAACGCGATATAAATTTCTCCGGAAGAAAAAGTTATCCGGTGCAATTTAACCCTAATTTCTCATTAAACTCTTAAACGATTTAAAACTCACCATGACTCTTTCTCGACCTCAGAATTCTCTCTACTTCATCTCCAATATCACCGAATAAATCAAGGATACTAGGAATCCAAGTTTCGGCTCAAAATTTCAAATAACGAAGAAAACGTAAAAAGTTACTATTCATATTCATTTCCTCAAAGAAATAAAATTAAAAATCAATTCAAACAAGCTCAAAAAATTCTCAAACATGCATCATGGTCTTAGAATAAATTCTAGATTCAAAATTAACTAATTTGATGAAATTCAGAAACGGTCGGTGAATAGTGAATTCTCGTCGTCGGTTACTATTCACTGAAAAATGAATTTCCTCATAATTTTCCGAAATTCGAACTCAAACTCAAACTCACATTCTCATGCTCAATCAATTCATCTCACATTCAATTCGGATAACCGAAACAGGAGAAATCGCGTAACGACTTCAAGGGTATTTTGGTAATTTGCAAGAAAAAAATTATTTTCTTGGAAATTTTACCACACATGGGCACACAATTGAGCACATAAACTCAATTAAGACGAACTTAAAGACTCTTGAAAGATCAGGGTATTACAGGTATCCTCGATGTCTTCCTCAACAATAATACCATTGGATTTCTCCTTGGTTTTCTCTTGGAGGGCTTCCTTCTCCTTTATGGAGAGATCAGGACAGTTGGCAGAGAAATGTCCTACCTTTCTGAACTCAAAGCAGCCTTTGCTTTGATTTTTTAAGATGGGTCAGTTGAGCGCCGTTTGCTCTGGCTGATCTTTATATATTTTCCAATTCTAAAGTTCATCTTCTCGAGTTGATTGGTCAGCTCTTCGACCTTGTTCTCGAGTTCCGACCTGCTCAGTCGATCCCTAGCTGAGGAGTCAGAGCCATGGATTTGGCAGATGAGCCTTGCTCGGTCTGTTCTAATTTCTGTAGCTTGCAAGGCTTCAGTCGGAGGTTATCATACTCATTTGCCTTGAGCATGGAGAACAGCTTCTCAGTTGTCATCGAACTGAGGTCACTCCGATTTCGGTGGACAACTTTATAGACTGTCTAGTCTTCGCCTAGCGCGGAGAGAACCTTGAGGTTCACCTCTCACCGAGAGTATTTCCCCTTTTGAATACTCTCATATCCAAAAGGACCTCTATAAATCTCAACTCTATCTTGTCGATGGATTCCCCGAAAAGCTGATAGAAGTTTTCGATCTTCTGACAAGCTAAGGTAAACTTGTTCTCCGTCATCTCATCAGAGCCCTCACAGAGTGCAGCTAAGGCTTCCCACATATCTTTTGCCGTAAGGAAATTGATAGTCTTTGGCAAGTAGGCTTTGCCGACTGTGGAAGAGATGACGCTCTTGGCAATGTCATCTAGCTGCGCGATATCTCTTTCTTCCTTGGTGTACTGGTGGATGCCTTTGGGTTCCTCCTTCATAATCTCTCCTTCTCCTGGAGCGATGGAGTCACCAGCACTGACTGAGTCACCTTGATAGGACCATTTTCAATGGTTTCCCACATCTTGTGATGCCTGGGAGTCAGAGCCATTTTCAGGCAAAATCTCCACGTGGGATAATCATCCACGGAAAACTCCGACAAGCTCCCCAGCAATTTCTGGTTCATCTTTCATGTACACCACAAGAGACACAAAAAGATATGCAGCGGAATGCACTAATTAATTTCAGAAAAGATATGTTCAGTTAACCACTGAAAGATATACTCGACTCACACCTTGTGAATAAGAAACAACTGTCTTTTGAACCAGTGCTCTGATGCCACTTGATGGTTTCAGTAACGAGTAACTGGTGTATGGGGGGAGGGGATACACCAGTCGCAATTTTCATTTAGCTTAACATCTTTTTCACTGAGATATACTGTTCATGTCAGTTTACTCACAACTGGAAGAGACAGTTGGAGTAGCTCTTCAACTGAGTTGCTCAGTTGGAGCCAATCACAGTTGGTAGCTCAGCTGGCTCCTATGCCTAAAGTACAGTTGTATGCACCAACTGAGGTTTCAAATAGTTTTGTAATGTGGAAGATGGTAGAAGATAAGCTCCTTACAAAAACTCAAACCTAAGGGGAAGGGGAAGGTTAAGTTCCCAAATTAGTGCAGTGCATATGATGGGTTAGTTGGTTAGGTACTGAATTTAAAATACTGAATGTGAAATATAGAAAGTAAGTACACAATAGTTTAACATGGTTTAGAGATCCCTCTCCTACGTCCACGACTTCCTTTTTGGGGAAGTAATCCACTAGATAAGCTTACGCGTACTTACCAAATGCCTCACTTGGATTCCATGTTCCAAGAAAACCTAACCAGTACGATTCCGAGTTCGAACAAGACCCCACAATACTTTTCTAGGCAAGTGCTCAACCTGTCTTAGATTCTAGGTTCTAAGGGACCTGTTCTTAGATTTCAGGTTCTAAGGGACCTGTTCTTGGATTACGGGTTCCAAGTAACCTGGGTATTGGATTATGGGTTCCAAGGGACTTGGTATTGGATTACGGGTTCCAAGGGACCTGATGACTTTGATTTCAGGTTCAAAGTCTGACCTAGGATTTAGACTAGGTGGTGAATCCAACAAGGAATCCTTCAACACTTTAGGAGAGTGGAGGCTTCAACCCAAGGCTAAGAACTCAATCTCTTGTTGAGAGAGAGTTCTGAGGAGATACAAAACAAGCAACGGCCAAGTCGCTAGCCTCAATCAGGAAGGGAAACTGTTGAGAGGCTAGGGGAAGAACAGGAGAGAAATCACTCTTCTTCTTCTTCACCAGTCGTCTTGCTTAAGAGAGAGAGGGGTGAAAAGTTGCTTGCGCCGCTTCGCTCTTTGTGTTGTCTCTTGGCACTTCGGCGTGCTTTTTCTCTACTTGTATCACCCTCATTTTAGCCTTGTTATGGAGACCTCTATTTATAGAGGAAGGTCAAGCTAGCCGTTGGAAAGAGCCATTTAACCTCTGCCAAAAGCATGGCACTCCACATGCTTTACTGGCAACTTTCCAGAGATGGTACCTGGGACCTATGCTTTTTGCACATTGCTATTGTCGGCCCATTTTTGGAAAGCTTTCCAGCTGACTTGTGCTCCCAAGTAGATTCAAAATCTGGATTGCAGCTCCTCCATCTTTAGCATATTTTCTTCTTAAAAGCTTCGAGACATCTTGACTTTGACACTACTTCTCTTTACACTAATTGTATGCCTCAGTTGCATGGTTCAGTTGTGGAGTCAGTTGAGCTGCTGTCCAACTGAGTTCGTGCTTCAGTTGGGGTTGATGTCCCAACTGACCTTGAGTGTCAACTAGGTGTGATCCCTCAGTTGAGTCTGGTCTCAACTGAGTTTGAACTTCAGCTGAGTTCTTTACAAACCTCCTTCTTTAGTCTGGCTGACTTCTTCTACTTGACTTTTGTAAAGATAAAATCCCTACGCTCAAACAGTGAGCTCTAGCTAAACAGACTAAAGCCAATCATTTACTCGGTTGGGGTCAGTTGGGTTTTAGGCTTCTTTTTAAACCTTAATAATTTTCCCATCAAGTTGTAATTGTAATCTCTCCCCAACTTGTTATCAAAAATAATAAGTTGTTGGTTTTTAAAGGGTCTTGATTTATTAACTTCACTTGATGACCACTATCTCGTTGTCTATGTTTGGAGTTAATTTTTATTTATTCTTGCGCTAACCCTCTACTTCTTATAGACTTGAACTTAGTTTATTTGTGAATAGGTGATGTCAGTTTAGGGTTTAGGCATCGTCAAAAAGGGGGAAATTATTGGAGTGTCATACTTTTGGCAGAGGTCAAACGGCTACATCCAACGGCTAGTTTACATCTCTCTGTTTAAATAGATGTCTCGCCATTTACAAGAAAAGAGTGAGAGCACACACATGCAAAAGAGCTATCAAGCAGATTCAGAGCACATCTCTCTCGCTCCAACAAGAACGAAAAGAAGGAACCGTAGAAGTAGAGTATCCATCCCTCCTCCAGTTCCGCAGTCTAGCTTATTGGAAAAAGGCCTTTCTTGATCGATCGAGTCACTAAGTCTTAGATTGTTGCCTCCTCTGTGCTCAGTGTAGAAGGCAACTTAGTTGGAAAGACCCCCAAACCACCCTTAGGTTTCTTTGAACCCGTAATCAAAGAGCTAGGTCGCTTAGAACCCGTAATCTAAGGATAGGCTTTACACTTGCCGTAAAAGTGTTGTAGGGGTTGTTCTTGCCCGGAAAAGAACTGTAGCTTGTGCACTTGCCCGTAAAAGTGTTGTAAGGTTTGGTTTGAACTTGTAATCAAATTGGTTAGGTTGCTTGGTACCCGTAAACCAAGTGGAACGTTTGATAAGCACGCCTAAGCTTATCTAGTGGATTGCTTCCCCGAAAAAGAAGTCATGGACATAGGATATTAATCTCCGAACCACGTTAAAATACTGTGTCATTTACTTTCAATATTTTACTTTCTGTTAATCTAACCAACTGACTTGCATACAATCTTTTATCTTACACTAAAATAGTTTTAAGGAACTGAACCTTCCCTTAAAAAGGTTTTCAGTTTAAGTAAAAAGTTATCCCACCAAATTCCGCAAAGTAATAACTCTGATAAAACCTCAGTTGGTGTTACACAGCTGACCCTCAGTCAAAGAAGTCAATTGTAGACCCAACTGTGTGAATCCTCCAACTGTCCTTTACAGTACTAGAGTCAATTGAGCGACATAGTTCTTGAAGAATCATTAACTTAATTTTTTATTGTTTTAAAAATCCCTACTAGTGTATCTCCACCCCCCATACACCAGTTACTCGTTACTGGGACCATCATCTACTGTTATCAAAATTGTCGAGTTTGAATGTTCGAGTTTCAGAAAGACTGTTGGTATAATACTTGAATGGAGTTAAGAGTGGAGAAAGTTCAATAAGTCGAACCGAGAAAGTTAGAAAACCCGAGTCAAGTAGAAATCCGATAACCGAGTTTAAAATTCATTCTTTTCCGAAAAGTAGAACTCGTCCTTATAAGATGTTATTCTTGAAGGAACGTGCAAAGTCGAGAAGTGACGAACGAGCATGAGTAATACCCGAGCAATACCACTTGACAGGTGGGTTTTTTAATCGAGAACTGATGAATGTGGTTATCAATTATTATTATTACGTTAGTTTTTAAATTAATTAACTTGTCAATGTTTTGAGTTTTGGTATGTTTAATTATTTACTTAAGTTATTATGATCCTGTGGAAGACAGGACAACACGCGTTGTTTAATTATTAGAGGTGACTGTGAGCCTTGCTTCGGTTAGGTCAGTCACAGTGTTTGAGAAGGAGGCATACTTCTTAACACACTTGAATGATGTAGATTAATTGATACCTAATATATATATATATATATATATATATATATATATATATATATATATATATTGTTTGACTGCGCAGTCGTTTCCGAAAAAGAAAATATTTTTGCATTCACAAGTTAACTGTTTTATATCAACAAACACTTGTGATGCTGTAATACCCCAAACTTTTATAAGTCTTTAAGTTCGTCTTGGTTAAGTTAATGTGCCTTGAATTATCTGTTAATGTGCTTTTGTGTGATAAAAGTTTCTGAGAAAAGAAAAATTCTCGTAAAATTATCAAAATACCCTTGAGTGCTCCTATGTGATTTTACTCGTTTCGGTTGTTCGATTCGAAGTATGATGAGTTATGTAAGGATGATTATACAAGTTTTATTTTGACTATGAATTTCAGAAAATTTTGAGAAACTTCCTTTTTCGATGAATAGTAACTTTTCTCAAGTTTTCAACAATGGTCGAATTTTTCCGAATTCAGTATAATTAGTGTCTTTTGAGTGTAAAAATTATTTTAAAATTTTTTTGATATGTTTGAGAGTCATTTGAGATCATTTGAGAAAAGATTTGAGTTTATTTTCGAAAATCCTAATATAAATAGTGATTTCCGAGATTTTCTTCGTTGCTCAAAATTTTATTTCGAAAAATAGATTTCTAGTATCCTTAATTTATTTGGTGAGGTATGAGACGAAGTAGAGTGCTTTTGGACGTTGAGAAAGTGTCGTGGTGAGTTTTAAATCGTTTGAGAGTTAATCGTTAAAGTGGGGATGTTTTGTACCGGAAAACTTTTTCTTTCCGGGGAATTTTATCTGGCCGGAAATATGACTAATCTTTAAGTTCCCTCCCCCACTCTCATTTCTCTCTCATGCTCTCTCACTCTCTTCTCTCTCTCGTCAATATCTTCTCTCTCTCTCTCTACTGCCGACATCACTGACGAGCTCAAATTTTGTACTCTTTTCGAGTGTTGTTATAGGTCTAGATCGAGTCGTTTTGTGTCTTTTTGTGTGTCTTTAGTGTCTAGGAGGACACATTATGAAGGCAGGGACAAACAGGGCAATCAATGAGGAAATAAAGCAGAAAAGGGAAATATATGACTATATTCCGCGAGAGAGGTCTCGGCAGAGATAAAATGCACTTTGGGCAAGGAAATGGAGCTTGCAGCTTTGGCAAAGGACCGCACATTCAACACTAAAGTTGTTCCGCTTCACAACCTGACCAAATCAAGTACGGCGAGGGATCTGGCCATTGGGCAAGGAGAGAAATGAAGAAGGCAAAGCGCAAGGCAGAGCAGAAAAGAAGAAGTGCACGTCTTGGGCACGGAGGCGTATGAAGTCAAGCATTTACGAGAGAAGAGTGCAGAACAAGAAAGAGATCAACCAAAGAGGAAGAGTGCGGAGTAAGTAAGAGATCAACCTTATCCAAGTAGTCGATAATGATGGAATTATTTCCTTCCTTATCTACGAAGATTCGTCCAAATCAAAATCTGCTAAATAAGGAAAGTCTCTTGGTCAATAGAAGCTACTAGAAGACACCTAGCAGATAGCTCGTCCAACCCTAGCTGCCAAGCGACTTATCTAATGGGCTTAGCCTCCAAGACCCACAAATTTCACATCTATAAATACTCTTAGATAGCAAACCGGATGTATCTTTCATTATCTCATTATCTTTTATTATCATTCAATCTTTTGCTCCTGTAATACATAGCTTAGGGTTTACTTTATAGTTTTCGAGAGTTTGCCCCTTCGGGGGCAAGCGATCTTTGTACTTTGTTTCCGATGATGTTGGTGTCATTCGGATTTATTTTAATTCAAGTACTTTTTCTATTTCGTTCTTTCTTTTCTTATTCTTTACTTTATGCCTAGGTAGTTATACGAATTTGTGCTTGAGTAAGACGACACTGCATAAGCATTAAATTTGGATGTTGATTCGGGCAAAGGGGAAAGCTGTATATATGTGTGTTCCCGAGGCATTGGACAATGATTTCAAAGAAGTTCGGTGGCTACGGGTAACTCGGAAGGTCAACGAGCCCTGGGCACATACGGATTACATCGCACGGAAGGTTATCAAGTGCTGCTCGTGCTTGTCTTACGTTCCTTGAGAGCGGCAAGAATGAGTTGTTAGTCTTGGCCTAGACCTGCAAAGATGTGTCAATGCTGGTGATTGTCGGACAGAGATCCTTGTTATCTCACCTGCACTGGAGTGGGCCCATCTAGAACCAAATGCTGCTTGACCAACGTGCACACAATAAGTTGTTATGCCCGGGACTTTTAGGCAAGTAAAAGGATTGACTAGGGTGTCCCTGTCAAGACCTAAACTTAAGGATGGAGTTGGGCGGGCTATGTAGCATACGTGGCGGCGTGATAATGGGGACCTGTATAGCTTTAGCTTATAACCACTGATAAGCATACGCACCATATATCCTTACATCGATGAAGACGTCTTGTTTATGTAGATTGACTCAACACCCAAACTCATGTTTGTCTTTATCTTTTATTTATTTTATTTATCTTTTAGTTTAACTTTTATTTTCCTATTTAGCCAAGACGTGTCTGTGCAGAGCCCAAACCCTTAGTGACACCCTGACCAAGAGAAAGCTACGCCAACTCCTCTTGATCCTATACTTACCACTAACTGTTCTTAGTTATGGGCATAGGAAAATTATAAATGTATTTTGCACGTGACTCAAACGATGGTCACGTCAATCACCCTTCTCTCTCTCCGTCTCTATCTGCCACATATACATATACCGATAACCTCCATTCCTCCATTGTTGATCAAGGAAGAAAGCTTGAAAGTTGCATGGAATCGAGTCCCAATCATCCTCCTTTTCGAAGCAAGTAAGGTTTCTCTTTTCTTGCTTCTTGGTGATCGAAATAAGCCTAAGAAGTTCCAATTTCTTTCTCTTATTTTCAATCAAATAGATTGAGTATTGGAGAGAAGTTTTGATCTTTTATTTTTAAACATGAATTCTTGAATCTTGCATGATTTCATGCATGAAATAAGAAGAAAATCCTTAATCATTCTTATTTTATTTCTACCGAAAATTTTATAGAAATTTGGAGATTTCCATGTTCAAATCTTGATCTTGAATTTGATTGAGGAATTAAGTTCTAGAAATTAATATAAGGTGTTGTGTATGATCAATTTTTGAAGGAGAAATCCTATGCATTTTCCGCTAAAAATTTTGAAAGTTTTAGTATGAAAATTAGGGATTTTTGTGTTGATTTCTTGATGATCAAATTGATGATGTTTAAGTATGATTTGAGTATTAGTAAGCATGTTAAAAAGATAAAAAATTTGAAGAGCATGAGTTGTATTATTAATCACAAAAAATTTCAAAACATATATGTATGTGAAATTCATGATTTCGATGTGGAAGAATGTTAGATGTTAAATTGATGTTTGATTTGTGAAATTGAATTCATAATGAGCATGTTTATAGAAAAAATTGAAGAAATAAATCTTTATGCTATAAAAGCCAAAAAGTTTGAACTATATATGCATGAAGAATTGTGATTTTTTATGATCTTGAGTTCTAAGTGATGAATTCAGTATAGATTATCGAAATTGAAATTATTAGAGGCATAATAGAACTTTAAATCGTTCAAATAGAACATCTAGGAAAAAAGCCCTAATATTTTTGAAGAAAATTACCTTAACTATAGAATTTTTTTGATATTTGTGTTGTTTATTGAAATTGATTGAAGAATCGATCAATTGGTTTCTAAGTATAATAGGATCTCGAATTTTTGAATTCGGATAAGTTATGCTCAAAACCTAAAAATTTCAAAACTTAGCAAATTTTTGATTTTGACCTTGTATGGATCAATTGATGTTATATCTATGTAATTAGATTTATTTAAAGCATGATAGAGCTTTGAATTTTCGTATATGTATATATATGTGAAAAAGTGGATCTTGTATGAAGAAATTGAGCATGAAATTTTGTGTTCTTGATGTTGTTTGATGCATGTGATCATTCTATCTTGAAATTGGAGTGAAAATAAGTATGAAAGCTTTTGGAATTTCTTAATTTAGGGTTCGTATGAGATAGTTACGAAAAATCAAAGATTTTGCTAAGTAAAAATCAAAATGCATGTTTTAAAAATCGGGAGAAAAAGAACTTGAATCGGGAGAAAAAGAACCCTTATGCATGAAATGTTATAAAAATCGAAAGTTTTGAGAATTAGAGTTAGGGTTTTTCCCGTTTTGGTTATCGAATGTTGAAATTGATCGAGTAATTGTCCAATTCAATTTATTTTAAGTAAATTTTGAAAGTTTGAGAATTTTCTAAGCACGTGCACGTAACACTTTATCTTGAGAAATTTTGACCAGTGTCTCGGATTTCGAATCCGATTCCGTAATTGAATTCCGTGAATTATATTAAGAAAAATGAAACTGTTTTAGTTCAAATTCAGTAACTTTCATTTTCAAGTTAAGAGTCGAGCAGTGTCGAGTCACCATGAATCAGTGTTTGAGTCCTGATTGTAATTCTGAATATGAGATTGTGTTTGTATGAATTTTTGTGATTTTCTAGAGTTTTTCTAGAATTTGGGCTATGACAAAGTGGTATCAGAGCAGTTAATCTACTCTTAAGCTTAAACTTCTTTGAGAGTTGAGTCTAGATTTAAATTCCTAGACTTGTTTGAGTCAGTAACACACCGAGCATCCCCATATCCATCTACCAGGTACAAATATTTTTGAAAGCTTTCCAAGTTTTAATGTAAATTGTGAGTTATTCAATGTTATTATTTGCGCTTATCTAAGGTTAATGAGCTTGATAAGTAGATTGAATAACTAGACTACTTTAGATTGCAAGAACGAGTACGTGGAGAAGGGAATTTCAAACGTGTTATTACCTGTCTTTTGTGTGCTTAATTCATTTTAGCTTCGTATAGGATGGACGACGAGACGAACAGGGCAATGATGCAGGACTACTTGCATATGCAAAAGAGTTACCACGAGATGTTGGCTGGATTTCTCGCACGTTACCGTAAGGTCTAGTAAGTCATGCAGTACTTGGACGTAGACACCGCCGACGGTATAGTTCATCTGATCTATGCCCTCCCTCGGGAGTGGTGCGAGTGGGCGACTTCGCTAGTGCCTAGCCACTTAGGACGACAATACCTCGGGCCGTACCTCAACAGTGATAGCAATGGGTTCATTACCACTATCTCGAACCAGTTCATCAGGCATGGTGCTCTGCCTCTAAGACCCTTTGACCACCCTCAGCGAGTCGAGCCGTGCAGCCCCATTTCTGAGCCCCAGCCTCAGGACGACCCAGCTCCGTTTCTTGTCCCTTCTTCGCCCCATTTCAAGTTAAACAGTTTTCATATGAGTCGTTATCCAGATATCATTCGCCCGATTAGCTCCTACGACCGCTTCGCCTTGCTGAGCTCGGTTTTGACCCAGCCAGACGGTTCATACAACCCTTTTCAAGCCCGTTCTTCGACATACGATCAACTCACATATTTCATGCGCCGCAATGACACTTTTTCTTCAATGCAAGTAGTTGCTGAGCCTTCTAGGCCTTTGCGTAAGAGTGATAAGCCATTCGAGGACCCAGCAGCAGAGATGACAGTAGGATACGGTTGCCTCCAGATGATCCCTGGTGATCATTTCTTGTACCCTGCTTTCAGTACTTCCCGTCAGAGACCGAGCCACGAGCCCGAGCTAGAGCTTGACAAAATAGTCGACATGGCCATGTACCTTCGTCGTGAGAGCAGCCCGCAGCTTGAGGATGTCAGAACCCGCGTACATCCCTAGCACAATGGTGACACGACCCACTTTTGGGATGTCTGGGTCACTAGCTCCAGCCATCTTTAGGCGATGGAAGCAACACAAGGTCAGGGTAGGAAGAGGATTCAGAAGAGGACTCTGAGGAGGAGCCGAGAGGTGTTGATGATCTGAGTGATGACAGCTCTAGAGCTTAAAATCAGTTCTAGAAAGTTGTGGAAGTTTCGAACGATGTTTTCTTTTGGGCGTTAAAGAGTTGAACTCTTTGTTTATTTTTTGCAGTGATGTATATTATTAGAACTCGATGCATAGTACAGTAGTAAGCCAAGCACGAAGTGGTAGCTTATGTTTTGTGCTTCTTTTGAGTAGAACGTCGTAAAGACGTATAGGGAAATTTTCTTGTGAATATTTATCCCAGATTTTATATAACTCTTTCAAAGAGGCCATCAATCGGTGATAAAAGAGATCGTTAGATAGTTCAAAATCAGCTTTGAGTCTCCAATTCAATTTAGTTGCTTTTGAGTATTTGAGTTATTATTTCTCCCTGAGTCAGTAAAGTGAAAGAGTGAGTCAAGAATAAGTTGAGAAGTGAGTTGAGTTTATTAGATAAGTAACCCTTATGAAGTTGAGTCAAAGAAAGAATTTGAGTTATTTTGTTCAGAGTTGCTATTTGAAGTGATACATGAATTCTTAGTATGTTATTATTTCTGTCATCTATATCTGAGTATGTGAGTGAGAATTTCATTTACTAAGTTGAGAAATATGTTTATTAAGATTGATGTATAATTTTAAGTTACTTGAATACCCATTTACAATGTGAGAAATTGTGCAAGTGAATGATTGTATGAAGTTGCAAAATTTATTCCCTTTCTAAAGCATGCCTTGATTGAGAAAAATGTCGTGAATTTTTGTTAAAGTATTGTTTGATGAAATTTCTTTCTGATCTTTAAGGAGAAAGGAATTTTTGAAAATTGAGAAGATTTCTAAATCGAACCTGGATCGTCTTGCAAAGAAAATTCCAAGGATTTCTAATTTCTGTCATTTCTTTTAAAATGCCTCCATGAAGAAACGACAAAAATGAAGAAGAAGAGCAGCGAGAGCCAACCCGCCGCCTCTTCAGAACGAAAGAAGGATTGAAAAAATCTTTCTTCGCCAAAATCTGCCAACCTTCGATGGAAAAGGCTGTCATACTTAAGCAGAGGACTGGATTCGTTATCTTGAGCGAAGTTTTAGGTTTCTTCATTATGGAGATCGAGAGTGTCTTGAATGTATGACGTACCAGTTTAAAGGATCTGCCGACTATTGGTGGGAAGCACGACAAAGGACGTATTCTCCTGAGAAACGTGAGAATTTGATGTAGGATCAATTTAAAGAAGCTTTGTTTGAGAAGTATGTGCCCCAAAGTTACCGCAAGCAAAAGGCGAATGAATTCGCGAATTTGAAGCAAAATAAGAAGTTAGTAGCTGAGTACGATCGTGAGTTTTGTGAGTTAGCTCATTTCGCACCTGACAAGGTGGACAGACACGAGAAGATGTGCGAACTGTTTTGCACCGATTTGAGACAAGATATTCGAGTGGTTGTGGTAAGTTAGAGTGGTCTGACGTACGCCGAAGCCGTGAACCGAGCGCTCGACATGGAGTTAGCAATGCAGCTAGAGAAAGGATCGCATTTTTTAGTGACACCCCAGTCCCAAGCACAGACGACGGCAGCTGCAAACCCTCAACCCTTCCATCACGGCCAGAGAATGAAAAGAAAGGGAAAATGGAGTGGTGGAAACCACCCTTATAGGAAACTGTGGCAGGGAAAGGGGCAACAACAACAACAAGTTCGGAAGGCGAGACCCCAACAAGCTAACCAGAGCAGCACGTCTTTAGAGATATAACGACCTATCTGAGGCACAGCTCGTAGCTACAAATATGATAAGCAAAATATATAAGTTCGGTCACAGCCGACATCAAAATGCAAAAATCATAAACTAGTGTATAACGTCTCAGCCTACCAAAATTAAAAGAGACTACGTTAGTTAGTAGCAAGCCATTTTTACCGAAAATAATAATTATACTTCATCAAAAACTAGGGAGAATGGAGAATGTGGTGCCTCGTGTCTGCCGTCTCGCCGCTAACTCCTTAGCCTGCAAAAGAAATATAAACAATAGGGTGTGAGTATGCAAGCACACTTAGTGGCGTAAACGCTGCAAGCAGTTATAACTAATTGTGTAATAAATCATAACATAATGAACCCTTCTTTCACTTAGCTGATTGTGAGACTAGTCTCGGTCCTTCGTGGACCTGAACTCTCGTGGGCCATCAACTCATCTTTGATCCCTTGTGGATCTGACCCCTCGTTGGCTACATTAGCTCATATGAATGACGCACGACACAACAATGATTATAACCATGTAACACTACGCATACAGATAAAGTAAGCCCCACCTTAAGTGATTTAATTCAAACCTATTGAAGCTTGCTTTGGTTGTCCTCCCTCGAGCCTTGGATGCGCCGCTCCCATCATTTAAAAATACTTTTAAACTTAGTCTTTACTTGCTTCTTAAATAAATGTAACGGCCTTAAACACAAATTCTTAAGATATCACTTTAAGTTATTTTAGGCAATATATTTGAAGCTTTAAGACATTCAAATATAAAAAAACTTACAGATTCTATTATAATATTAGTAGACAATTTAAACATAGCAATTCAATTACCAACAACATCTATATTAAATTAAATTCATCCAATAAAGCTACTCCAGTTATCAAATTAAAAAGAGTCATGAGCATAATAATAATCTCACAATTATTCCCCTGTCTTAGAATAATAATAATATGATTAGCTAAAGATTTAGTTTCTATTTAGAGCTTAGGAACTAGTTTATCTATACAATTTACTCCATGGTTTAAACCTAATCAAATAATAACATGCTCAACAAGTTAGTCATCAAAATCCTCATATCAAGTCAAAGAGAAGTGAATATGTAAAATTTCTATTTTGAAGTTTATGCAGCAACTCTAATGTAAATTCCGATCATATTAACCTTCAATTCTGGAAACGAACCTATGGTTGAAATGTCTACAGCAGGAGCTACAAAAGCCCTAAACTTATTCCCCTTCACAGCATGGATTTGATGCCGGAAAATCGACTCGAAAACGCACAGAAATTTTCGTGCACAGATGCGACACCTTAACTTAATCGGCTCATAAATCCTTTGTTCGGTGTCGGATTGACAATCCGAAGGTACCGTTGGAAAGCCAACGACAATAGTTTTCTAATGGTATCTAATTCGATGGGGTTTGATGAAATAAGACTGATGAAAAACGGTCTGCAACAGTCGACAGTGAAACTGTCAAAAAAACAGGGTAGAAACATAATTAAAAGACATGGCAGCAGCCACCACGCTGCCGCCGCCACCGCCGGAACTATTGTTCCGGTAACCCATCCCCCTCACTCACACAAATAGACTCCATCCCACCTACATCTACTTAAGACCTTTAGCCATCAAACAAGAAGAACGATAACTGAAGAGAAGTGCAGAATCATAAGTAATCCAACAGTCAAGTCGAAGAAACAAGGAAATAATTAGAAGAAATTACCTTAGTTTACTATTCAGAGACAAAGTGAGGGATGAAGGAGTGAAGAATGCAGGGGAAGAGAGAATGAGAGTTTTAGTGAATTCTAGTTTTAGAAATAAGACTACACCATATTTATATACATACATACAATACTATTAGAAAAATCTAGATACTTTATTTCTTTATTATTATTTTGATAAAAATCTTAGTTATTTATAATTTTATTAATCATATTTTATTAGTTAACTTATTTCTACTAAATTCTAGAATTTTTCACAACATTCATTTCATTAATCTTATTCACTTATTAAGTATAAACTTCACGTTTTTACTACGGCACATCCGCGCTCTAAGTCGGACAACCTGTAAAACATTAAAAATCAAATCCGTTAGTTGAAAAATTAATTTAACATTTTGCTTATATAATTAGCAAATAATAAATAACTTTAAAAGGTTCGGGGTATTACACCCTTCCCCCCTAAAAATAATTTCGTCCTCAAAATTAACCTTGCAAGTCTTTAACGTGAGGATATCGTGCTAAAAGGTCGTCTTCTTTCTCCCACGTCGCTTCTTCTAGACCGTGCTTACTCCATTGAACTTTTACTAATGGCACTAATCGATTCCTTAAGGTATGAACCTTTCTATCTAAGATGGCAATAGGCGTCTCCTCATAGGTTAGGTCTGGGGAGATTTGGAGATTCTCACGAGAGATGACGTGGCTTGGGTCAGGAACGTAGTTCCTAAGCATTGACACGTGGAATACGTTGTGCACGCCCGCTAAGTCTGGGGTAAAGCTAAACGATTGGCTACATCTCCTATCCTTGCGAGTATTTCGAACCGACCTACATATCGAGGTTGTAATTTTCTTTTCTTGCCGAATCGGATGACTCCTTTCATTGGCGCTATCTTCAAAAATATCTTGTCTCTGACCTCAAAATGCACATCTTTTCGTTTCGGATCAGCGTATGACTTTTGACGATCCTAGGCTATCTTAATTCTTTCTCTTATTTTTGCAACTACCCCAATTGTCCTTTCGACGATCTCGGGTCCCAAAATTTGTCTTTCTCCGACTTCATTCCAATGGATCGGTGATCTACATCTTCTCCCATAAAGAGCTTCAAATGGCGGCATCCCGATTGTAGCTTAGTGGCTATTATTATACGCGAACTCGACTAATGGTAAATGTTTCTCCCAGCTTCCTCCCAAGTCTAATGCACAAGCACGAAGCATATCTTCTAAGATTTGAATAGTTCGTTCTGATCCGATTGAGGGTGATATGCCGTGCTGAAATTTAACTTGGTGCCTAGGGCAGATTGAAGACTTCTCCAAAACTTGGAAGTAAATCTCGTATCTCGATCTGACACGATTGACACTGGTACTCCATGAAGCCTTACGATCTCATCAATGTAGAGTTGGATCAGTTGATCCATGCTAAAGATCATCTTTACAGGAAGGAAGTGAGCTTATTTCATCAACGTATCAATAATAACCCAAATTGCATGGTTGCCTTTGGCTGTTCGAGGTAATCCAACCACAAAGTCCATCACAATTTTCTCCCATTTCCACTCGGGAATCTCGAGAGGGTTTAGTAATCCTGATGGACGTTGGTGCTCGGCTTTTACTTGTTGGCAGGTGATACATCTTTCCACAAAACTCCCAATGGATCTCTTCATATTTCGCCACCAAAAAGTTGCTTTCAGATCTTTGTACATTTTGGTTCCTCGTGGATGCACACAGTATGGAGTATTATGTGCTTCCTCGAGTATCTCCCGTCTGAGCTCTTCATTATTCGGCACACATAATCTTCCTTCGTAGACGAGTGTACCATCCTCTGCCACTGCAAATCCTTGGATAGTGCCTTCAAACGCTTTCGTCTTCATTTTGCACAAAAAGTGATCGTCATTTTGTGCTTCTCGAATGCGATCTCTTAGCAGTGGGCGGACGACAAGTGCAGCTATGACTCCTGAGGTGGTTCTTGGCGGTTGCACCACTTCCAAATTCAGCATCTCAAATTCTCTAATTAGTTGCTTCTCGCTTGTAGGTAATGCTGCAAGATGACTTTTTCGACTTAACGCATCAACAACCACATTCGCCTTCCCAGGGTGATAGTGAATTGTACAATCGTAATCTTTTACTAACTCCAACCATCTTCTTTGGCGAAGGTTTAACTCCTTTTGAGTGAAGAAATATTTGAGGCTCTTGTGGTCGGTGAAAATTTCACACTTGCTGCCATAGAGATAATGACGCCATATTTTCAATGCGTGCACAACTGCTGCTAACTCGAGGTCATGAGTTGGGTACTTCTCTTCGTGAGGCTTCAATTGTCTCGACGCATACGCCACAACTTTGCCGTGTTGTATCAATACACATCCGAGCCCTTGCTTTGAAGCATCCATAAAGATAACAAAACCTTCAGCACCATCGGGTACGGTGAGAACCGGGGCTGATATAAGGCGTTGTTTAAGCTCTTGGAAGATCTTCTCGCACTGCTCACTCCACTGGAACTTTTCCTTCTTGCGCGTTAGCTTTGTTAATGGACCGGCAATCTTCGAAAATCCCTCTATGAATCTTCGGTAGTATCCAGCCATTCCAAGAAAAGCTTTTAATCTCGTTTATGTTGGTTGGAGTCTTCCAATTACTTACTGCTTCTACTTTGGACGAATCTACTTCAATCCCTTTCGCTATAATCACGTGCCCAAGAAAAGCTACTCGTTCCAACCAAAATTCGCATTTTTTAAAACTTTGCATAAAGCTTTCTTTCCTCAATGTCTCCAAGACGATCTTCAGATGCTCCACGTGTTTCTCCTTGGCTCTCGTGTATACTAGAATGTCGTCGATAAAAACGATTACAAATCGATCAAGATAGGAGTGGAAGACACGATTCATTAAATCTATGAAGACGCTAGGTGCATTGGAGAGTCCGAAAGGTACGACGGTAAACTCATAGTGGCCGTATCTCGTCCTAAACACGGTCTTGGGAACGTCACTCTCCTTAATTTTTAGTTGATGATATCCTGATCTCAAGTCGATCTTTGAGAACACACCTACTCCTTTCAATTGATTGAACAAGTCTTCGATTCGAGGCAATGGATATTTATTCTTGATCGTTAGCCTATTAAGCTCGCGATAGTCTACGCACATTCTTAAGGTTCCGTGTTTCTTCTTTACGAATAATATTGGAGCAACCCAAGGAGATACACTTGGTCGAATAAATCCCTTGTCAAGTAATTCTTGCAATTGAACCTTAAGTTCTTGCAATTCTTTAGGTGCCATCCTATAAGGTGCTTTAGAGATTGGCGCTGCTCCTGATACTATGTCGATCGTGAACTTGATTTGTCGGTCTGGAGGAATCCCTGGTAACTCATCGGGAAAAACATCAGCATACTCTCGCACTACGGGCACTTCAGTCACCTTACTTTCGCTGGGTGGTGCTGCCGTTATATTAACTAAATACCCTTGCCAATCTTTCTTTCTTAGCAGCTTGATTGCCTTCATGGCGGTTATGATCTTCGGATGAGCTTTTGTCCTTGCGCCATAAAAGATGAGCTTCGGTTCTCCATGACGTTGGATCTCCACCTCTCCCTCCCGACATCTAATCGCTGCATTATTCTTTGCCCATCCAATCCATTCCTAGGATTATACCGAAATCTCGCATTTCTCGGACGTGAAGATCGGCTACGAGCTCTCTCCCATTTAAGTCTATCCCTACGCCTTTCACAATCTTATCACATCTAATACTTTTCCCTGAGGGAATGCTAACCTCTAGTGCGTTGCAATTATCGTGGCTCACTATGCCAAGCTTCGAACAAAGTTTCATAGATATAAAAGAATGGGTAGCTCCCGAATCAAATAACACCAAAGCAGGAAGGTTTGAGACTTTAAGTATACCGGACATGGTGTCTGCACCGTCTTTGGGATCAGGTTCTCCTTTAATCATGGCAAAGATTCGGGGCTTTACTTTCTTCATAGGCTCATGAATATTCTTTTGTGGCTCATTCTTGTTCTTAGGGCAGTTATATGACATGTGTCGTGGTTCGCTGCAAGAGTAGCAAACATTCTTTCCCCGCCAGCATTCGCCCTTGTGATTCTTCTTGCACGTTGGGCACGGTGGTGTCTCTTTGCTTGATTTAAATGCTGTGAACCCATTGAAGAACCTGTTCTTGGCAGCCATTTCTTGTTGACTGGAGCATGCTTTCCGTTTCCAAACTCTTCCCATTTTCTCTTTCCGGATGAGTCGTGGTGTTTTTGGTCTTTAATTTCTAGTTGCAAACCATTGGAGACAGCTTGAGCTCGGTCAATAACTTCTCTATAGGACGGCAATCTCAGAGCAGAAATAATTCCACAAATTTCAGGTCGCAAGCCTTGCTCGAACCGACGAGCTTTCTTCACATCCGTGTCGACTAGATATGGTGCATATCGAGACAATTTGTTGAATTTTCTCTCATAGTCGACCAGTGTCATGCTTCCTTGCTTGAGATTGAGAAACTCGGTCTCCTTCTGTGTTATGTAGGACTGAGGAAAATAGCGATCCATGATCAGCTCCTTGAAGTCCTTCCAGACTAAAGCTTGGCGTTGTTCAGGGGTCATTGTTCGAGCATGAGAATCCCACCAGTGGCTTGCTTCTTCAGCTAACTGATAAATCGCACATGAGACTTTTTGCTCTTCACTACAACCCATAAGTTCAAATATTCGTTCTAGCTCACGAATCCACTCTTCTGTATCTTCAGGCCCTTCGGTTCCTTTAAGCCTTGGTGGCCCCAACTTTCGAAATTGTTCAATAATCTCAAAATTCCTTAATCGGGGCTGTGTAGCATTCATGCCTCCATTATGTTGTTGTTGCTGCATGAAACCTTGGAGAGCAAGTAGAAATTGAGCAAAGTCGACCCCATTGTTATTCATATGTGGGGCTTGTTGCTCGTCTTCCGGAATGCGTCGCGGAGGCATTATCCTATAACTCAATCAAGATATTTAGATCATAAAGTCAATATCCTAAGGTTATATTTCGAGGACTACTTTTATTCGAGCATAAATCCATAACATAGAGAGCTTTCATCAATTTATAGGATCATTGAGTAGACTTTTATTTCTTTCATTAAATACTCTTTATCAAACTTTTATCAATATCGTGTCAGGAATCCAAATCATATTCGTAAATCGTATCAAACTAAATTAAATTCATACTTTGACCATTGCGGACACACTTATTCTTTCACATTATTCATATTGATACGATCAAACTTTAAAATCTCTTTCCCGACACAATCATTTCATACTCACAGCATAACTATTAAACATAGTAAAACCATTTAACAATAACATGTTACCTCGGAGCCGGCGTATTGCAGCAGCCACAAACCACATTCTCTCCCAAGTATAGAACATTTGAGAGCCTGCCATATCTTTTAATATTTTTCTAATCACAATATCTCAGAAGCAAGTCTACAGGGTCGTAGACCTGCTCTGATACCACTCTGTAATGCCCCCATCCCTTGCGAATATGAAACGCTACCAAAAATATTATTTCATTTCATATTTAATTATCGATAGTAAAAGCGGAAGCCATAATAATAATAATAATGATGATGACAATTTAAAAAAAAAGATAACACAAGACCATATATATATATATATATATTAAACTGAACATGTATTACCTGTCATAGAATTTCCAATTATATAAATATATATACGTGAAGGTTAAAGCAAAATCTATTATATAATTATAACAACCATTTACATTTAAGTCTATTCTTAATTATAACAAAATCTGTTCTTAATTTCTAACATAATAATAATAAAATTTCTGCCATAACATTATATAAATATATATATATATATATATATATATATATATATATATATATATATATATATATTTTCACAGGCAAC
Organism: Schizonepeta tenuifolia; assembly: GCA_029490685.1. Classification (NCBI taxonomy): domain Eukaryota; kingdom Viridiplantae; phylum Streptophyta; class Magnoliopsida; order Lamiales; family Lamiaceae; genus Schizonepeta; species Schizonepeta tenuifolia. Next base: position 57,433,792 of record CM055956.1, read on the forward strand.
GAAAGTTAAAGGTAGTAAACGGCATTGATAGTAATCTAGTCAAAGCATCATATCTATAATAGAAAGTTGAGTCCATACAATAATATAACCATCAAATTTAGAGATATAACGACCTATCTAAGGCACAGCTCGTAGCTACAAATATGATAAGCAAAATATATAAGTTCGGTCACAGCCGACATCAAAATGCAAAAATCATAAACTAGTATATAAGGTCTCAGCCTACCAAAATTAAAAGAGACTAAGTTAGTTAGTAGCAAGCCATTTTTACCGAAAGTAATAATTATAATTCATTAGAAACTAGGGAGAATGGAGAATGTGGTGCCTCGTGTTTGCCGTCTCGCCGCTAACTCCTTAGCCTGCAAAAGAAATATAAACAATAGGGTGTGAGTATGCAAGCACACTCAGTGGGGTAAACGCTGCAAGCAGTTATAACCAATTGTATAATAAATCATAACATAATTAACCTTTCTTTCACGTAGCTGATTGTGAGACTAGTCTCGGTCCCTCGTGGACCTAACCGTGGGCCATCAGCTCATCTTTGATCCCTCGTGGATCTGACCCCTCATGGGCCACATTAGCTCATATGAATGACGCACAACACAACAATGATTATAACCATGTAACACTACGCTTACAGATAAAGTAAACCCCACCTTAAGTGATTTAATTCAAACCTCTTGAAGCTTGCTTTGGTTGTCCTCCCTCGAGCCTTGGATGCACTGCTCCTATTACTTAAAAACACTTTTAAACTTAGTCTTTACTTGCTTCTTGAATAAATGTAACGGCCTTAAACACAAATTCTTAAGATATCACTTTAAGTTATTTTAGGCAATATACTTGAAGCTTTAAGACATCCAAATATAAAAAAAACTTACAGATTCTATTATAATATTAGTAGACAATTTAAACATAGCAATTCAGCTACCAAAAAAATCTATATTAAACTAAATTCATCCAATAAAGCTACTCCAGTTATCAAATTAAAAACAGTCATGAGCATAATAATAATCTCACAATTATTCCCCTGTCTTAGAATAATAATAATATGATTAGCTAAGGATTTAGTTTTCTATTTAGAGCTTAGGAACTAGTTTATCTATACAATTTACTCCATGATTAAAACATAATCAAATAATAACATGCTCAGCAAGTTAGTCATCAAAATCTTCATATCAAGTCAAAGAGAAGTGAATATGTAAAATTTCTATTTTGAAGTTTATGCAGCAACTCTAATGTTAATTCCGATCATATTAACCTTCAATTTCTGGAAATGAACCTATGGTTGAAATGTCCACAGCAGGAGCTACAAAAGCCCTAAACTTATTCCCCTTCACGGCATCAATTTGATGCCAGAAAATTGACTCGAAAACGTGCAGAAATTTTCGCGCACAGACCCGACACCCTAACTTAATCGGCTCATAACTCCTTTGTTCGGTGTCGGATTGACAATCTGAAGGTACCGTTGGAAAGCCAACGACAATAACTATCTAATGGTATCTAATTCGATGGGGTTTGATGAAATAAGACAGAAAAACGGTGCAACAGTCGACAGTGAAACTGTCAAAAACAGGGTAGAAACATAATTAAAAGACATGGCAGCAGCCACCACGCCGCAGCCGCCACCGCCGGAACTACTGTTCCGGTAACCCATCCCCCTCACTCACACAAATAGACTCCATCCCACCTACATCTACTTAAGACCTTTAGCCATCAAACAAGAAGAACGATAACTGAAGAGAAGTGCAGAATCATAAGAAATCCAACAGTCAAGTCGAAGAAACAAGGAAATAATTAGAAGAAATTACCTTAGTTTACTGCTGGGATTCAGAGACAAAGTGAGGGATGAATGAGTGAAGAATCCAGGGGAAGAGAGAATGAGAGTTTTAGTGAATTCTAGTTTTAGAAATAAGACTACACCATATTTATATACATTCATACAATACTATTAGAAAAATCTAGTTACTTTATTTCTTTATTATTATTTTGATAAAAATCTTAGTTATTTATAATTTTATTAATCATATTTTATTAGTTAACTTATTTCTACTAAATTCTAGAATTTTCCACAACATTCATTTCATTAATCTTATTCACTTATTAAGTATAAACTTCACGTTTTTACTACGGTACATCCGCGCTCTAAGTCGGACAACCTGTAAAACATTAAAAATCAAATCCGTTAGTTGAAAAATTAATTTCATATTTTCCTTATAATTAGCAAATAATAAATAACTTTAAAAGGTTTGGGGTATTACACTCTCTCTCTCTCTCTCTCTCTCACACAGACACACCGCAGTAGCCTCCGCCCTCTTCGGAATCTGCTCTGCCCGACCGTCGTCGCCGTGTCTGCTTTCATTTTCTTTTGTTTGCTTTAAGTTACTCTCTATGAACTTGTATGTTTTATGAGTACTTATCTGCTTTTACTATTATAGTTTCAAATGTATTTTTGTTGTTAATTTGTCAATTTAAATGTTGGATATTGCGTTAAAAAATCAGCTGAATTTGCTACTTTGGAAGTACTACATCTATAGTGAGGCATAACTTTCATGGATTCTATTTTTGCCCTAGGAGCATGGTTCTGAGTTAGTAATTCAGTATAATATCTCTGAAGCCTAACTTTATATTTGGCAAAACTTAGACATCAATATTTCTTAAAACTTCTATGTAATTCAACAAGGGATTCTGCCCTCCTAAATGTTGAATCGTGGAGATAGAATCTTCTACTCGTGTATTTATGACTTTATTGCAGAGCTAGACTTTTCATGGATTCCAACCATTTACTTCAGTGTTGATCTTATATCAGGGCTAACATATGATAGAAATTCCTTGACTTCATCATCTCTAGTAATTCAAGTGGTTCCTGATGCACTCTATAGGATGAGAAAGATGTTTCTACGACTGTTAGATACATTACATGTCTATCCCTTGTCATGTTTGGTATTCTAGCATTTTCTTCCACAACTCTCACTCCTCATTTGTAAACAAAGTTTTGTCCAAGGAGGGGCTCAGAGAGAGATAGAGAGATGGAGGGGCACGAAGAGAATGCATCTACTCTCAGTAAACCATTGACTCAAAGCTCAGAAAAACTAGAAGATGAAAATAGACCCATATTTGATAGCAAAGAATTAATATTTAAGGAACTAAGAAAACAATTATATATGGCTAGCAGGACCTCTGATCTTTCTTTCTTCTTTCTTTTGCAGTTTTCTTTTCAGCTGATTTTAGTTATGTATCTGGGCCATTTAGGAGAACTGGCTCTTTCCGGTGCTTTCATGGCCACCTCCTTCACCCCTGTCACCGGTTTTAGCTTGTTGGTAAGTGCTAACCACCTCTCTCCCCCTCTCTCTTTCTCTCTCATTTTGTTCATATTGACTATGTTTTCACTTTATGTAGCAATGTCTGGATTTGTTAAATTAGTTAGTTTTAATTCAAATGTTTGTTCTTTCAAATTGGCAATCTTGCATTCCAAATGTATGTATATATGTAAAAATAAAATGATACTAACACCTTGAGCTCTTTTTAAGGAGATAGATGACCACTTAATGATCTTAGTTCAACTCTCAATTCTGAACGTGCTCGTGTGTTTAGTATTTTAACTTGATGGGAATGGCAAGCGCATTAGACACATTGTGCGGACAATCCTATGGATTTAAGCAGTACCATATGCTTGGAATACATATGTACAGAGCCATGTTTGTTCTCTTGCTAGTACGCATATCCCTCGCTGTAATTTGGGGAAACACTGGTTCAATCATGTTTCATTCTATAAAACAATATTGGAATTAAAATTGTTTCTAGAACTTGTGATCCTTTAAATGATCAGATAATCACGCAATTGATGAATCTCAGTGCATCTTTGCCGTCCTTTCTACTTTGATTGCTAATGTATATCCACTTTCTGTCGGGATGGTGTCAGCGAGTCTAAGTTTTGCAGTTGTTGTTAATTTAAAACTCTTAAGACATTATGGTCTTCCATTTCCTAAGATGAATTTGATTGTTGTATGGAAGATGGAAAAGATCTTGCACATCTAATTCAAGAAGAATTTGAGGTTTTGCAGAAGGTATTTCCTTTTCCTTTTGAAACAAATGAATCTAATTGTAGTCGACTAGCTATGCAGTTGCTTAATTTGTACCATGCTGGAAGGCTCGGTCATTATACCTTATAGATCCTGTTCCATTCCAGATAATGCTCAAAATGTTCTCATGTGATTTAACTACATAGGATGTTATATTTCCTATTAACTACATATGTTTCAACTTATAATTCAAGAAAAGCATGTCATGTTGTTGCTTTCTACTTCATTTAGATTTTTGTACTGCTACTTACTTCTTATGTTGAGATTTAAGTTATGTGTAGATGATTTGCTGCCACTCACTGCTCTATTCGTGGCAAGATTGTAGTGCAAGAAAGGGAGTTGCTGCCACTCACTGCTACTTACTTCCTTTTTTTTTAGTTGCATGATAGGAATTATATAGTCTTTGTGATTACTTGGACGAATGCATAGCTTATAACCAAATTGATGTGCTGCTAATGCTTGCTTGTTTCATTTACATGGGTATGTTGTCACTTGCTTCTTCTAATGAGATTTGTGGTGTTGTTAAATAGTGTGTTGATGATTTGTGTTAATACTTGATTTTTCTTTTTTAATCTAATTGTGGCAGGATTCTAGTGGATAAAAGGAGCATTTGAGTTGAAGGGTCATGTAGATTATTTTAAGCGATATCTAGATAGAACCCGTGTGTAATTTTGACTATATTCGAATGATGATGTACAAATATTTTGGATGAAATATATGATATATGTTATGGATGATTTTGATAATTTGGTAATTGTAAAATTATTTATTTTATGTGGAATTAAATAATTCAAAACCTTTGATAACGGAGACAAATGATTTTTCATAACGGAATAAAACGTTATGTACAAAGATAAAGATAACGGAAAAAAAGTGTAATGTATATGAAAATTACCGTTATCAATAAAAACAAAGATAACGGATACTTTCGAACTTTTATAACGGTAATAAACGTTATGTATCACACTTATAGATAACGGATTTTCATACGTTATTTATTTAAAAAAAACGTTGGTGTTGATGATTTCGATGATATTTGATCTTAGTTTCATCTTGATTTCTTGTATGAAAATAGAGGTTAATACTTTGATTATTTCTTCCCTATATGTATCGAAAATTTTGAGTTTAAATTAGGAATTTTCATGTTAATGTTCTTAGTTTGAATTTGATGATAGATTTGTGTTCTAGAGTATGATCTAAGAGTTTCTTTGTATTGGATTGAATGAGAAAGATGATGATTTATACATATGTATGTATGTACCGAAAATATGGTGAAAATTTAAGGAATTGTATGATGATGTTCTTAGCATGGATTTGATGATAGAAGATGAGATTAATGATAATAAGAATAAAATTGAAGAAATGAAATTATTTGTTAGTTTATTTTAAAGAAACCGATATATATATATATATATATATATATATGTGTGTGTGTGTGTGTGTGTGTGTGTGTGTGTGTGTGTGTGTGTGTGTGTGTGTGTGTGTGTGTGTGTGTGTGTGAAGAACTTGATGATTTTGTGATGTTTTTGATGATATATGGTTAGATGATGAGTGACTTGATGATTTAAAGATGATAGAATAAGAAAGACAAGAAGAATAAATTTTTAGAAATTTTTCTTAGAAAATTTCGAACCAAATAGGAGAATGAAGTTGATGATTCTTGATGTGGCATATTAGTTTTGCTTAATATGTTGATTTGATGATGAAGATGAAGTTAAAAAACTAAAGTAGCTTTTTGAAATTCTTGAATCCGAGATAATATGTGAAAGTTATCGAGTAATGAAAATTAGTTAATGTATAATCGAGCTAAAAATAAGAAACGAGTAATTTTGTAAAGTTAAAGTTAAAGATAAGAAAAATTAATCGAGTTAATAAATAATTAGAAGTAATTAGAATCTTTTTGCCAAGTTTGGTAATTTTCCGAGTAGTGACACATTTTACGAGAAAATGACGTAGACTTTATTCTGAATAATTTTTATTAAGAGTTTCGGATTTTAAATCCGATTCCCAAATTTGAAGTCCTTGATTTGTTTTAAGAAAAATGAAATTATTTTCATTTAAATCTAATAACTTTTATTTTTAAAATATAAACCGAGCAGAGTCGAGTCAGCATGAGTTATAATCGAGTCTTGAATGAGATTCCGAGTAAAAATTTGTGATTAAGTTAATTAATATAATTTTCTAGAACTTTTCGGAAATATTAATTATATTTGGAATTTTTTTCTTTTCCATCTATTTATCGAAGTCGATAGTTTACCTATTTGTGAATGTTCGATTCTAGATTTGAAAGTTTGTTTGTGAATGATTTGTGATGTTAGAACCTGAGAATTAATCTCGTAATTTTCTGAGTTCGTTTAACTCAAGAAATCGAGAAATACGAGACGTGTGATGTGAATAGTATTTTCTGATATTTATGGATTATTTAATTATTAAAATATTTGGATATTATGGAGTCAAGTATCTGCATTTGAGAGTCTGTTGGTGTAGTAATTAGATAGGACTGAGAAACCAAGAAAGATCGAGTTAGATAAGTGGAGATAAGTTAAGAAATCCGAGTCAAAGAAGTCCTTCAGCCGAGCGTTTAGGTCGTTACGTTTTCGAGTGAGTAGTCTCGCCCTTATAAGATGTTGTTCTAGAAGGAACGAGTGGGACCGAGAAGTGAAAGTGAGAGAAGAAAGCAGCTAACCGACAAACCCCTCAGCAGTCAGGTAGGCTTTTTAACCAAAAACAAAGTGATGAATGTGATTATTATTATCATACTATGTGAGTTTTGAAATTAATTGACTTGTCATTTTTATCTGAGTTTTGGCATGTTTAATCACCTACTTGAGTTATTATCATCCTCTGCGAGACATGAACACACGTGTTGTTATTAATTGTTTGACGTGATTGTGAGCTTTGCTTCGGTTAGGCCGGTCACAGTGTTTGAGAAGAAGGCCTACTTCTCCACACACGAGAATTATGCGGTAGATTGATTCATACTTGCTATCAAATTATATATGTTGACTGCGCAGTCATTTCAAGAAAAGAAAATGATTTTGCATGCACAAGTTAAATGTTTTAAACTGTACTGACACTTGTGATGCAGTGGCAAGGCAAGTTCAATTATATAGCTCTATCGAGCAAAGTTTAAATTATTTTGGCATGTGTTCACTGAGTACGAAGTACTCAGCCCTGCATGTATTTCTAAACGTGCAGGTTAGCATGGATGACGGTGGCGGAAGATGCTTGGTCGTGTGTTGTGTGTTTGGAGTCGAGTCTTGTTTTGGTTTAAGCTTGCAATTGCATATCTTCACATATGTAATTGTGGGACTTGAGATGTTATTCCGCTGCATGATAAACAAACTTGTTTATTTGTTTTAATTTTAATACTCTGGCGTTATGTCGATAGAATGAGCTTGATGCTCGAAAATATTTTCCGTATTTCCTTTTATTCTACTGGACTTGGATTGTGATGCTTCAATTGCTTTCGACACTTGAATTATTTATTAATTCTCGTTCATTTGAGATTAGAATTGAAAGCATGTTCTACTTGTTATCACTTTCAATCTATATTCCCTTGTTCCCGAGCATGTTTCCATGTCGAGTTATGTTTTATATTCGAGGTTTCACCTTACTGCCCAATGGATGTGAGTCGTCTTTACACATCCCGAAAATGGGTTGTGACAACACTTGTGGTCAATCTGGTCATTTCTTAAAACAGTGCCCAAGTAGGCAGCAAAGAGCATGAAGCTGCAGGCCAAGTCAGTACCAGCCCTCCCAGATGAGAGCCATAGCAGAAGTTCAACAGCAGAAGCGACCCCAAGGTCCGCACAAGCCTCAGCAGCAGCCTTCTCCCCAGGAGCAATCGCACTTCTGAAGAGTATTCGCTATCGAACAGAAACCCGGAGTCAAGGACCAGAGAAATCTCGCAGGTTAGAGAAGTTTAAAAGACGCTAATTTTGATATTAGTGTTTCGCTTTCGTTCATAGCTAGTGTTTGAGTAGAGACCTCTCGCCTAAAAATAGATAAGTCGAACCAGGAGTTTAGAATGTCAACCCCTTTTTAGTAAGTCAGCATTAGTTTCGCGTGTTTGATTGAATTCAGAACTCAAGTTCGGAAAATTGTAAGTTGCAGCTAGACCCCCGAGTTCTTCCAGAAAGAATGTGGATATAATCCTGTGAATGGATTATTTAATCAAAGATTTTGCATTGTCTTGTTTTAATTATAAGCAAATGTTGTGCCGGCCTTTAGGAAAAGAGCCTGTTGTGATTCATGGCATAAAGGAGAAAAAGGAGAAGTGTGCTGTTAATTCAGCTATCTAATTGGAAGAGTTGATGAGGAGAAAAGATACACTTCTGTATCCATTTTAGCTAAGTAAAGATAAAGAAGCAGAAGTTGATTATCGAGGATGTAGCAAAAATAAAGAAGAATGAAGAAGTTTCTCCAGAAGTTTTGCCTATTTTGCCTCCTGATAGGCAACAAAAGTTAAGATTGATTTGAGGCTCGATTTTAAGAATCTTCCAGAATGACCTTAAAAGATGCTCCGAGGTTTGAAGATTCAACCTCAAGAATTGATGGAGTTGGATTTTATTTGACCAAGTGTTTCCCCTAAGAAACACTAATCCTGTTAGAAAAGAAGATAATAGTTTCATAATGCGTATCGACTGCCGAGAACTTAGTGAGATTGCGCTAAAAAACAAGTAATCCTTTTCCAAGGATAGATGATTTGTTGACTAGCTAAAAGAGGTTAATGTCTTCACCAAGATTGATCTAAGACCTGGATGTTGCCAGTTGAAGACCAAACAAGCAGATATTTCGAAGACTGCTTTTAGAACAAGATGTGAATATTATAAATATGTGGTGATGATATTTGAATAAACGAATGCCCCAGCTGTGTTCATGGATCTAATAAATAAAGAGTTCATGGAAATTTGAACAAATTGGTGATTGCGTGCATCAAGGATATGTTAGTCCAACCAATGAGTGAAGCCAAGCAGGAGAAGTATCTTAGAATTTCGTTGAAAAAAGTTAAGAACCAGAAAGTTGTATGCCAAATTCAGAAGTGTGAATTCTAGCCAAAAGAGGTGAATTTCTTAGGACACATTGTTTCGTCTGAAGGAATAGAAGTTGATTCTGCTAAAGTCCAAGCAGTGTAAGCAGTGTAAGAGTGGAAGTCCAAGCAATCTTACCATTGCATCATAAAAAATTGAAGATGTGTCTAAATGCAAGGCAGAAGAGTAGTAGCTTAAGCTTCAAGATAGCTAAAGTTTCGCAGGCAAAAGTATGTGACGCACGATTTGGTGAGATCATTTCGGATTGCAATAACTTGAAGTGTGTCCCTGAGCAGAACGAGTTAAAGATGAAGAAAAAGGGATGGTATGAGTTGAAGAGTTGATACTTAAGGATCAGGAAGGAAGAAGTAGAGGATATCATTGAGGCAGGAGACAACGTTATGTTTGTTCCATAGTGGAATCTGCGTAACCAACTAATCAAAGAATTAAAGAAGGAGATTATGAGTGAAGCTCATAACACCCTATACCCTGCGTATTTAGAAATTTCAAGAATATATCAGGACCTGAAGCAGCAATTCTGGTAAAAAGAAATGAAATAGAATGTAATGAGACACGTGAAAGAGGTAGTGCGTTTACATGGAGTTCCCAATTTGGTCATGTTAGATCAAGACTCCAAGTTTACTGCACATTTCAGAGAGGTTTTCAAGAAGAAATGGAAATGCAACCACACTTCAATGTTGTGTATCACCCTCTGAAGAATGGTCAATAAAAAGGACTAACCAGATTTTTTAAGATATGTTAAGAGCTGTTGTGATAACCAAAGGAGATGAGTAGGACCAACGACAAGTTATCATAATTGGAATAGGAATGGCACCTTATGAAGTCTTGTATGAAAGGAAGAGTAGAACTCCGCTCTACTAAGATAAGGTAGGTGAGAAAAAAGTAACTGGGTCAGAAGCAGTGATGAGCCGAAGTCCAGAACAGATGAATGATACCCGGAGTTGCAGTTGAGAGGTCTAGTTACAAGATTAAGAGCCAAGAAGCTACAAGGTTATTTCCAGTGCATTGTTCGGAAGAAACTGGAAGATGAAGATGTTGAAATTAAACAGTCCAAGTTGGTGAACTTGACCAACATCCAAAATTGATGATTATGATGAGCCAAGTTTCGAACAAGTCCTTTTGGTTAAAAAATTTGGTTTTTTTCATTTAGTTGCTTTATGTTTTATTTTAATTGGGCTCAGACTTTGTATTACTTAATTTAATTATTTTAAGTTAAGTAGTAAGCCCAATAATTAGTATTTATTCAATTTAAATTAGTAGCCCATTTGTCACAACATGTTAAGTGACAAATTGGCCCAAGACCTTAGTTAGGCCTAGTTCGAAATATTCAAAGCTTGCGCTTGCCCTTGATTTTTTTCGAACCCTAAGCTCTAGTATTTAAGTCTTTGAAAAATACTATTCACGGCAGACTTGTTTGAATCAAAAACAATTTATGCTATTCACTTGTCTCATAAAAATACATTCAGTTCTTCGTAGAGTTTGTTGTTGACAACTTCAAGCTTGAAATCATTTGATTCCTTCGTGATATCCAATAGTATCCGGGTTAATCAAGCCATTGAAGAATACTCCATACGTGCATTTCGGATTCGTGTTTATTCGGGGTTCGTTTTGGGTAAACTTCACAATCCTATTTTTGTTTTCTTCATCACCACGTCATTCCACACCCTTACAGTCTTCAGACACATCCCATACCTCTATAGTACTATCATCTTAGTCCATATATCCTCCCAAGTCCAATTTTCAATCACATAAACTGATCGAGCCAAATACAAACCCTAATAGCCTGAAAAATTAACCATCGTGCGAATTTACAAATAACTTGTCGAATTTGCTGAATTTTGGATATGTGGTTCCTGACTTCAATTGATAACTTGTGTTGAAATTTAAGCTTAATCGGAATTGATTTTCTATAGTTTCCAATCGAGTTTTCTTCTAGGGTTTTTAGTCGTTAGTTTTGGCATTGTTTTGTGTCATGTTTGTTTTCTTGTTCAATTTTCGATTTAGATCAGTCCATTAGGAATTTTAATCTGTATTAGTTCAATTTGTATTTGGATTGAATCAACCTTTCAATTAATGTGTGTTCGAGTTATTGCTTCTGTACATTTATTGCCGTATCATAAATTTTGTATCAGAGCCACGTCAGCTCTTGTTGGTCATAGTTCAATCCAAATTGGTGTTACATTCTAGGGGCAAAAGTGACTGAATAATTTAAAAAAACAAAAAAAATAGTCGAAGCCCTAGAATTAGATCGCCGAAGAGTTCTTTTGTAAATTCTTGATTTTTTCTTGATTTAAATATTGGCGATCTTGATTGCAACAAGTTTCTTGAATTTCTTGTTGATTTTTGATTGGTTCTTGATCAAATTTTTTTGAGTATTTTGAGGTGGGTAGTATAGTTGTGTTGTGCTTACCGTGGTGTGTCACATTTGTCGTCCTTCGTCGATTAGTGATTGGGGACGTCGGATTGCAGATTGTGTTCTCATTCTTTGGAGTCTAGATTTTTTATTTTTATTTTGGGCAACTTAGGTTTTCGGTATTCTTAGTTTAATAGGGTTCAAAATTTTGGTTTCCTTGTTCTATTAGCAATTGGTTTTATTGCTTTCTTACTTTGGCTCAAATTTGTTTCCTTAATTGAATTCAAGTCCAAATTGTAACAACTTTTCATCCAAAATTCATCATCCAAAAAGTTCACAGAAATTGTCCTGTGAACTTTTTCTGGTTTTAGATTTTTAAATTTTTTTCATTTTTTTCGTTCAAGCAGCTCGTGTTTTGTGACGTTTGAGTCGAATTATTGTGAGATATTGTACTTGGGAGTGATTTGAGATATTCGTGGTTCCATTGCTATCCTATGGTTATCTGGAAATCAAGTCCAAGCTCTTGATACTAAAGAGTTGACGACAGATTCTACTGGGAAAATTTGTGCAGCTTAAAGCAGTTTTAATTTCATTCATTCTTATACACTGAGTGACATACACGAGTGGAGAATTTCTGAGAGAACAAACAAGTGATTATGAGGAAATGTGAGGTCCTTTTTATTTCTTTACGTTTGTTCATTGTGCAGGTTTTATGGATCCGGGAAAGTCACCAAAGGCTTTGGGCACCCAACCAGCTGTGATGCCAAGCACCACTTTGATGCTTTGAGTGGTCATGTACAGAGTCAGTTCAAAGAAGTTCAGAACACAATGGAACGATTGTTGGCTAAATTCAAGCAGTTCAGTATAGCTAAAGTTCGGACACCACCACTTACCAATAATCCACAACCAGAAGATGAGTTCGAATAGCATGAAGAAGCATCAGAGTTCGAACACTTTGAGGATGAATGAGTTGAGGATAATACAGTTCAGTTCTTCCCACATCAGAGAGACAGAAACGACTTTGCAGCTCGAGGTAGAGGTCGGAATCAGGGTGCTCACTTCCAACCACATTTCCAGACAGCTCGCCGAAATGTCTATCCAGAATAACCTAGATATGGTAATGCAGATGGTTTACTAAGCAACATCAAGACCACCATTCTAGAGTTTGAAGGCAAACATGATTCAGACGCCTATTTAGACTGGGAGCATGATGATACTATATTTTATATGTTCATCATGTGTTTTTAGGAGTAGATCGAGTCTAGTTATATGTCTTTTTAGTCCGTTTTAGTGTCTGGGGGGACACTTTTGGTAGTAGGTAGGGAAGGATAGGAACTTGGACATATGGAGTGGATTTGCGCGTGAAATTGAGCACTTCGATACGATGCGATGGTCAAGGAGCTTTGCTCGCAAATAAAGATACCGAGGGCGGAAGTCCAAACATATAGAAGCTCCTACATATCATTCAGCATGACCAATCTAGACCGCGTGCAGTCATTTCAAGCAGGTCAAGATGGCAGGAGAAAGGAGAGTATAAAGGTTCTAGACATTGCAGCTTGCATGGCATCATCTGGAGGACCAAAAAGGAAACAATTCATGCCTTGAAGGTAAAGGAATCGAGAAGACAAGTCCTACCCAGATTAGGAGACAAAAGGAAAAGGAAGAGATCTACCTGATAAGGAAACAAATCTTTCCTAATCGTACTCGGGCAAAGAAGGAATTTGCCAGCTGTCTTGAAGGCCCGTTTGTGGGTTTTTAGGGTTTCGACCTGTGATCCTTGTACTTTATAAATAGGTTCATACTTGTAGCCTCAAACACACAAGCTTTTACATATTTGTTTCATACAATTTACTTTCTTGCAAGATACAATTTACCTTTCTGCTGTTAAGTCCCACTTTGGGAAGACTATCGTTTAAGTATTTATTCAAGTATGTTTTTTTCTATCTCTTTTGTTATTGTTGTTTACTTTATGTCTAGCTAAACCTTTAGATCTGAGTTTAGGTAGAGGATATGTGATATAAGTATTTTTATAACTCGTGAGGTCTAATTAGGCAAGATAGCTATATATGTGTGTGTTTTTGAGGCGTTAGGCAATGATTTCAAAGCAGTCTGTTTGTGCCAAGAGACCATGGGCAATTGGAGGGCAGTAGATTCCTTAAAAGGGAGGTAGCTTAGACCAATAGGGACTGAGAGAGGTTTGCCTCACGCTCCTTGAGGGCGGCAAATATCATGTTGAACTTGGGCGGAGCCGAACAAAGTACGCTAACGCTGGTGAAAAGTTGGAGCGGGATCCTCGTATCTTATTGGGTCGGAACGGGTTCGTCTAGTGCCCAAAGCTGTCTATCCATACTACACCCCTTTTGTAGGATCCTCGAGGGGTGGGTTAGGCATGTAAGGAGGATTGTTTAGGGATTTCACTCAATTCTTAGAAGTAAGGACGAGCTGGGCAAATCGTGGATGTGGGCATGACAACATGATAGTAGGACCACAACATAGTTTGCCTATAACCGTTGACACACATACGTAGTGAATATCAATGCACGTATGATCGAGTTACACTTATTCATATTGAATCGAACCTGAATCCAGATTGCCTTTTATTACTGATAGTTTGCTTGTTTAGTTTCAGTTTTTACTTTTCTTTGTTTTGCCTAAGGCGATAGTAGAAATAGACCAAACTAACACTGTGATAGGATACTTTCAATAGAATATAGCAGTAATTCCTCGTGGGATCGACCCTTAGTTATCGACTAGTAGAACCAAGGGAGTGGGCATGGAATAATACAAATTGTATTTTGCCACAGCCAAACGACGGTCGCGTCAAAATTGGTGCCGTTGTCGGGGAATTAATTTTGTGGTATTCTCTTTTGTGTTTGTTCTTTTGATTTTCTTTTATGCTTAACCCTAACCCTGTAGAGAGTTCGCAACCTTGGTACGAGGATAATATCAACCGAACGCTAAGGCAGATTAAGGCAGATGCAAGGAAGAAAGCAGAAGAAGAGGCACAACGTTTGGTGATTTCGGAGAAAGAACGGAACTCTTTAGAAGAGCTAGGCGATACACCAATTGAGGAACAGTACTCTTTAGATAGCGAAGAAAGGAAAAGTGTACAAGAGGAAGCAATGGCCAGAGAAGAAGAAAAGACTATGAAGAAGATGGTTTTCCCTAGCTTACTGAAATCTTATTTCACCCAGATCCTGCCCAAATTCAGTGACCGTCTAGGGGAGGACCCAAAGAGGCACTTTCAAGATTTTAAGATGACCTGCGGAACTGTTCCTGCTAAGGGGAACCTTGAAGAATATATGTAAGGCTAATCGCTTTCCCGTTCTGTCTACAAGACAGGGCAAGGGAATGGCTTTACACTTTGCCCGCGGGGAGTGTCAAAACATGGCAAGAGATGCAGCAAAAGTTCTTAGAGAAATATTTTCCAGCTGCACGTATTCAGGCAATGAGGAAGAGGATTACTAGCATCAAGATGGGCATTAATGAGACGTTCTATGACTATTGGAACAGGATCAAACTTATGCTTGCAAAATGCCCACAACATCAGATTCTTGAGTACGACTTGGTCAGTGCTTTGTGGGAGGACTTCGAATTGGAGAGAAAGCCTTGGTGAATGCAGCTTCCCAAGGAACACTCATGAACAAGCCTCCGAGCAAGGTTTTTCAGATCATTGGAGAGATGGCGGATTCTAGGATGGATGAGGTAGGCGAATTGCCCAAGGCGACAGCAGAAAGCCCATCGCGAACTGATGAGAAGATCTATAAGCTAGCCACACATATGGAGTCTCCCATTACTCTAATGACTAGCAACTACAATAAAGCAGTGAGGGCATGCGGAATATGCACATCGGTCACACACCCAACGGATCAATGCCCAACACTTTATGAAGAAGAGGATGTGAATGCTATAGGTTTCAATACCAATCAAGGGAGGCAATATGATCCGAATTCCCAAGTTTATAACCCCGGATGGAGGAACAATGAGAATCTGAGGTATGGGAACAACAACTATAAATAGTTTAGGCAACATGCACAGTAACCTCAACAGCCACGGCAGCAGTATCCACCACGTGATCCAAACAAGCCATCATTGACTGAGGGCATTTTGAAAGATGTCCTAGTCAAGGTAGAAGATTTAATTTTTCAAGCATACTTTTATGTGCTCAGCATAGGCAAGACGAGAGGTAATGCATCGGTTATGTTGCTGGGAAGACCATTTATGAAAACAGCCAAGACCAGAATCAATTGCAACACTGGGCAATTAACATGTTAGTTTGATGGAGAAAATGTCATGTTTAATATTTTGAAGGCAATGGAGCATCCACCAGACACTGAAATGGTCGAGGCGATTGATCACATTGATCAAGTGGTGGAAGAGGCAATCCCTCTTATTGGAATTTGAGATACTTTAGATTTGGTTATTCAAGATAGAATGGAAGAGAGTCCAGATAACTCGTTTCAAGTTGCTCAAGCTCTAAATTATTTAAGGGCTGAAGAATAAGGAGAGCCAAGACTACCGCAGCTTACTATACCCAGTATAAGGCAAGAGGATAGGTTGGTGCCATCACTGATCAAGGCACCCAAGCTTAAGTTAAAACCGCTCCTAGATCATTTGAAGTACATGTTCTTGGCGAGGACCATACATTACCAATTATCATCAATGCAAGGCTAAGTCAAGAAAAGGAGGAGTAAGTCCAGGCAGTCTTAGCGCATTATAAGGAGGCAATTGGGTGGACTTTAGCGACATCTAGGGCATTAGTCCAATTATTTGTCAACACCATATTAGGCTAGAGGATGATTTAAGGTCAGTGAGGGATCTCCAAAGGAAGTTGTGATGAAGGAGATACTTAAACTTCTGGACTTGAGCATTATTTACCTATTTATAGAAAGTCAATGGGCCAGTCCAGTGCACATGGTGCCCAAGAAGTCAGGAATTCAGCTGGTTGCCAATGAAAGGAATGAGATGGTGGCTACTCGACTGCAAACCGGATGGAGGATGTGCATTGACTATCGCAAGCTTAACAAGGAAATGAGGAAGGATCATTTTCCTTTGCCTTTTATCGATGAGATGTTGGAAAGATTGACTTGGAACAAGTTCTTTTGCTTCTTAGACGGGTATTCATGTCACAGCCCGAATTCTAATGTGTAAGGAACGACTAAAATCCATTAGACAGTGAAGAATGAAACAACTGAATAAACACGACTCACAAGGGAACATGCTTATGTACAAGGGGATCTTTATTGAAAGCGATAACAATTAATCAACTTGCTTTCAATTAACCATTTCAAAACTCAATGAAACAAGTTTGTTAATTAAGAGTCAAGAGGATATCAAAAGAAAGTGTCGAGCATGAAACTCACTAATTAAATATCAGAGTTGAAAGAATTTAAAACACGATTAAATATCGGTGTTGCAGTGGAATATTACATCAAGTTCCAAAGTTATATGTATGAAGACATATAACGCAAGCTTAAACAAAATTTGACTTGAAAACAACGAACGTCGCCAAGCACACTTGCACCAACATCATCCGAGCTAACATGCACATTTTAGAACTTGCACACATGTATGTACCAGTTCTACAATCAAATATGGGTGTCGAGAAGTAGGCCTCCTTCTCAAACACCGTGACCGGCTCACCCAAAAAGGGAAGCACACGATCACCTCTATGTGTGCACAAAAATTCTGTCTCACACAGGACTGAATTTGTTCTCCTCAAGTAGATGGCAACATACATAAAAATTCAAACATTAGCAAGTCAATTAATTTAAAAACTCACATAATACGATAATCATAATATTTTATAATATCGGATTCATCGATTTGTTTCGGTTAGAAAGGCCACCTGTCATCCAGTGGTTTGCTCAAAATACCTCTTTTTTCTCGCTCCTTACTTTTGGACACCACTCGTTTCTTACTATCGATCTTTACTCGTTCTTTCAAGGATAACATTCTTATAAGGACGAGTTCTACTTTCTCGAATAAAAACGGAATCTAAACTTGATTACTCAGATTTCTATTTGACTCGGGATTTCTAACTTTTCTCGGCTCGACTAATCGAATTTCTCGACTCTTAACTCTACTCAATTACTATACCAACAGGCTTTCCTCAGACTCGAACATTCATACTCAACAAACTTAGACAAATTTAACTTAATCAGATAATCAAAATCAAAAAATCACTATTCATTCCATAAACTCAGATTTTCTCGATTTCACACATCAAACGACTTCGGAAAATTACGAGATTAAATCTTAATCATTTTAAACACAATTCAATCACATTCACGTCGTCACATCTCGAATCAGGTATTCAAAAATAAACAAACGAATGACTTCAATAATTAGTCGGAAAAAGAAAAATTTTCAAAATTTCTTAAAATATTCTAGAAAATTTCCAGAAATTCACATATATTCATACATGCTCAATGTCATACTCAAAAACTCATTTAAGACTCAAAACACTGTCTCATGCTGACTTGATATTGCTCGAATTCTTAACTTAAAAATTAAAGTCCTCAGTTTTCAATGAAAATAGTTTTACTTCTCTTATAAAAATTCAACTAATCCAAATATTGAATCGGATTTGAAATCCGAGACCTTATGCAAAAATTCTTGGAATAAAGTAAGACACTATTATCTCGAAATGCATGCACATACTCCAAAAATTCTCAAACTTTCACAATTAGCTTAAAATAAATCTAATCGAATAATTACTCAATCAATTTCAACTTTCGACTTATGAATCGAAAAAATCCTAAATTGAATTTCTCCTAAAAGCTTCGACTTTTATCACTATTTTTCCTCATTTTTTGCTTCAATTTTATGTGTATTTATGTGTCAAGTGATCTTTCTCATTACTATTTTGTCGAATTTTATTGTTAAATTCATTGGTTCTAGTTAATCTCGCTAACATGTTGGTTTTGTAAGAATTGCGCGAGAATAGATGAGAGATGGACGAAAATGAGAAATGATGTGACAAATATTTGAGGAGTTGAACTTTATAGGATTGAAGTACGCTTCGATACGAGTTAGTAGGTGAAAACCGTGCACTAATCGGAGTTCAGACGAGAGAGATATGATGAAAACAAAAATGGCGCGCGAGGCAAGGCCAAGTGATTGCTTGACCCTCTAAGCGATCACTTGACAGGGTCGTTTGGCCAGACAGAGAATAGGGCCAAGCGATTGCTTAGCCTCCCAAGCGATCGTTTGGCCAGACAGAGGACAGGGCCAAGCGATCGCTTGACCCCCCAAGCGATCGCTTGGCCCATGGCAGCGTGAAGGCGTAAAAACCTACTATAAATATGACAGATTTATTTTCTTCCACCTTTTTCGACTTTTTGGGCGATTTTTCAGTTTTTGAGCACCAAAAACACTTTTAGATTGTTCGTAGTTTATTGCTTTCATAGATTAATAATTTTATTCCGAATTGAAGAACATCAACACTGTTGGGAAATTTATTAGTAAGAGTTTTGATGAATTCTAAAACCAACTGACCCCAACCGAGTAGATGTTGCCAGAACCTAATGTTAGTTGGTAGGCTCGCTGTTTGAGCATTGTTAAGATTTCATCTTTACAGGTCTCCAGCTGAAGATGGCAACAAGGCATCACTCGGACAGAACATCAGTTGTAAAGAAAATAACTGAGAGTTCATCAGATGAGAAGCAGTAAAGGGGAAGAGAACATCAGATGAAAGGAAGCCATCTGAGCATTCGAACCCAATTGATTAGATACAAGGAAGACAACTGAGTGTTCAGTTTCAGAACATCAGTTGTAGAACTCAACCAAGAAGATCAACAACTTGAAGATGAAGTCAGCTGAGAGTTCAACTGTTAGTTGTCAGATAGAACATCGGCCGAAGAACAAGTTAGTTGAAGATCGAAAGTCTTAACCGACCACTCCTTGTTGGAAGTCTGTTGTTAAGATTTGAATTTCAAAAAGGAAGTCACGTGAGGGTTTGACCGTTCAGTCATTACCCCATTTGGCCCAACACAAGGCTATCTCAGATGGAAAGCAGAAGAGCACAGATGCCATATCGGGAAAGTCTGCAGAGATGAGAGACAAGCCATCGCTTTCAAAGAACAGAGATCAACAGCTTCTCCAATGGCTAGTTGATACTCTCCGCCTATAAATAGAGGCCTTCATTCATTCGAAAAAGATACAAGACACACACGCGAGAAGAAACCAGAGAGCGAAAGAAAGAGCAATATTCTTCACGAGCTGAACTGAATTTAATTTCTTAGAACATCACTTGTTGAGAGTTCTAGTGTTAGTTAGTTTTTGTGTCTTTAGATCGAACCTTGAGAACATCACTTAGTGAGAGTTCTTAGAGAGTTAGATCATAGCTCACTTCGTGTTCGAGCTTTTAGTTGGAACCCCATTTTCATTCGCCTGAAAAGGTTTAGGATCCTACTCTTCCGGCAACTGAGTAGTTAGGTTGTTTAGTACCGGAAAACTAAAGTGTAAGGTTGATAAGTACCCACAAACTTATCCTTAATGGTTGCTCAGCCCGCGTAAGCTGAGTGGTTTGTCCAGAAGAACTTGGACAGAGTTGTGTGGACTCACAACTCCCCGTGGACGTAGGAGGTTTCTCCGAACCACGGAAATCTCTGTGTGCTAGTGTTTACTTTGTTTATTTCTTGCATTCTCATTTGATTGACTAACCAGCATATAATCTGCATCTGTGCATTCTCAACTGTTTTGGTTTTTGACCAACCGTGCAAAAAGGCGTGAGTTGTTTTACGAGTTTAATTTCCACCACATTCCGCACAACACTTCACTTCCAACTGAGTGTTCTTTACTCAGCTGTGATTCCAACTGAGCTGCCTTACTCAGTTGAAGTTATTTTTGGGGGTTAAGTTTTAAAATCCTAACTGGTGTATTCCCCCCCCCATACACCAGTAACTCGTATCGGGACCATCAAACACCACGGATTCCATTGCGATTTTAGATTTCTTTCAATTCAAGTTAAGTTTATGAGTTTAATTTATTCTTACTATTTCAATTCCTTGATGCAATTAATTTCTTTGGTTTCATGCTTAATTTCAATGTTCTTATTGCTTTCATTAGATTAGATTTACATTATTGCCTAGGTTTAATTTATGCTTAATTTATCTTTTCGCCTAGTTATAAACAAATCAAAACCCTTTGTTTTACTGCTTTCTTTTTCTTTTCTTTTTGCAATACAAATAATTTCCCTGTTAAGTTTTCCTTGAGAGACGACTTGGGTTGATTAATTTATGCTACTCTGATCTCGTTTAATTATGGGCAACTTTAGGATAAATTTAGTCAAAACAAATTTGGCGCCGTTGCCGGGGAAAATCTCCAACCGAACTAAAGCTCCAACCGCTGAGGAGTTGAATGAGCAGATCAAGGAGCGGGAAGATCAGTTGAAAAAGCAAGAGGCGCAGATCGGCCAGCTATTGAAAATGTCAGATGAACAGTCCGAGTATATAGCTGTTCTTCTCAAAGAGTTGCAAACTGAGAAGGACAACCTGATAAAGCTATATCAGTCATCCAAGATCATAGAGAATCTAATCAGTTACAGCCGACAGATGGATGACAAGTCAGGACTCGGTTACGATGGGGTCAAGGATACTGGAATTCCTCCCGCAACCTTCATCAAAGCAGTGGATGTCTCGGTTGCCAAAACGGATCCATTTGAGCCTGAAACTCCTCAAATCAATCCAACCACCAAGTCTCAGCAAGCACAACCGAAAAAGAAATCTACAACTGAGAAAGGAAAAGGAAGGGTGGATGGAGAACTGAACGTTCCATCGGTTGGGACATCAACCGAGGGGGAATGTTCCACGTCACAGAAGAGGAACCAGAGGCGTCGGAGATACAATCGAAACAAAAATCAGAACCGACCTCTGAACCGTCCACAGAAAGAATGGAACCGACCGCAGAGCCAACAAGGACTCAACCATCTGAATCAACAGCGGTTCCATTATCAGTTCAACCAGAGGTTCCAACCGAGTCAACCAATGAGGAACAGTTCGAACAGCTGGAGATATTCATGCCACAACTTGAATCAACATCCGAGCATGACCAGCTGTCGTCATCAGTCAGAAAGATGGAATCAGTATCAGCTATGAAGATTCCAACATGGCGTCCGACCATCAAGACAAATCCAACAGGATAAAAACCGCCATCAAAATAGGGGGAAAGCTTCTCCTCCGAAAGTCAACAATGAGAGAAATCCATCTCCTTCCAAGAAACAAAACCTCACTACTAAAAACAAGCCTAAGGATAACCGAGGTGTTGTTATAGTTGATGATGAAGGGAAAGTGATCTGGAATGATAAATCCATCTGAGTATACAGGAAAAAGCGACGCACAGTTCCAGGGGGAACCCTGGAACTGGTTCTAACCCTCCAGGACCCAACTGAAATTGGGGACCTAAGCGAGTTTCTCTTTGCAGGTACAGGAGAAACAACTGAGGAAGAATAAAGCATCTGCAACAATGTGGGTGATGGACAGTGGATGCTCGAAACACATGACGAATCTGAAGGATTTGCTTGGAAGTTTCGTGGAGAAAGAAGGTCCATCAGTTACTTTTGGTGACAACTCAAAAGGTTACACCAGAGATTACGGTACACTTGAAACCAATCATGTTTCAATCTCTAATGTTTTGTATGTTGATGGATTGAAGCATAACTTGCTCTCCATCAGCCAATTCTGTGATAATGGTTTTTCTGTCAAGTTTGATGCACAGGGTTGCAGGGTTAAAAATGTCGGATCAAAGCAGGTGATATTGTTGGGAAATCGATCACCAACCGGGAATGTCTACTACGCTGACTGGAACAGCAACCTCCCTGACACCTGCCTGTTATCAAAGAGCAGTTCAGATGTGAGCTGGCTGTGGCACAAAAGGCTTAACCATCTGAACTTCAAGACTATGAACCGACTTGCCAGACAAGAACATGCAAGAGGCATACCAAACCGAGTGTTTTCAACAACACACATCTGCAGTGCATGCCAGTTGGGAAAGCTCGCTAGATCCTCCTTCCGGTTGAAGTCGACTTTCTCAACCGACCGAGTGTTACAGCTGATCCACATGGATCTCTTCGGGCCAGTTGCACCAAAGAGTATGAACGGGAACGAGTACACCCTGGTTGTAACTGATGACTACTCAAGATATACGTGGACCATCTTCATGCACCACAAGAGTGAAACCCGAGATGAGCTACCCAAGCTGATGGATCGGATATCAAACCAACAAGAGATGAAGATCATTTCTATCCGATCAGATCGTGGAACTGAGTTTCTAAATGAAACCATCATCGAGTATTGCGAGAAGAATGGAATTACCCATCAAACATCAGCCGCGTGTACTCCGCAACAGAATGGAGTAGCTGAGCGAAAGAACAGAACGCTAAAGGATGCAGCTACATCTATGTTAACCAGCTCAGCTCTGCCAAAGAGATTTTAGGCTGAGGCCATTAACACTGCATGCTACACTCAGAACCGGTCTCTTCTGACCAAGCGGTTGGGAAAGACACCATACGAGCTATGGAGACGCAGGAAGACAGATATCTCATATTTTCGTGTTTTTGGTTCTAAGTGTTATATTCACAACAATGGGAAGATTCAGTTGAAAACTTTTGATGCCAAAGCTTCGAAGGGCATATTTCTTGGATATGCCGCTCGGATCAAGGCTTACAGAGTTTTCAACAACAGCTCTCGTGTTGTGAAGATAACACCTCATGTTAGTTTTGATGAATCTACTTTTGAGTGCAGGGAACAGGCTAAAGGACAACAGGTTGACCCACAAGTCCCATCAGCCCTCACAAGATCTCAGATTCTAAGGCAAAAGAATCTAGCTGAACCACTGGTTTGGGCAACTGAGGATGAGGATCCATACTCCTCTGAAGATGAATGCGAGGACCCCAGCTCATCTCAAGGGGGAACTCCAGTTGATGCTTCTCCAACTGCATCAGCATCCGAAGCCCAACCGAGTCCGATTCAAAATAATGTCAATGTTGAGGATCCAGACTCAACAGCTGATCAATCACCAGCTCTGAAGACTCCAACTCAGATCACGGAACAACCACAGGTGGAAGAAGAAGGAAGACGCAACCGAAGATGGTATGAAGTTCATTCCACTGACAACATCATCGGAGACCTAACCAAAGGTGTGCGTACAAGAAGCAGAGTTGCGACTCAGGATTCAACCGAGGAAGATTCCAATACTTATGCCCAATATGCTGAGGAGTTGGCAGTTCTTGAGGAATTCGAGCAAGCTGGAGATGTTGCCATGATTTCTTGCTTTGTAGCTGATGTGCCAGAACCGAAGAACGTTGTGGAAGCTCTCAACTGTGTTCACTGGACAACAGCCATGCAAGAAGAACTGAATGAGTTTCTACGCAACTGTGTATAGGAATTGGTAGAAAGACCAAATGGTGTCAAGGTTATTGGATTGAAGTGGATTTTCAAAAACAAGAGAGACGCCATTGGATTCATTGTGAGAAATAAGGCAAGGTTGGTAGCTCAAGGATATTGCCAACAAGAAGGAATCGATTTCGAGGACTCCTTCGTGCCGGTTGCAAGGCTGGAAGCCATCCGAATCTTTCTAACCTATGCCGCACATCACAAGTTCAAGGTTTATCAAATGGATGTGAAGTGTGCATTTCTTAACGGAGATATCAAGGAAGATGTATACGTTGAACAACCTCCTGGTTTTGAGACTGGAGATGGAAGAGTGTACAAGTTGAAGAAAGCAATTTATGGACTAAAACAAGCACCCAGAGCTTGGTATGACACTCTTTGTGGTTTTCTTCTGAACTCGAGTTTCAAACGAGGGTCAGTTGACAAAACCCTGTTCACCATCAAAGTTGGAGATGACATTCTTGTTGTGCAAATCTATGTTGACGACATCATATTCGGTTCTAAGTCGGAGGAAATGTGTGAAAAATTTTCAAACCTCATGAAGGAGAAGTTCGAGATGTCGATGATGGGCGAGATGAATTATTTACTTGGATTACAAGTGAAGCAGTCGCCAGAAGGGATTTTCATCAATCAATCCAAGTATACAAAGGAGCTCATCACCAAGTTCGGATTGCAGACAAGTAAGACAACAAAGATCCCAATGAATACTAACTGGAAGATTGAACCTGGAACTGAAAGAAAGCTCGTGGATGCCAGCAAGTATAGAGGGATCATTGGTTCTTTGCTATATCTGACTGCCAGCCGGCTAGACATACCATACGCAGTTGGAGTGTGTGCTCGGTTCCAAGTTCAACCAAGGGAAGCACACATGTTAGCAACAAAGAACATTATCAAGTATCTGAAAGTAACTGTTAATATTGGGTTGTGGTATCCAACCGACGACAACATTCAGCTGACCGGATACTCAGATGCAGATCTAGCCGGAGATCGGTTGGACAGAAAGTCTACTTCTGGACACTGTCAGTTCATGGGAAGCAAGCTGGTTTCATGGTTCTCCAAGAAACAAGCATGTGTTGCCACTTCTACAACCGAATCAGAGTATATGGCTGCCGGAAGCTGTTGCATGCAAGTGTTATGGCTGAAGGAATAGCTGAGAGATTATGAAGTTGCAACCGGACAGGTTCCCATTCATTGTGATAGCTCGAGTGCCATAGCTATCTCTCTGAATCCTGTTCACCACTCTCGGACAAAGCATATCGACATCCGTCATCATTTTATCCGAGATCATATTGAGAAGAAGGATGTATCCATGGAAAAGATTCCAACTAAGATTCAGAGAGCTGATATCTTCACCAAACCTCTAGCTGAAGCACGGTTCAAGATGCTATGTGACCTCCTTGGACTGTTGGATCCATCAGATAAGGAGTCAAGTGGGGAAAAGAGATAGATATCCATCTGAGGGGGAAGCTCAGATGAAGGGGGAATCTCAGATGCGGATCGCCAACTGAAGACATCAAACGTCAGCTGAACAGAACTCGAGTCAGCTGATGGTATGCTGCAACATTGGATCAGACATCAGCTGAACAGACGAACTCGAGTCAGCTGATGGTATGCCGCAACATGGAAACACAGCTGATTTCGACATCAGCTGGCAGGTAACATTTATGGCTGAAGGTGTTATGTTCCTAAATGAGAATGTTTGAAATAAATTCAAACATTCCTGAACTAGTCAGTTACATTAAAAATAGCCATCATGTCGCATTAAATGTAAAGTACGGCTGAACATCCATAGCCTACTTTATAGTGCGACTAGGCTGACAAGATAAACTGTACACCTTCTCACGCGCTGGTTGGAACTCGGATCAAAACGTCAAGTCAAAGATAGTCAACAGTCGCGTAATCTCAGCCGTTGATGGATTCGCGCCATTTAACCCCAGCCATCGATTTCATCCGAGTCAAAGACCTATATAAGGTGAAAAATCAGGAAGAAATCTCCTACTTTCCTCATTCATGTATATCTGATTTAACTGTTCATCGTCTTCCCAATTTTTTCCTAACCCGTTTCTGCAAAAAGATCTTCTTTCCTTTCCTCTATATATTCCCTTTGCAGTGATCATAAATGGCACCAAAAAGTAAGAGAATGGCTTCATCCGGACCATCCCTAGTCCCTACCACATATGAAGAATCGTTCGATATGCTAGTGTCGAAGATTCACTTCGAGCAAATCCTCTTCGACGAGGATCTGGAGTCGCCGGTGTTGGCCCCCCTCGCCAATACTCTCCGTGAGAATGGCCTCCTGGAATGGGCCAAGCTCTGTCCATCCCATCTTCTCAGGCGACAAGTGGGGGAGTTTTACGTAAACTTGAAGGCCCCCCTTGAATCTACAGAAGGAGTATCTACGGAGGTGTCCTGCCGACAAAGAGATGTTCCAGCCAGGACCATACGTCATGTCACCTTCCCTATCGACGTATCTGATGCCCTCCGATACATCATTCCCGTCGACCACACCGCCACAGAGTTCCTAGAGAATATTACCGACGAGCAGGCGGATGAGTTTCTGCAGAATGCTCTGATCGAGCCGGAGAGATTAAGGAGCAACATGCAACGGACAAAGCTGAAGCCAGAACATCGCCTGCTGTTCGATGCTGTGTCGAAGGTGGTGTTCGGTTACAGTGACGCATTCGGCGACATCAGCCGACCCAAGTTGAAGTAGTTGGTGGCCTTGGAGCACCAACACCAGATCAACTGGTTCCAATACTTCTTGAACCAGTTGATGGTGGAGAAGTCGAAGATCTCCGAGACGACATCCGAGTCGGGAGAGAAGCTGCTGAGTGTAAAGGGGACACTCAACTTTGGCTGCAAGATCTCTGCCCTCATCTTGCTCGCGACCAAGGACCGCAATATGGTCTGGGCAGACTGCGAGGAGACGCCGCTGAAGAAGTTGCTGTTGTTTCCGACAGCCAAGAAAACACAGGAGGTGCTCAGGAGTGTCTACACTCCTAAGGAAAAGAAGGAGTCTGGAAAGACAGCTGAGTCAACAGCTGAGGGGGAACCAGCCGTTGCTCGCCCCGCCAAGTCCAAAGCTGCACGCCGACGAGCTGAGTCAGAGAAGGAGTCAGCTGAGGAGCCCTCCAAGAAAAGGTTGAGGGTGAAACTCAAAAAGAAGGTTGTTATTGAAGAACCAGCTGATGAACCAACTGAGGTGCCAGCTGAGGAGCCAGTTGATGTACCAGCTAAGGAGCCAGCTGAGGCGCAAGCTCCAGCTGAGGAGGAAATGCCAGCTGAGGAGCAAGCTCCTGTTGAGGAAGATGCACCAGTTGAGTCGGCACATGCTGAAGAGCCATCTGAGTCGAGCCGCTCAACTGAGGCTGCCATCTATGAGATCGCCCCTCGAGCACCCCAGAGCTGATGAGGTTGAGGAAATGGAGATAGAAGTGACGTCGGATACGTCCTCCTCATCTGAGGACTTTGAAGATGTTCCCACCTCCCCCACGGCAGGAGATAATGCCGTACCGCCCCCAGAGCCTCTTGCTCTTTCTACCCCCTCTCAACCAGATATTCTGAGCACTCTGTTCGATGCCAACATCATGACCGCTCCTTCGGCTGATGTTGAGGAAACCATTGAAACCTCCCTCCCAATCGAATCCCAAATTCCGAGCTCTCAGCTCGATGCCGATGTTGCGACCGACTCTTTGGCTAACATCGATGAACCTCTTGAACCTCAGCCATATAATCTTACCCCTTCCCCAATAAATGAAGTGGAGGACCTTCAGGCAGTTGCGTTGGAGCACGAAGGAAGGGTGGCCTACTGCTTTCAAAAGCTGCTAGGCTTGTTCCCTGAGGCTCGCAACATGCCCATCTTCGCCACTCTTAGAACCGAGCTCTTGTACCAGTTCCACCTGATCTTCAGCCATTGGTACGTTAAAGAAGATACGATCAGGGTACAGAGCTGGGACAGGCTGAAGTCAGATGAGTCCCGCATCCGAGCCTACTTCAACTATTCCAACTTGGAGGTGGCTTACAACAACCGGATTGCGCTGCTCACTCGTCGGATGGACCAGAGTAGGGCTGAAGGGACGGACACCAGGGAAGCAGCTGGAAAGGAGTGCGTCGACTTTCTCGATAGCATGTTGGTTAAATTAGCTGATTTCCTTGAGGATGTCGATGCAGCCGCCGCAGCAGCGAAAGAAGAAGAAGAAAAACTGAAGCTGTACCTGGCCAACAGACAAGCCATGGTCACAGCTGAGCCTCTTGCTCTGATTACTCAAGCCCCTCCAGCTGATCAACATGCTCCCTCAACTGAAGAAATCTATGAGCTGGTAGCTGAGAGGGTCAACCAGCTGAGGACTGAACTGCTTGCCAACCTCCAGCACCAAAAAGATGACCAGCTGAGGGAGATGGAAGCACAAGAAGTCAAGAACCAACAACTGGTGGAGGAGAATGTTGAACTGAAGACCAAGCTGAATGTTTTCTCCTCCTCCATCAGTCAAGAAGTGTCGGAGTTGAAGACAACTCTGTTGGGATTGAAGTCGGAGCTCAACATCTTCAAATCCTTGGTCGACTCAAATCTTTCCAAGTCCCAACAGACACAGGATGCAGAATGAGAGTCCAGGTTCGAGTCACGTTGGGCTGAGTTCGTTGCCTTTCAGACAGAGGTCATCAACAACCTCTCTGTCTTGAAGAAGGCCGAACAAGAGCGCCAGGACTCCGAACTAGCGAAGAAGGTCGAGCTGGAGTGTGCGGTCGATGAACTCTTCAACCGTGTTCAACTAACCGAGGATAAACTCAACTCTTTGGATGGTTCAGTAGCAAGCCTTGTTGCTGATGCCAAAAAGGGGGAAGAGAAGGAGACGGAGGTTGAGGCGCAGGAAGAAGAAGAGACCCAAGAACAAGGAGTGCCAGCTGCTCAATCATCAAAATCTCAGCTGAGGAAGAGGAAGTCTACTGCTCCCAAGTCAACTGAAGTCGGTGGAGCTGAGATGTCTAAAGACTTGGAGCAGGTAGAGAAGTTTGGAGTTTCCTACAGCTCCATAGCCGAGATCGCAGCCGAGCTGGATTCTGAATTCAACGGGATAACAACCGAAGAGTGCATTGCAGCGGCCAAGGCTATGGATGTAGAGGAGAAGGATTATATGAACCCGAGCTGGATCAGGAAGTTTGCCGCCAGCCAGGCGAGGAGGGTGAACCAGTTTGAGGATGAGCTAAAAAAGGTGTCCCAGAACCTGGACCGCAACGTTGCCTCCCGCAGCCGACGCCGCATCAACAAAATTCAATCAAAGGCGGAAGCTCGGTTGAAGCAACAAAGGTTGCCAGCTAAGTCCAAGGTCGAGAGTCGGTTTAGGCATGTTGACAAGTGGATGCCGATCGAGTGGAATGAAGAGTGGGAGTTGTTCAAGCAGGAGTTCGTGAACGACTTCTACTATATGAAGGTTTACGCAACTGATGACCCGAGGAAAGCGTTCAAGGAAGCGCTGACCGAGTTGCACTCAGGAGACCCGGGCATGTTCAATCAATTGAGGCGGGCTTTGATTGACGCCAACCTGGACTTGAACACAGTTCCAGTTCCCAAGAGGGTTATTTATTGGCCTACCTGCCAAGAGAGATTTTTGTTAGGATCTTTAGTAAGTATGGGCTACAATTTTAGCTCAGTTAGTTTTCAAGCAACTGTTGTAATTTTTGGTTTTTGTGCCTATCTGTGTAATCATCAGTTGTAATGAAAACTTCAAGTATATATATTCGATTCACCTTGATGAACAATCCCTCATTGTCCAAGCTCTGAATCGCAAAGCCTTTTAAATACCATGTTATAACTGTGCTAACCCTTTGATGTTTTATCTTATAGACTGTCTAGAATTTTAGCTGAGATTTTAGATAAGTTAGTAAGGTTTAGATCAGTAGCGGTTTAAAGTTGTAAGTGGTTTTGGCATCATCAAAAAGGGGAAAATTGTTGGGAAATTTATTAGTAAGAGTTTTGATGAATTCCAAAACCAACTGACCCCAACCGAGTAGATGTTGCCAGAACCTAATGTTAGTTGGTAGGCTCGCTGTTTGAGCATTGTTAAGATTTCATCTTTACAGGTCTCCAGTTGAAGATGGCAACAAGGCATCACTCGGACAGAACATCAGTTGTAAGGAAAACAACTGAGAGTTCATTAGATGAGAAGCAGTAAAGGGGAAGAGAACATCAGATGAAAGGAAGCCATCTGAGCGTTCGAACCCAACTGATCAGATACAAGGAAGACAACTGAGTGTTCAGTTTCAGAACATCAGTTGTACAACTCAACCGAGAAGATCAACAACTTGAAGATGAAGTCAGCTGAGAGTTCAACTGTTAGTTGTCAGATAGAACATCGGCTGAAGAACAAGTTAGTTGAAGATCAAAAGTCTTAACCGACCACTCCTTGTTGGAAGTCTGTTGTTAAGATTTGAATTTCAAAAAGGAAGTCACGTGAGGGTTTGACCGTTCAGTCATTACCCCATTTGGCCCAACACAAGGCTATCTCAGATGGAAAGCAGAAGAGCACAGATGCCATATCGAGAAAGTCTGCAGAGATGAGAGACAAGCCATCGCTTTCAAAGAACAGAGATCAACAGCTCCTCCAACGGCTAGTTGATACTCTCCGCCAATAAATAGAGGCCTTCATTCATTCGAAAAAGATACAAGACACACATGCGAGAAGAAACCAGAGAGTGAAAGAAAGAGCAATATTCTTCACGAGCTGAACTGAATTTAATCTCTTAGAACATCACTTGTTGAGAGTTCTAGAGTTAGTTAGTTTTTGTGTCTTTAGATCAAACCTTGAGAACATCACTTAGTGAGAGTTCTTAGAGAGTTAGATCATAGCTCACTTCGTGTTCGAGCTTTTAGTTGGAACCCCATTTTCTTTCACCTGAATAGGTTTAGGATCCTACTCTTCCTGCAACTGAGTAGTTAGGTTGTTTAGTACCCGAAAACTAAACTATAAGGTTGATAAGTACCCGCAAACTTATCCTTAACGGTTGCTCAGCCCGCGTAAGCTGAGTGGTTTGTCCAGAAGAACTTGGACAGAGTTGTGTGGACTCACAACTCCCCGTGGACGTAGGAGGTTTCTCCGAACCACGTAAATCTCTGTGTGCTAGTGTTTACTTTGTTTATTTCTTGCATTCTCATTTGATTGACTAACCAGCATACAATCTGCATCTGTGCATTCTCAACTGTTTTGGTTTTTAACCAACCGTGCAAAAAGGCGTGAGTTGTTTTACGAGTTTAATTTCCACCACATTCCGCACAGCACTTCACTTCCAACTGAGTGTTCTTTACTCAGTTGTGATTCCAACTGAGCTGCCTTACTCAGTTGAAGTTATTTTTGGGGGTTAAGTTTTAAAATCCTAACTGGTGTATTCCCCCCCCATACACCAGTAACTCATATCGGGACCATCAAACACCACGGATTCCATTGCGATTTTAGATTTCTTTCAATTCAAGTTAAGTTTATGAGTTTAATTTATTCTTACTATTTCAATTTCTTGATGCAATTAATTTCTTTGGTTTCATGCTTAATTTCAATGTTCTTATTGCTTTCATTAGATTAGATTTACATTATTGCCTAGGTTTAATTTATGCTTAATTTATCTTTTCGCCTAGTTATAAACAAATCAAAACCCTTTTTTTTACTGCTTTCTTTTTCTTTTCTTTTTGCAATACAAATAATTTCCCTGTTAAGTTTTCCTTGAGAGACGACTTGGGTTAATTAATTTATGCTACTCTGATCTCGTTTAATTGTGGGCGACTTTAGGATAAATTTAGTCAAAACAAATTTGGCGCCGTTGCCGGGGAAAACTTTAGGCGATTACTTGTGTTGCTTTATTTTTATTTTTCATTTATTTTTTCATGTTGATATCTTTTCTACCCCAGTTGCGTGTGATGTGTTTTCTTGTTTTTGTGTATGCAGGAACTATGAAAATAGTCTAGAGATACTCGGGGCATTCTTTGGGTTGCTGGGATCGGGAGAATATGCAAGGTTACCAGCCATATTGGACTAATGAGTCGAGTTCTGCGTGGAATCAAAACCAATGGCAGAGTTCGGGTTCAACATATCCATTCGGGCCATCTTATGAGCAGCAAATGCCGTACTCGCCTCAGCAGCAATATTTTCCTCCTCAACAACAATACTTTCCTCCACAGTACTCATCTCCGCAGATGTCATACTCGGTGCAACAAGCTCAATTTCAACATCAACATCAACAATTTCAATATCCTTCTCCTCGAAAATGTTCTTTGGAGGATACAATGAATGCTTTTATCCTGGAAAGCAAACAAGCGAGGGAGTCACAAGGGGATGCACTTGAGCGCCTCACCACATAGGTGGAACAAATTGTTGAGACAGTGAGTGTGATGATGCAACATAATCAGGTAGAGCAACTTCCATGGCAGTCCCATAAGGGTTATACCGATACTTATCTTAGTGACGGTGAGAGTGATGAAGTGGATGCACACGAGGACACTACCTTTCAAAAGAGCAAGAATTCTAATGACTATGATCAGGAAGAGTTAACGAGTCTAGTGGCATTGGATGAAGATGATTACCTGATTGAGCCCATAGTGTTGGAGGATGTAGAGGAGCTATGCGATCAAGGAATGAACGATGAGACTGAGTATCTGGTTAAGCCTGTTATGGTGGAATGTGCAGATGAGCTATACCTTTCGAATCTGACGGATGGGAAAGGGAATGGAGAAGAATATTTGCCGGTGTTCGAGTTTCCCAAGATTATTGCCAAATTTTTCTCTTATTCAGATTTTTATTTCATACCATCTGATTCATTCCTTCAGAATTGTTCTTTCCTTGGTGCTACTGATACAGTGGCCGATAGTCGTTTCTTGCAGAAAGATTGTGAGGGCTATCTACTGGTAGGACCAGTTGACGTGCGGAATGAAGATGAGCGAATCCAAGTGATGGAATGGCTCAAACTTGAGAAGGAATTTGGATAACATCGGTTCCTGTTGGCTGGCGACATTAAAACTTAGCGCTGCGTGGGAGGCAACCCACGGTTTGGTAATCATTATTTTTATTTTGTAGTGTGTTGCTAGTTTAGTTTGTTTTAGTTGTTTTGGTTTTCGTTTGTTTTGTTTTGTTTTTGTCTTGTTTTTATGATCGCGTTAGGTTGTTGGAGCTTGTTGATCGTGAAGCCTAGCGTTGCCATGTCAATCATCCCTCTGTATCACCCTCTATCCCCAGTCTCTTATTTATTATTGTGACAATGGGGACATTATTTAGTTTTTCTCGTGGGGGGTTTGTTTATCTTGATAGTTTATCTTGTTTGTCTTTGATTTATTTTATTTCACGATTGAGATGCGGAAGTAGGAATTGAATTTTATAGTTCATGCTTTGTTATACTTGATTGATCGGGATATTTTGTTATGATTTGATTGATATGGTTGTTGCATTTCGATTGTGGGGCATTTCATACTTGGATAATTGAAGCTTGATGTTCGAGTGTTGGCGAAGGGTGAGAAATCTTTATTTTAAAAAGTGTATCTCGAATAATGAGCTCTAAATGTCTAAATTTGTTTAGCCAAGTTGGGAGGCTTCTGCTCTTCTGGGAACCATGAGCATGAGAAACTACATGAGGATACTTTAGATGATCTCTAAATGTTCACACCTCATGAATTTTGGCCATATAACCCGACTTGACTTGAGAACTTTTTATTAAGCCGTTTGTTCGAAATTGTTGTGATTTGAAGGATTCTACCCCTCTTTCTTGTCTGTTCAATGTTGAATATACTATATGAGAAATGGGTATGGGAAACCATGCTAGGAGGCCAGAATTTCCGTGAGTAAACCTAGTAAACATTGCCCGGAATTCACTTAATATTTATAATATAAGAAATTGCATGAATTTGGGATATTCTTTGTTGTTCAAATTTTCTCACCTCGATCTTGGAGTTAGATGTTAAGTTGATTGAGTTCTTCTGCGGAGGGCAACTCATTTGTCTTGTGATTGAGAGTTTGTTGAAGTATGAATTGTTTAGTTCAATTTATTACTTTTTCACCTTGATTTGAAATGAGATTTGCTTGAGGAAAAACAAGGTTTTGTGTGTGGAGGGGTGTTTCACCTCATTTTGTGCTTCAATTTGATGTGTATTTATGTGTCAAGTGATCTTTCTCATTACTATTTTGTCGGATTTTATTGTTAAATTCATTGGTTCTAGTTAATCTAGCTAACATGTTGGTTTTGTAAGAATTGCGCGAGAATATACGAGAGATGGACGAAAATGAGAAATAATGTGACAAATATTTGAGGAGTTGAACTTTATAGGATTGAAGTACGTCTCGATACGAGTTTGTAGGCAGAAACGTGCACTAATCGGAGTTCGGACGAGAGAGATATGATCAAAACAAAAATGGCGCGCGAGGCAGGACCAAGCGATCGCTTGACCCTCTAAGTGATCACTTGACAGAGTCGTTTGGCCAGACAGAGGATAGGGCCAAGCGATCGCTTGACCTCCCAAGCGATCGTTTGGCCAGACAGAGGACAGGGCCAAGCGATCGCTTGACCCCCCAAGCGATCGCTTGGCCCACGGCGGTGTGAAGGCGTGAAAACCTACTATAAATATGACTGATTTATTTTCTTCCGCCTTCTTCGACTTTTTGGGCGATTTTTCATTTTTTGAGCACCAAAAACACTTTTAGATTGTTCGTAGTTTATGGCTTTCATAGATTAATAACTTTATTCCGAATTGAAGAACATCAACACCACGGATTCAATTGCGATTTTAGATTTCTTTCAATTCAAGTTAAGTTTATGAGTTTAATTTATTCTTGCTATTTCAATTTCTTGATGCAATTAATTTCTTTGGTTTCATGCTTAATTTCATTGTTCTTATTGCTTTCATTAGATTAGATTTACATTATTCACTAGGTTTAATTTATGCTTAATTTATCTTTTCGCCTAGTTATAAACAAATCAAAACCCTTCTTTTTACTACTTTCTTTTTCTTTTCTTTTTGCAATACAAATAATTTCCTTGTTATGTTTTCCTTGAGAGACGACTTGTGTTGATTAATTTATGCTACTCTGATCTCGTTTAATTGCGGGCAACTTTAGGATAAATTTAGTCGAAACAATCACTTCTCATGCATAAGGGTTCGTTTCTACTCGATTCAAGTTTCAACATGCTCAATTTAATCATCTAAGCTCATTAAACTTATAATCTCACTTAACTTTATTTCAAGTTTAGAAAATCGACTTATTAGAGCACAAAACCTTCGTTTTGGCATAACTTTTTCATACGAACTACAAATTCAGAAATTCAAAAGGCTAACATAATTGTTTTAATCCCAATTTCATCTTGGAATCATCATTTACATCATATCTCATAAAGATTTTCCCAGATTTTCTTCCTAATTTTACTGCACAAAATAAAAATTCTTTTACTTGGTCTTTTCATCAATTTTAAGTTCTATCGTACTTAGAATAATTCTAATTGATCAAATTAATCATCAATTTCCTCATACAAGCTTAAACATCAAAAATCCCAAATTTTGTTACTTATTTCCTTCAAAATTTTTGGGGCTTTTTACATAGGCATTTGAATTCAACGATTCGGCATTCTATAATGCTTCAAATAATTTCAATTTTGATAATCTTTCATTAATTCACCAACTCGAACTCAAGAACTAAAAATTTATACTTCCACGTTCCTATTTTCTTCGACTTATAGGGCTTTTGGAGCTATAAATTTTATTTCTTCAATTCTTCTTATATACTTGCTCAATATATATTCAATTTCATAATTCCCTAATCAAATTAACATCTAGAACTCAAGATCATCATAATCACATTTTTTTTATATAAATATACTTCGAAATTCTCAAGTATATGAACATATAGGTTCATTTCTTTCAATTGATGGTATTTTTATTCATAACTCTTTTTCAATTTGATATTTATACTATCTGTCACGCCCCGGCTCTCGGGGTGCGACTTAAAAACAACAACAAACCTAAACAACTACCTACTAACTCAAACAAAGGGAACATGCTCGGGGGAAAAACAAAGGCGGAATATAAGGCAATCGAATTTGGTTTTCAAAAGCATGAAGAAATAATAACCGAGCATCTCAAATTTACTTTGAACGGGAATTCAATCAAGTAAATCATGCTGATGGGAAAGGAATTCCAACAAAAAGAGGAATCATACGAATATATATACATCAAGATAGGGAAACATGTTCAACAACAAGTCAAGATACGAGCCCATCGCTCGGGATTACAAGATAAAGGGGTTACGAATTCAACAGGCATTCAAAGTCTTCGAGCACAACGGTCGGAATCAAGAACATGAGAATAAAAGTGTTAACTTTAACAGACATTAGCTCAAAAAGATTGCAGCGGAAATTAGCATCAACTCCCAACACTTGCACGTATGAAGACGTACAAATGCCAGTCCGAAATTCTACTACTTAACCAACAAAACCAAACCACACCAC
The DNA here is from genome assembly GCA_029490685.1 of Schizonepeta tenuifolia. Taxonomy (NCBI): domain Eukaryota; kingdom Viridiplantae; phylum Streptophyta; class Magnoliopsida; order Lamiales; family Lamiaceae; genus Schizonepeta; species Schizonepeta tenuifolia. The sequence continues at coordinate 57,470,138 of CM055956.1, forward strand.
CAAGTATCCACGCCATCGCCATCCAGTCAACCTGCATGTTTAGAAACACACGCAGGGCTGAGTACTTCGTACTCAGTGAACACAAGCCAAAACATTTGAATAAAGATGCTTTTAAAGCTATATTAATTGAACTTGCCTTGCCAAACATCACAAGTATATAAGCAGTTTTAAAACGGTTTTACTTGTGCATGCCAAAACATTTTTATTTAAAACGGACTGCGCAGTCAAATATATAATATAAATAGCATGTATCATCTATCACAATTAACTTCATGTGCCGAGAAGTAGGCCTCCTTCTCAAACACTGTGACCGGCCTAACCGAAGCAAGGCTCACAGTCACCTCAACATCTACCATACGTGGGTTCCTGCTTTCACAGGATAATCACATCTCATATAAATAGATGATAACACATACTAACTTCAATAAAATGGCAAGTCAATCACATTTGAAAACATAACATAATAGTTAATAGCATACTAATTTTCATCGATAGATTTTGGTTCAGAAAAGCCCACCTGACTTCTGAAGAACTAGCTAGGTGGTCTAGGGCTATTTGTCCTCGCTTAACGATCCGTCCGACTCGATCCTTCATAGTTCGACATCGATAGATAAGATATATGAAAGACGGACACAAAGGCGTTGGACTTAAACTGACGGACTTCTATTTGAGTCGTCGCTCTCTTCATTCTAACTTTTCTAAAAGATCTCACGTTCTCGTTTTTATTTCATTAACTCTATTCGAAAAGGTTAACTCTACTACTTAACATCGTATACTTTTCTCGTTCTAGTTAATAATTTCATTGTTACAATTCTATTACTTGAGCTTCCTTTCAAAGACTTTAGTTCATTCTCAACTTAACAATCAATCATTTATCATACAAATTCAATCATATTTCACAATATAACATTATCATGCATTTAAACATATATTCACACATACAATAAAATCATATAAATCAAACATACTTCAAGACACATTAACATGCATTCCATTTTGAACTTTACGGTCTAACTCGATTATGCATTTCTTTTTATAGACGCTTAAACTATTAATTCTATCTTTCTTATTTATATAGACAACGCTTCGTTCTACATCCGCTATCTTATAAGGTATTTTATAACTTTTATTTATTTAACAAAAATTCTCTTAGTTTTTAATAAGCTCTTTTGAAATTATAAATTCTTGTTAAATTCTAACTTGATTCTCATTTCTTTACTCGAATATTATTCCTTTAATTATTATCTCGGTTTATCCTTTCTTCGCTTGATTGGAAATAACGTACTCAATTAATTATTTAATTAATCTTCTTTCAATCTTATTATTCGACATCTTATTTTATTCTCATTTTCTCGATCAACTTATACGAGTATCTATCTTAACTCGTCTAGCATCTTTTCTTTATTCAATTTAACTTCCATTTTATTTCTTATCGATTAATTCTTCTTAACTCGGTTTTGTTTATTTCTTAAATAATTTCTTCTTTATTTGTTTTAAACCTTTAAGCTATTTCTTACTTAATGATTTCTTTATCTTTTGATAAACATTTTTAGGAATTTCTTCACTTTATTATAAAAGATCTTTTTATTGTATTTTTAGTAAAAATTTCAAGTCTTTAAAATTTTAATACAAGGTATTTAATTAATAAATCTTTTATACATCTTTTCATCTTTTATTTAATTAAAAACTTTTCAATTTTAAGTCTTTTTATCAAAACTTCTATCTTTATTCTATATTCAACTATCATTCACTAATACATACTTAAACATCCAATTATTTTTATTATTTCTACACTTAATTTCTTTCAAAAATTTCAACATGCAATCTCATTTTCTTCACTTAAACACATGTATGATTATACTAACATAACATACAATCATTTCATAGATCAAAACATCACTCAATTCATCAACAAAATCAACAAAATAATTTCTCCATTTTCTTCAAAAACACACGGCACACATGCACATATTTTGTGTGTTTTATTTCTCAATTTTTCATGCAATTAATCTCATTACTAACATGATAAAAATAACAATTCAAGCATCAAAATAACAATAACACAAAGATTCACATTTTTCCTATTTTTACTATATTTTTCGGCTTTTATCATTTTTTTAGGGTTTTAGTTTCTTTTTCTTCTCTTAATTCATCGATTACTATCTAGTGCTCGATTCTCCTAACGAATTCTTCTCACTCGATTAGAACATGCATATCCTAAGTTTTCCTAAACATAAATTAAATAACATGCATGCATAGATCTTTCCTTTAGGACTTATAGACATACATTTTTACAACTAATCAAATGAAATCATACTTAAATAAATGGAAATTTCTTCTCTTGGCTCTTGGGATTGAAATGGATGGAAATGGTAGCTTCAAAGCTTGGATCTTGAAAGAAAGAAGAATATCTTCTTGAATCCTCAAAGTAAAGAAAAATATAGGATTAATCATCCATAGGTTTAGGAATCAAAATGAAGAAAAGTATTGGAAAATTCTTGAATTCAACTTCAAGAACTTGGAAATTTGTACCTTTCTTTGAAAATATGGATGGAATTGATGGAGGATTAATGGCTTCTACTTCATTTTCATGGAGGATAAGCTTGAATCTATAGTTGCATGTGAAGAAAAATCAATGGAGGTGTGAGAGAGAGGGAATGCCGAGAAGGAGAGAGAGTTGGAGAGGTTTGGAGAGTTTTTCTTTTGTTTTGTGAGAGAGAGATAGATCGAATGAGAGAGAGATGGAAATGAATGAATAAGTTGCTGGTTTTCTCTCTTGTCTTAGGTGAAAAGGTTTCAAAATTCAACAAAGTGAAAAGGAATTAACTTGTTGGAAATTGCATAAGACAAGATTTGATGGTTTGATTTGAAGTTAACTTGTTTGCATAATTCAAGCAAGCTATGTACAAGACACCACTATGTCTTGTTGGTCTTGGAAATTGAGGGTTGATGGGAGAGGGTTGTGAGGTGGCGAGAGAGGGAGAGAGGTGGTTGACACGTGTCGTCGTCGTGTCGTTACGGGTATTAATTATCCGGTCGTAAAGATTTTCCGGGTAAAACGATTCGTATTAATTCCGTTTTGTTCTATTAACGGGTCTAACCTCTTATCGTTTCACTTTTGACACTAACTCATCCCAATCCTATGTCATGTCTCAAATTAAAAGATTAAAGGCTTCGATCATTTTAGTCCTTTAATTCTTAAAAGAAATTAATCGGCTTATTAATCCGTTTATTAATCCTTTTCAAGACTAATGCCTCATTTCTCTTCTCAATTCTCGGATAAGTTCTTATCCTATCTCAGTGATCTTAAAAGAAATTCTAAGTTCGAAGGTTCTAATTTAATTCTATTCTAAGTTCATCGGCGTAAACATATTTCTCGGCGACTAACGCTATGTTATCTTAATTAAACAAACTTCCCGGGATTTTTCCGGAATTTAATCTCATACTCATTTTCATATAAACGACTCAAACAAACATATCACATCATCATCATCTCAGATAAATGGAACAGATAAATTCACACAAGATTCACAAGGCAATTTAAACGTTTATTCAAAACTCATCGATTAGAAAAGAAAAATTTTACTCCTAAATTCTCATCTTTGAACTTACTCGGTTAATTAGACGCTATCTTAAAGGGATAAAAACTCGGGGTATCACACTATCAATCCTTCGAAGATGACTTAATATCATAAAATTCTAATTTTGGACCCATTAGAATCGATCCTTAGGGGATTTTGAGTAAATAAATTTATCTCTTTGATTCCCCCTCAAATCATGCTCAAATCATGCTCAAATCATCCTCTAATTCATTTATTCATTATCAATCACTCATTTTGGACTCAAAACTAAAATATATACTTTATGCTCATATATATATATATATATATATATATATTTCGACATTTATAAGAACTAGAACAATAGAACTCATGCTCTCAAATTGATCAATAAATCACGCATCAAACTACTCAAATTCATCATAAATTTAATCAACTTAATCATTAAAAAAATATATCATGAAAACTCCTAATTATTGTGCTCTATATCTTCGAATTATCCATGCTCAACAAGCATATAATTTTATTTTCTCAAATTGATCATTCATTTATGCTTAGAATAAACTCTACAACTCATTTCCATTATCAAATTCATGATCAAGAACTCACACCAAAAACCCCTAATTTTAAACGAAATTTTTGGTTTTAAGAGAAAGAAATGATCAAGAAATTTCTTTCTTGATTTCATGCACGGAATTTATGCAAGAATAAGGAATCAAACTCAAGATATCAAAATCATCCTTCCTTCATACATATATGAATATGGTCGAACAAGGAGGGAAGAAGAAAAGGAAAAATTCTTGAGTTCTTACTTGAAAATCGAAGGAATAACGATCAAATCTTGAATCTACGCAACTCTAGCTCCATTTCCTTGCCTTGATCGAAGGGAAATCAAGGCTTAAAGAGCTGCTAATTTTCGGTAGCCATGGATGGAAGGAAGGAAGAGAAATTTCTTGGATTTCTTGCATGGAATTGGGAGGAATATAGATGGAGTTTTAATCCCTTGACTCATCTTAGCTTCTTCCCAATCTTGATTGAAGAATTATGATGATTTGGGGTTGTAATGGCAGCAGCCATGGAGGGAAAGAGAGAGGGAGAAACTGTGAGGGACGTGGGAGAGATGAGGGAGAGTGAAAGAGAGTGTAAGTAGTGAGAGTGGGATAGAGATGGAGACTGTGATGCACACTCTTGAGAGTGAGAGTAGGAAACTAATTTAAAGAAAGAGGGAGTGAGCCATGTCGGCTGATAAGGGAGGAGTAATCTGATTTTTATCAGATAAAAATCCCCGGAAGAAAATATTTTCCTGTACAAAACATCCCTCTTTAATCAATTAACTCTCAAATGACTCAAATCACCACGACACTTTCTCGACATCTAATTTCACTCTAACTCGTCTCATTCTTCACCAATGACACTAATTAGACTAAATTCGGAGTCCGTCGACGAAGAGTTAACTTTTTGGTCAAAGTTAGTATTCATTAAAAAGTGAACCGTCTCGGAATTCTCCAAAATTCGAACTCATGCTTTATAACTCATTCTTAAACTTATATAACACTTCACATCTTTGTTTCGAATCACCAAAATAAGAATATTACGTTTTTGCCCTTCAGGGGTATTTTAGTAATTTTACAAGAAAAATTTATTTCTCGGAAAATTTTTATCACATAACTTCACACATGATCACATATAAACATATTTAATAAGCACTTAGGCATACTAGAGCATAATTAGGATGATTAATTAAGACTCAGAAATTCGGGGTATTACAATTTAGGCTACATGCAGATATGGGTTGCCCAAGAGGACATGGATAAGACTACTTTCACTTGCCCATTCAGGACATTTGCATACCGCCGCATGCCATTTGGTCTAAGCAACGCCCTGAGCATGTTTTAAAGGTGTATGTTGAGCATATTTTTAGATCTTTTGGAGCATTACATTGAGGTGTTTATGGACGACTTCACTGTCTATGGGAGTTCTTTTGCAGCTTGTCTAGGGCATTTGGAGTTGGTGCTAAAAATATGCATGGACAAGAGTTTGGTACTGAATTATAAGGAGTGTCACTTCATGGTTCAAGAAGGGAGCATGCTTGGACACGTTGTTCTAGAAAGAGAAATTCAAGTTGACAAGGCCAAGATCGACGTGATAGCCAAATTGCCTTATCCCAACAAGGTGAAGCAGCTGCGAGGTTTTCTTGGGCATGCAGGTTTCTATAGGAGGTTTGTAAAGGATTTTCCAAAGATTGCACAGCTCATGACGAGGTTATTATAGAATGAGGTCGAGTGGAACTTTGACGAAGATTGTCAAAGGGCATTTGATACTTTAAAGAAAAATTTGGTCAAAGCACCTATCATACAACACCCCCTGATTGGGGAATGCCTTTTGAAGTAATGTGCGATGCAAGTGGAAACACAGTAGGAGCGGTGCTTGGGCAGAAGAGAGGGAAGGAGAGTCATATGATCTACTAGGCCTCGAAAACTCTTAACCCTGCCAAGGTAAACTATACAACCACGGAGAAGGAACTATTGGTGGTTGTGTTTGCCTTTTAGAAATTTTGATATTATTTGTTGGGGTGCAAGACAACTGTTTACACTGACCATGCTGCGCTGTGATACCTTATGGCCAAGAAGGAGTCCAAGCCGCAGTTGATACGTTGGGTTTTGCTTTCGAATGAGTTTGATGTTGAGATCAAGGATAAGGCAGGAGCTCAGAACTTAGTGGTGGACCACTTGAGAAGGATCGTGCAGGAGAAGGATGCTATGTCCATAACAGAGTCTTTTCCCGATGAACATCTCTACTTGATCGAGGCTAAGTTCTTTTACGGGCCATGGTATGCCGATATTGTGAATTACTTGAGTATGGGGGAGTTTATTGAAGATTTCAGTGCTTATCAAAGGATGAAGATCAAGAAAGAGTGTCAACACTTTATTTGAAAGGAACCAAACTTATGGAGGAAGTGCAATGACCAAGTTCTGCGGCATTGTGTGCCCGATTGGGAGACAAAGAGCATATTGAAGCATTGTCACAATAAGGAGTACGGTGGACACTTTAGGCATTGGAGGACAGCTAAGAAGATACTCGAGTGTGGGTTTTATTGGCCAACCCTCAATAGGGATTCTTATGAATGGTGCCAAAGTTGTGAGCAATGTCAAAAGGAGGGCAATGTGACCATGAGGGATGAGATGCCTTTGACTCCAATCATACCTGTGGAGATTTTTGATATTGGGGAATGGATTTCATGGGACCTTTGCCTAATTCTCAAGGGAACCAGTATATTATATTGGCGGTGGACTATGTTTCAAAATGGGCAAAAGCCAAGGCATCATACATAAATGACTCAAGGGTGGTGGCTTCATTTCTCAAATCTACAATTTTCTGCCGCTGTGGAGTGCCCAATGCTATTATAAGTGATCAAGGGATACACTTTTACAATGCTACCATTGATAGGTTGTTTGAGAAGTATGGAGTTCATCAATGGGTCACGACTGCCTACCATCCGCAAGCAAATGGGCAAGCGGAGTTGATGAACAGGACCATAAAGATAAATCTGAGTGACTACTAATGGAAAGGATTGAAGTGCTCATCTAAGTGACGCATTATGGGCATATCCACAGCTTTTAAGATCCCTTTGGGCATGTCGCCATACCGATTGATCTTTGGGAGGCTGTGCCACTTGCCTGTTGAGTTTAAGCATAAGTCGTTATGGGCAATCAAGAATTTCAACTATGATTGGGGAGATATTGATAAACATCGGAAGCTGCAATTGCAAGAGATGTAGGAGATTAGGATCGAAGCCTATGATAATGTTGCACTTTACAAGATTCGCATGAAGAAGGCTCATGATCTCCTTATTAAGGACCTTTTTAAGTGGTAGCTCAATTTCTGAACGGGTCTGTGGAGTTATATTGCCCTGAGTCAACTAAGAAGTTTAAGGTGAATGGTCAACGGCTAAAGCCTTACTATAGGCGGAAGGAGGAATGGAACGTGGAAAATCCTGATGTCTACATGGGCAAGACCCCAACTTAAGGGGAAGTACTACGTCATGCCCATGACGTAAACTGGGGCACTGGCCAGGAAGCAACTTGGTAAGTTTTTCTTTATTTTTATTTTGTTTCTTTTGATTTTCGTAATTTCAATTTTAGTTTTTTTATTGTAACCTTAGGATAGTAGTTATTGTTTGGAAGGAGGATTTTTGTTTCAGTGTATAGGTTATATGCATGAACATGGAGCAAGGCAGAATGGAGATCCGGATTGACCAAGAGGAGGGGTATTGGTTCCTGGGCAAGATGAAAAAGGCGGGATGAAGTCAGCACATCACATTACCACAAGCGGTTGTCAGATGGGTTGCCCACCCACTAAACCCTATTTTCTAGACCTATACACACGTATAACCTACCCTCTCTCTCATAATTCAAAATTTAAATTATTCAACCGTCTTTTCATCTTCCACTCTCTCTCTCTTTTCTGCAACAATACCCTTATTCTCTCACCATGAAAAACACACGAAGCAAGAAAGCCCCCAAAACTGCTACCACTCCGACCAAGCAGAAAGAAGTTTAAAACCCTACTCCCAAGCTTTCACCGATGGAAGGCTTATCTGCAAACCCCAAGAGCCCGGAACCAGTACCCCAGGAAAAGATAGCCGGTATGTTGATCAGACTGACGGTACCATCGCTTCAAGACCTTAAATCAGCTGCATCAGAAAGCAATCAGTCCCAATATGTGGGCAAGGGGGCGTTGTAGGCCGCGACAGAATCTGAGCATACGGAGGGCGATGCCTTAATGGATGATGCAAGAAGTTTTGGGGATTTTGATGACTTCGTGGAGGAGTTGGAGACGATGGAACAGTCACCAAAGCGCAAAAGGGAGACGATGACGGTTAAGGAGGAGAAAGGGAAAGGCTTGGCGAAGAAGGCAGGTTCTATGTTGAGCATTCTGGGGCACGCTTCCAATCTTGTTCCCGGGAAGAGGCCAGAGCGAGGGCTTATCTTACACAAGCTGTTAGATCTAGGTGTGTTGTAGATATTGGAAATTGAGATGGAGATGATGGTGATGTTTGAAGGATTAGAATGGTCAGAGTTTTGTTGTGGGATGAGAGAGTTTACCCTGACCTTGCCTGAGAGTTCATCAAAACTCTCCAAGTCTGCTATCTAGGGAAGGTGTAGCCTACGAGCAAGTGCATGAGCTTTAAGTTGATGGGTGACTCTCTGAACTTGTCTGTGAATGAGTTTAATATGGCATTAAAAGTGGTGGATTTTCATGGTACTTTTTCTAAGGAGTACAAGAATGCTTATCGGAGCATACCAAGCATGAACGCGGAGGAGTGGGATGCAATCTGGAAGGAATTGGTCGAGGGAGAGAAATTCAGAGCAGAGACAGCCAAGAGACACATGTTTAAGGATGATGTGGTGCGTTTTTGCCATCGAATCTTGCCTTTAACTACTTTGGCAAGAAGGACAGTAGCAACACGGTTGCCCAGGAGGAGATCTTCATCCTATGGTGTATAGTGTAGAAGAAGCGGATCAACTTTGGACCTTTTGCCGTTGGCCACTTCAAAGATATTTCTATATACCCCAAGTAGAGAGTGTTCCTTGCCCATCTCGTGACTGTGTTAGCAAAGAAAACTCTTGGATTGGATGAGAAAAACTGCCATGAAGGCCATGCACAAGGATTATCTTGACCTGGAATGTTTGAAGGCAATGCAAGTCTGCGGCTATGTTGAGAATGGGCATTTGGTGTTTATGATCCTGCCTGAGGAGTCTTCTGCCCTATCTCAAGCCGTGGGCACGAAAGCTACTTTTTCGGAGGCAAAGCAAAACGAGATTGTTGACCGACTAGTCAAGATGGAAGAAGAAAATGCCCAAGTGGAGCATCTTGTTCAGGCCAATCAGCAGACCCAGCTAGAGATCCTTGCACCCTTGAAGGAACTATCCCTCCATGTCAAATCCAGGTTAGGATTCGACACACCAGCTTCTTAATTTGTCCTTCCATTATTTTTAGTAGATTAGGTTTTTGTTTTTGTTTTTGTTTTTGTATTTTTGTAAAGTTTTTAGTTTTTAAAGTTTGAGTCTGTGTGTCTCTGCCCTTTGTAATTACCCACTTTGCCCAAGGCAAAGTGTGTGGGAATGGGGGGGAGGTTTGTGTTAAGAGTCTTTATGTGTTTTTGTTTGAGAGTTTTCCACCCACACTCTGCTGAAGGCCAAGTGTGTGGGTGGGAGGAGCGTCTGTTTGTGTTTAGGTCGGCATGTTAGGTTGATGTGATTGGTTTGAGCATGATTATTTAAGCTTAATATATATGCAAGCATGTTAGGGTAGTTGAGCATGATAATATGTGGTTAGGAATGACGAACGAGCAATTTGAGCATTACCCTTGAGAGATTTTGAGATGTAACTGTTATATGCTTTGCATTACGGTTTTCATTCTTTGTGTGTATTTGACATGATCATTCGAACGCCACCTAGAACTTGCCTATTTTCTGTTTTAAGACCCCATTGACATAGAATAAGAAGTACTTAGGCAATTTTCTTTCTATTAGCCTAAATGAGCCTAATAAACTTACCCAGTCGTAATCTCTGTTGTTAGCCCCTTTGAGCTTGATAATTTCTTTGATTCACAAATATTAGCCTTGGAATAATATATCCTACCCTATCACGAGGACTAGGCTAAAGATGAAAGGGCGGAGGAGAGCAGTAGGGCATGGAGAAATCCTAGAATGGGCAAGAGAGAGTTAAGGGCTAGATAAAAAAATGTAAAGAGAAAAAAAAAGAAAAAAACAAGAGAGAAAAAGAGAAGAAAAGAAAATATAAAAGAAAATAGAAAAGGAATAAGGCCCTAGGGTGTATTGTGCTACGGCCTGAAAAAGAATATAGAGAGAAGAAGATAAGGTTGGCCGCTCCGTTTGGCCAACCTAAGTCCGAATGACCAAAGCCAGATCCAAATACTTCCAACCTATGCCTTAAGCCCAATTACAACCTAATAAAGACCTAATGATAAGTGTTAATTAATCTAGTCTAAGGGGTGGAGAAGTTAGAACGCAGACAAGCCTATGGTGTGGCCAAGATGACATGTCCTGAGCGTAAACACGAGCCTATACACAAGAGTGAGAGTGTGGTTAGGAACAACTTCAGCTCAATTGTTCATTTTTTACCTAACTGATTATTATGTTGACTGTTTCTACTTGCTTATGCTCATATGAATTGATTATGCTCATTCTGGTATGTTGATTTGGTAAAGCTAACATTTGTCTTTGTTTTTGTTGAGTCTTTCTCTTTTGAGTCTTTTCTTTTTTCAGTCTTTGTGGCGATACATACACCATACTTGAGGACAAGTATGACTTGAAGTGTATGGGTACGATGAGACCATATTTTGTATACTCATCATGTGTTTTTAGGAGTAGATCGAGTCTAGTTTTATGTCGTTTTAGTCTGTTTTAGTGTCTGGGAAGAAACTTTTTGTAGTAGGCAGGGAAGGACAGGAACTTGGGCATTTGGAGTGGATTTGCGAGTCAAAGTGAGCACTTCGATACGATGTGATGGTCAAGGAGCTTTGCTCGCAACTAGAGATACCGAGGGCGGAAGTCAAACATATAGAAGCTTCTACGTACCTGTCAGCATGACCAATCCAGACTACGCACAGTCATTTCAAGCAGGTCAAGATAGCAGGAGGACTCTGGGCAAGGCGAAGGAGAAGCAGGAGAAAAGAGAGTATGAAGGTTCTAGGCATTGCAGCTGGCATGACATCATCCAGAGGACCAACAAGGAAACAATTCGTGCCTTGGAGGTGAAGGAATCGAGAAGACAAGTCCTACCTGGATTAGGAGATAAAAGGATAAGGAAAAGATCTACCCGATAAGTAAACAAATCTTTCCTAATCCTACTTGGCCAAGGAAGGAAGCTGCCATCTGTCTTGAAGGCCCGTTTGTAGATTTTTAGGGTTTCGACCCATGATCCTTGTACTTTATAAATAGGTTCATATTTGTAGCCTCAAACGCACAAGCTTTTACATCTTTGTTTCGTACAATTTACTTTCTTGCAAGATACAATTTACATTTCTGCTGTTAAGTCCCAGTTTGGGAAGACTATCGTTTAAGTATTTATTGAAGTATGTTTTCTTCTATCTCTTTTGTTATTGTTATTTACTTTATGTCTAGCTAAACCTTTAGATCTGCGTTTAGGTAGAGGATATATGATATAAGTGTTTTTATAACTCTTGAGGTCTAATTGGGCAAGAGAGCTATATATATATGTGTTCCCGAGGCGTTAGGCAATAATTTCAAAGTAGTCTGTTTGTGCCAAAAGACCATACTGCAGATGGGCAATTAGAGGGAAGCAGATTCCTTAAAAGGGAGGTAGCTTAGACCAACAGGGACCGGGAGAGGTTTGCCACGACAAATCTCATGTTGAACTTGGGTGGAGCCGAACGAATTACACTGACGTTGCTGAAAAGTCGGAGCGGGATCCTCGTATCTCATAGGGCCAGAACGGGTTCGTCTAGTGCCCAAAGTTACTTGTCTGTACTACACCTCTTTTGTAGGATCCTAGGGGGTGGGTTGGGCAACTAAGGAGGATTGTTTAGGGATTCCACTCAATTCTCAGAAGTAAGGACGAGCTGGATAGATCGTGGATGTGGGCGTGACAACGTGACAGTTGGATCACAACGCAGTTTGCCTATAACTGTTGACACACATACGTAGCGAATATCTATGCACCTATGATCGAGTTACACTTATTCACATTGAATCAAACCTAAACCAGATTTCCTTTTATTACTAATAGTTTGCTTGTTTAGTTTCAGCTTTTACTTTTCTTTGTTTTGCCCAAGGCGATAGTAGAAATAGACCAAACAAACACTGTGACAGGATACTTTCAAGAGAATATTGCAGCAATTCCTTATGGGATCGACCCTTACTAACCAACTAGCTGATCCTAGGAAGTGGGCAAGGAAAAATACAAATTGTATTTTGCCGCGGCTAAACGACAGTGGCATTACAACACAAAGTTGATAAAATTTTTGAGTGCTATGACTTTTCCCTAAGTCTAAGAGAGTGCAACTAGCTTTCCTTGAGTTCACCGGATATGCAGCAACATCGTGGGAGCTTCAGCAGACCCGACGACGCAATTAGAGATATCCTCCTATAGATACCTGGCAAGAGATGAAGGATTTTATGAGAGGTAGGTTCATCCTAGTTCACTATGAAAGAGAATTAGAAAAGAAGATCAGTTAGATTCGTAGGGTCCCAGTTAATTGAGGAATATAACAAGGAATTAGAGACAACCCTGAACCGGGTTGGAAAAGAAGAGATACTATTTGCTACGCTCAACCGGTACATTGAAGGAATGAACCCTGATATTGCTTGTGAAGTCAAATTGAAGGACTTCGAATCTGTTGAAGCAATGGTTCATTATACATCTATTGTAGAACGGTAGCTCAGAGATGGACATCGTCGATCCTTCTAGTCGACGCCTGCTAGAACTCCTTGGGTTCGAAGAGACTCTTCTACTCTTAGAATAGCCCCTACACATCCTCTTAGCCAGTCCACACAGCCTGCTCGCCGTTCTGAGAAGTCTGCACTACAGCCTCCTCGCAGACCTGACTACAATTCACCTACACCAAACAAAAATATCTAAAATCATCCTATGCAGCCTAGCCAGCCTTAGAATGGTACTCTAGGAAGAGCACGTGACGTTCAGTGTCACAAGTGCAAAGGATGGGGACACTTTCAAGCCCAGTGTCCAAATCGCCGAGTTCTTTCCATTAACGATCAAGATGAGTTAGAATCAGCTAGGAAAGATGAACTCAATGATCCAGTTGAAGCATTGGACGTTGAACAGCCCCAAGAAGAGTCCACTGGCGCCAAAGTTGAAGATGCAAAACCGAAGCAGACTTACCCTAGTCTTATTTCCATTCGAGCCTTAAGCCTTTTTCGAGAAGATCAGAACGACCAGCGAGAAAACATCTTCTACGCTCGTTGTTCAGTTCAAGACAAGACATGCTCAATGATCATAGACAGTGCAAGTGTTGTGAAGGCCATCAACCAGCATGCAATAGGAAAACTGAACTTGATTTCACAAAAGCATCCCAAGCCTTACCGTCTATAGTGGTTGTCTGACAGGGGCGAAATCAGAGTTGGATATCAGGTACATGTTACATTTTCCATTGATAGATATACTAACACTGTTTTATGTGACGTCATCTCTATGGATGCAAAGCATATTTTGCTTGGTCATCCTTGGCAGTGACAGGAAGGCGATACATGATGGATTCGCCAACACTTATGTTGTAACTAAAGATAGGCAGACCACCAGATTATGGCCATTAGCGCCTAAGGATGTTGCAGAAGACCGGAAGAGGATGCAAGAGAAATTGAAGGAAGAACGGGAGAAGAAGTCTGAGAATAAAGCTGCAACATTGTCTCGTAGCCCCACAATGAGTTTAGCCGATTCCAAGTCTTCTACGACAGCCTTTTCCATTCCTAAGGGACCCTCCAAGTCCTTTCATGATGCCACTCCATCGAGTTCTAGTCAGTCAATTCAAATCCCGTGCATAAGAAGCGAGGGGAGTACAGAAGGCAATCAAAGCTGGTAAGCCTATCGTTCTAGTTACTTTTAAGGCTTATGATACTACTGATGTTGTTATTCCTTCTGTTTTGTTCTGTTTTGCAGCCATTAATGGAGGAATTCATGGATGTATTTCCAGAAGAGATACCAAGTGGTCTTCCGCGTATTTTGGGAATAGAGCAACAGATAGACTTCTAGTCTAGCGCTGTTCTTCCCAATAGGCCAGCTTACCGGACCAGCACTGAGGAGGCCAATGAAATTGACAGACAAGTTAGGGAATTGTTGGAAAATAAGATAATCTGAGAGAGCATGTCGCCATGTGCAGTTCCTGTGATTCCTGTGCCAAAGAAGAAAAATGAATGGAGTATGTGTATGGATTGCAGAGTTATCAATAAGATCATGGTAAAGTATCGTTTTCCCGTTCCCAGGTTAGATGAAATGCTAGATGAGTTGTCTGGAGCTTCAGTATTTTCTAAGATTAGTTTGCATTCTGGTTATTTTCAAGTTAGAATGTCTAAAGAGGATGAGTAGAAAACAACATTTAAGACTAAGCATGGTTTGTATGAATGGCTTGTGATGCCTTTTGGACTTACTAATGCTCTTAGGACTTTTATACATTTGATGAATCATGTGCAGCTTGATGTTATTGGAAAGTATGTTGTTGTTTACTTTGATGATATCATTATCTGTAGTACTTGTGTTTCTAAGAATGTTAGACATGTTAGGCATTCTTTTAGTTGTTGCGTGATGCTAAGTTGTATGCCAAACTGTCTAAGTATTCCTTTTGCATGGAGGAAGTTATTTTTCTTGGTTTTGTTGTTAGTAGTCATAGTGTACAGGTTGATAGAGCTAAAGTGTGAGATTGAGGAATGGCCAACACCTAAGTCTAGTTATGATGTGGGAAACTATTACGGATGGACCCATCCGAGTGACTAAGTCAGACACAGTTCCCTCCACTGCTCTAGGAGATTGGACTTTGACCACCAAGCTCGAGATCAAGGATCCAGAGAATTATTCCAAGACGGGAAGAGATATTGCCCAACTGGATGATATTGTTAAAAAAAAGTATCATCCCATCCACCATTGGGAAAGCCTACCTCTCGAAGATCATCTCTTTTGAAATTGCCAAGGAGATTTGGAAAGCTGTTGCCTCTCTATGAGAAGGTTATGACGAGATCAAGAAGAACAAGTTCACCTTGGCATGTCAAAAGTATGAAAACTTTGCTCAGCTTGTCAATGAGTCCATCGACAAGATGGAGCTGAGATTCACAGAGATCATCATGGACATTGAGAGTATAAGGAAGGGGAAGTACTCTCAATGGGAGATGAACTTGAAAGTTTTCTCTATACTCGGTGAAGATTATGTTGTCTACCAAGTTATTCGCCAAAATAGGAGTGACCGCAGTTCGATGAAGACTGAAAAGTTATTCTCCATGCTCAAGGCGAATTAGTATGGCATCCTCCCACTAAAGCAGGTCAAGCTTTAGAAAACTGACTCAATAGAGTAAGACTTAGCGATCTAAGCTAGTGGCGCTTCGAGCTGAATCAGCTGACTCATCAGCCAGAGATCGACCGAGCCGATCCGATCTACGGAAGAAGATTTAAGAAATGTCAAAGCAGTTTGATGACATGAATGCTAAGCAAGACAGATACAGGAAGAATAACAAGAGCAGGCGGAGCTCTTCAGAAACTCCCTCCAAATCTCAAGGCGATGGATGCTTTAAGTGTGGAAAACCAGGACACTTCAAAGCCGACTGTCCTGATCTCTCCAGAAAAGATCGAGGTGACCTCTGAGGAAAGGCTAAGGAAAAGTCCAAGGCCTTGATCGTTGAGAAAAAAGTTAAAGACACCGATGTCTCCACTGACACTGAAGGAGAAGAAGTGGACTCTCCATCAAGCTCCGATGGAAAGGATATGTGTCTAATGGCATTGCCAGAAGAGTCAACTGATGAGGTAAACTCTTCTCTCCATCCCACTTATATTTTCCCTACTGCTAACCCCCGTGCAGGTTAACTGGACGAAAATATTCAATCGTCCTGGGATGAGGTCGAACAACTGAGCAGGTTGTGCACTACTCAAGTTAAACAGTGTAAAGACTTCTAAGCAGAATTCGACAACATGAGCAACCAGCTGATTGTGAAGCATCAAGACATAGAAAAGCTCGTGGAAGTCTCCATGAAGAAGTTGCTCACTCAACGAACAGTCTGGTCATCAACATGACAAATATGACGAGGACACAGGCTGAGTACATCTCTCAATTGTAGTTTGAACACAAACATGCACACGAGAAGATAATGTCCCTTCATGCCTCAAGCGCAGCTCTAGAAAGCATGATAAGCAATTATAGACCTCTCAACTACGTAGAAGGTCTTGGTTACAACCCGGAGATGAACGCTAGATCTAAACCAGGTCAATTCATCAAGGAAAGACAATCACCGACTGAGACATCTTAGGTTCATCTAGAATCAGTCGAAGTCACAGTTCAAGAGACTCATGCTATACCTCGGACTATTGAGAATCCTATGAAGGATAAATGAAAGAAGTTTCAACTTGAAGAACCTAAGGAGCATAAATGTAATACCCCCGATCTTTTATAAGTCGTTAAGTTCATCTTAATTGAACTTATGTGCTTTAATTATGTATCCTTGTGTGATAAAAAATTTCCAAGAAAAGAAATTTTCTTGTGAAATTACCAAATTGCCCTTGAATGACTTTACATGAACTTATCGTTAAGTTTTACGTGAGTTTTATCATTTCGATTATCTGAATTAATTGTGTGATGAATTGATTGAGCATGATTATATGAGTTTGAGTTTGGGTGTGAATTTCAGAAAATTCTGAGAAATTTTGTTTTTGGATGAATGGTAACTTTTCTTGAGTTTTCGCCATTTATCGAACTTTTTCGAATTTCATTTAATTAGTGTCTTTTGAGTCTAAAAATGATTCTAGAAGCTTTTGGATAGGTTTGAGAGTTGTCAGAAGTCCTCCGAGAGAAAATTCAGTTTGAATAGTGAATTCCGACATTTTCTTCATTTCTCGAAATTTCATTTTGAAAGTTTGATTTATGGATTCCTTGTTTTATTTGGTGAAGTTTGAGACGGGGTAGAGAGATTTGTAATGTCGAGAAAGAGTCGTGATGAGTTTCAAAACGTTTGAGAGTTTAATGAGAAATTAGGGTTACATTGTAGCGAAATTTATATCGCGTTTGTTACTACTGGGTGCAACTAAAACTAAATTAAAATCCTAATCTACTATCATTTCTCTCATTCTCTCTCATGCTCTCTCTCTCTCTCTCTAAAAATCATTTCTCTCCAACTCTCTCTCCCCCCTCTTTCCACCGACCTCTCTCTCTCTCTCTTGTCTCTCCCTCTCGGTAATAACACACACACACACACACCAATCCTCCATTGTTGAGTCTCCTTCAAGCTCCAAGAATGATGATAACTTAGTCTCCGATCATCCACCGACTAATCTATTAAGGTATTTGAGATCCTCTCGTCGTAATGATCGATTAAAGACTAAGATTCATCTCTTTCTCATCTTGTTGAAAATCGGCAGCTTTTACCTAAGAGATGGAGCTCGAATTTTGCTTGTTTGGATCCTAGAGTTGTGTGGATTGAAGCCCTTTGATCGATCAAGCCTTCGAGTCTAAGTAAGTTCTCTTAGTTCTTGTTTGATTCTATTGATTAGAACTCAAGAAAATCCCTCTTTTCCTCCCCCTTTTGTTCGATCAAAATGACCCCTTGAGCAAGAAAATAGAAGCCTCTCTTCTTAGCTTTGATCTTCGATCTTTTGGGTGATTTTTATGCAAGGAAATAGGAGTTAAAATATCGATTCCTTCTCCTCTCTAAAACTGCCGAAAATTAAGCTTAGGGGTAGAGTTTTGATTTTTTATTTTGAGTGTGGTATTCATGATCCTTGTGTGTGCATATATGTGAAGATTTAAAGAGAAAATTTGTGATATGCATGTATGTGTAAATACCGAAATTTTTGAGCATATTTTGGTATTTTTGTGTTGAAGATTCAAGTATGATTTGGATGATGGATTGTGTTATAGAGTATGATCTAAGAGAGTTTTTATGTTGATTAAATGAGAAAAAAAAATGATGAAATATGTAAGAATGTGTGTGCCGAAATTTTGATGAAATTTGAAGAATTTTATGTTGATGTTCTTAGTTAGATTTTGAAGATGGAAGACAAGATAAATGATGCATAATAAAACAAAGAAATGAAAGAAAGAAATTAATTGTTATTTTTTTTAAATACCGACATATATATATGTGAATGAGTGATTGATTTTGTGATGTGTTTAATGGTATGTGATTAGATTATGTGTGATTCGATGATTTAGAGATGATGGAATAAGAGAAACGAGAAGAATAAATTTTTGTGTAATTTTCCTAGAAAATTTTGAACCAAATATGAGTATAAGGTTGATGATTCTTGATGTTGCATGTTAGTTTTGATTAAAGTGATGATTTGATGAAGAAAATGAAGTTAAAATAATTAGAGTTACTTTTTGAAATTCTTGAATCCGAGTTAATATGTAAAAGTTATCGAATAATGAAATTTGAATAATGAAAATCGAGTTAAACTAAGAAATGAGTAATTTTATAAAGAAAAATGAAAAATAAGTAAGATTAATCGAGTTAATAAGTAATAAGAAATAATTAGAATCTTTTTATCAAGTTTGGTAATTTTTCCGAATAGTGACACGTTTTACGAGAAAATGACGAGAACTTTATTCTAATAAGAATTTCGGATTTTTAATTTCGATTTTATAATTAAAGTGTTTGAATGATTATAAGAGAAATGAAACTAATTTCATTTAAATTTAATAACTTTTATTTTCTAAAGTTATAAACCGAGTAAAGTCGAGTCAGCATAAATTACAATCGAGTCTTGAACGAGTAACCGAGTTTACATTTATGATTAAATAAATTAATATGATTTTCTAGAATAATTAATTATATTTGGAAAATTTTTCTTTTTCCGTTTATTTATCGAAGTCGATCGTTTATTTGTTTGTGAATGATTTGTGATATTAGAACCCGAGAATTAATCTAGTAATTTTCTGAGTTCATTCAACTCGAGAAATCGAGAAAAACGAGATGTGTGATGTGAATAGTATTTTCTGTCTTTTGTGGATTATTTAATTAATAAAATAGTTAGATATTTTTTAGTCAAGTATTTGAGTCTGAGAGTCAGTTGGTTTAGTAATTGGGTAGAACCGAGAAACCGAGAAAGATCGAGTTAGATAAGTCGAGATAAGATAAGAAACCTAAGTCGAGTAGAAGTCCTTCAGCCGAGCGTTTAGTTCGTCACATTTTTCGAGTAAGTAGTCTCGCCCTTATAAGATGTTGTTCTTGAAGGAACGAGCGGGACCCCAAAGTGAGAACGAAGAAGGAAAGCAGCTAACCCGACAAACCCATTTTGCAGTCTGGTGGGCTTTTTAATCGAATACAAAGCGATGAATGTGATTATTATTATCATATTATGTGAGTTTTGAAATTCATTGACTTGCCATTTTATCTGATTTTTGGTATGTTTAATCATCTACTTGAGTTATTATTATTATCCTGTGTGAGACAGGAACACACATGTTGTTATTAATTGTTGACGTGATTGTGAGCCTTACTTCGATTAGGCCGGTCACAGTGCTTGAGAAGGAGGCCTACTTCTCTACACACGAGAAACTATGTGGTAGATTGATTCATACCTTCTATTCAAATTATATATGTTGACTGCACAGTCGTTTCAAGAAAAGAAAATGATTTTGCATACACAAGTTAAACGTTTTAAAACTGTACTATCACTTGTGATGCAGTGGCAATGCAAGTTCAATTATATAGCTCTATCGAGCAAAGTTTAAATTATTTTGGCATGTGTTCACTGAGTACGAAGTACTCAGCCCTGCATGTGTTTTCTAAACGTGCAGGTTAGCATGGATGATGGTGGCGGAAGATGCTCGCCGTTGTGTAGTGTTTGGAGTCGAGTCTTCTTTTTGTTTAAGCTTGCATTTGCATATCTTCATATATGTATTTGTGAGACTTGAGACGTTATTCCGGTGCATGATAAACAAATTTGTTTATTTATTTAGATTATAGTACTTGACGTTGTATCGATAGAATGAGCTTAATGCTCGAAACTATTTTCGTACTACCTTTTACTTCTACTTGATTTGGATTATATTGCTTCAATTTCTTTTCGACACTTGAACTATTTATTTATGCTCGTAGTTTGAGATTAAATTTGAAGGCAAGTTCTATTTGTTATCGTTGTCAATCTATATTCCCTTGTTCCCGAGCATGTTCCCTAGTTGAGTTATGTTTCATATTCGAGGTTTTACCTCACTGTCCAATGGATGTTCGTCGTTTTTATACAACCCGAACACGGTCGTGACATAGTGGTATCAGAGTAGCTCGCCTGCTCTTAAGCTTAAACTTTCTTTTGATGTTGAGTCTAGATTTAATTCTTTAGACTTGTTTGAGTCAATTTCACACCGAGCATTCCCTATCTCATCCGGGAACGAGGTACGAATATTTTCAAAAGTTTTATAAGTTTGAAATTTTAATTGAGTTATTTAGTTTGCTATTTGCACTTTTCTGATGATAAAAGCTTTGTAAGTAGCTTGAATAACTAGATTGCTTTAGAATGTCTTCCCTAATTCTGTGTTTTGTGTGGAAATCGAAAAGGATGGAACGTTTGTGCAAACATTTTCATGAAATGGAATTGCCAAGCACCCTGAGCAATAAAACCTCTTTGGGAAGCAAAAACGAGTATGTGGAATTGGGAAATTCAAATGTGATTGAGTGATGCAGGAATATCTGCATATTAGGAAGTCATATCACAAGACGATCGCTGAATTTTTAACGCGTTACCAAAAGATTTCGGAGACAGTGAAGTATCTCGATGTTAGTGCACTCGACAAAATAATTTATCTAATTCAGGCTCATCCTCGAGAGTTGCGCGATTGGGCAGCATCGCTAGTACCAAGGTTCATTGGACACCAGTACCTAGGTGTGTATCTTTATGGCGACTACAATGCGTTCATCTCCACTATCACAAGTCAGTTCATTGAGTACGGTGCCCAGCCTCTCGGACCGTTTGACCATGTTCTTCCAGCCAAGCCGAATGGCTTTGTTCTTGAGCCTCAGCCTTAGCCTCAGTCTCCTCTTCGAGACGGACCCGTCCCCTCTCCGTCTCACCCTGAGCTGAGAGTCGTTTTTCAGTAGCACCCGTACTTAGGAAACGTACTCCTTATCCGCTCTTTCAACCCCTTTGCCTCATCTAGCTCAGTAGCGACTCAGGGAGTAGGTTCGTATGACTCTTTTAGAGTTTTACCTCCTTCGCATGACCAGCTAGAGGAATTCATGTGCCGAGACCGCACTCCCTCTCCAGTACAGCCCGTAGCCGAGCCTTCTAAGCCGATGCGTACCGGCGACAGAGACGACAACGAGTTCTTCGAGGACCCTACAGCCGATGCCACAGTGGGCAACGGTTACCTTTTGTCTTTGCCGAGCGACCACCTCTCCGTTCCATACCCATCTTTCCAGACCCTGACAGTTAGGCCCGACTCAGGACGTGAGCTAGAGCTCGACAGTGCAGATGACATGTCAGCGTACTCTCGTCACGTGAGCAGTCTTGAGAGTCCTCCGTGGGACGTGTCTGAGTTGGAGGACGTCAACGTTCGCTTTGAGGACCAGCAGACTGGAGACATGACCGACGTGTGGGAAGTTCCCGGACATACCTACGGCGACTTCCTAGAGTCGTTGGCGGCAGTAGAGGGTTAGGGTAGCGACGTAGGTGAGGAGGAGGAAGACGAGGATCCCGAGAAGAATCCAGAGAAGGATCCAGAGGAGGACCCCGAGGAGCAGAGTGGTGACGACGACCCGAGCGGTGATAACCCTCACGCTTAGGTCAAGTTCTAAAAAGTTGTGGAATTCTGACCAATATTTACTTTTCTATCGAGAGTTGAACTCTTTTTATTTTCTGTCATGATGTAAATTATATAACTTGATGCATAGTTAGTTGATAGAGCCGGCTGTGAAGTAGTATCTCGTGTCTAGTGCTCTTAAGATGTAGAACGTCTATAGACTTGTAGGGAATTTTTTCTATGTGAATATTTATCCCTTATTTTTGGTATAAGTCCTCAAAAGAGGCCATTATCCCGATGATATGAAAGGAAGCCTGACGCGACCGTCGTTTAGTAACGTACAAAATATATTTATAATTATACTATTTCCCACTACCAGGATCAGCTAGCAACAAGTATAGGGTCGATCCGACGAGGAGTTGGTGTAGCTTTCTCTTTGGTCACAGGTCATCCAAAGGTTTTGGTTTCTGCACAGCCACGTCTTGGCCAAACAGGAAAATAAAACTAAACTAAAACATAAATAAAAGATAAAGACAAACCTGAATTTAGGTGTTGAGTCAATTACACATACAAGACATCTTCATCGATGCAAGGATATATGGTACGTATGTGTGTCAACGGTTATAGGCAAACCCCGTCATAATCCTACTGTCACGTTGTCACGCCTACAGCCACGATCTGCCCAATTCGTCCTTACTTGTGAATCCCGCATGGCATTCCCACCCCAGGCTTTCTAACTTGCCCAACTCACCCCCGAGCATTCCTCAAGGGGCATAGATTGAAACAAGCAGCTTTGGGCACTAGACGAACCCGTTCCGGCCCTATGAGATATGAGGATCCCGCTCCGACATTTCACCAGCGTTAGCGTACTTCGTTCGGCTCCGCCCAAGTTCAACCTGAGATTTGCCGCCCTCATGGAGCGTGAGGCAAACCTCTCCCAGTCCCTGTTGGTCTAAGCTACCTTCCTTTTAAGGAATCCGCCGCCCTCCAATTGCCCACTGGCCACATGAACTCTTGCCACAAATAGACCACTTTGAAATCATTGCCTAACACCTCGGGAATACACATATATATAGCTTTCCCCTTGCCTAAATCAACATCGTGATTTAATGCTTGTGCAACGTCATCTTGCCCAAATGCAGATTTGTATAACTACCTAGGTATAAAGTAAATAACGAAAAAGAAATAACGAAATAGAAAAAGAACTATAATTAAAATAAATCCGAACAACAACAACATCACCGACAACAAAGTACAAAAGTTAGTTTGCCCTCGAAGGGGCAAACTCTCGAACAAAAGAAAGAAAATCCTAGACTAAAGAAGATAAAGAACTAAAAAGATTCAAAGTAAAAGGGATGATAAGAGATACATATGGTTTGCTATCTAGGAGTATTTATAGAGGTGAAATTCGTGGGTCTTGGAGGCTCAGCCCATTAAGTAAGT
Source organism: Schizonepeta tenuifolia (assembly GCA_029490685.1). Lineage (NCBI taxonomy): Eukaryota > Viridiplantae > Streptophyta > Magnoliopsida > Lamiales > Lamiaceae > Schizonepeta > Schizonepeta tenuifolia. The sequence goes on from CM055956.1 coordinate 57,493,574, forward strand.
CGATTGCAACTATGTTATGGCAAGCTGTCAGCTTCTGTTGACCAAGAGACTTTCCTTATTTAGCAGAGTTTTTATATGGATGAATCTTCATGGATAAAAAAGGAATTAATTCCTTCCTTGTCGGCTACTTGGATAAGGTTGATCTCTTACTTGGTCGGTACTCTTCCCTTGTAGATTAATCTCTTTCTTGCATGCACTCTTTCTTGATATGCTGAATTGTCACAGATCTCCATGCCCAAGACGTGTACTCCTGCCTCTCTTCTGTGCTCTGCCTTACGCCTTGGCCTTTTTACATCTCCTCTTGCCCAAATGACTTGATCCCTCACGGTACTTGATTTGGTCATGTTGTGAAGCGAGCAACTTTAGTTCTGAATGTCTGCTTCCTTGGCCAAGCTGCGAGCTTCATTTCCTTGCCTAAAGTGCTTCGTATCTGCGCCCAAAATGCCTGTTACGGAATTTAGTCATATCTTGCCCATTTCTGCTCATATTTGTCATGGTTTTCCCTATACGTCCCTGCCTTCACAATGTGTCCTCCTAGACACTAAAGACAAACAAATATACAAAACGACTCGATCTAGACCTAAAATAAGACTCAAAAATCATACAAAATTTGGTCTCATCAAAGCCGTTAGGTTGTTAAAATCAACTTTAAGTCTCTTAATTATTTTAAGAATTATCTGTCTTAGACATACAAGTAGAAGAGTCGAGTTATTAAATGAAGTGTTTTTCAGATTAACTAAGAAGTGAAATTCTGAGTGATTATGTATGTTGTGTTCGATTGAGTATATGAGAAATTGTGAGCATGATGTTAAGTGATGAGTTAAAATTGATGGAATTATTGAATATGTATGCAATTGTTTGATTGATTGTGATAAGACGAATTGAGAAATATTTTAATTGCAATTTGAATGCTTTACCTAAGAGAAATTCTTTCCTAAATGCACGATAAGTATCGATCGAGAATTGTGTTTCCTCTTAGGAGGAGAAGTGTTTGAAAGTCGAGACAATTTCCGAGTAGGTTTGCCGAACTTTTTTAATTTCTAGAATTTCTTTTAGAATGCCTCCAAGAAGAAAAACAAGAGAGCCGCGCAAAATGATGAAGAAGAGCGACGGGATCTGACCCCGTCTCTTAAAAAAAACATCGAACTGAAATGCTTTTTTTTGGACAAAACCCGCCGACTTTCGACAGTAAGGGTAGCCGCGTAAAAGCCGAGGACTGGATTCGTTCCCTGGAGCGAATTTTTCATTTTATACGTTGTGGAGATCGTGAGTCTCTCGAATGCATGACGTATCAACTCAAAGGTTTTGCCGACTACTGGTGGGAAGCCCTACAGAGGACGTATACTCCCGAAGAATGCAAGAATCTGACGTGAGAGCAATTCAAGGAAGCCTTGTATGAGAAGTACGTGCCGAGAAGCTATCGAAAGCAGAAAGAAAACAAATTCGTGAACTTGAGACAAGGAAAGAAGACCGTAGCAGAATACGACCATGAATTTTGCAAATTAGCTCATTTTTCGCCCGACAAAGTAGATACCGACGAGAAGATGTGCGAGCTTTTCCGCATAGGTTAAAGGCAAGACATTCGCATAGTTCTTGAAAGTTAGAGCGGTCTAACTTATGGAGAAGCCCTTAACCGAGCCCTTGACATGGAGTTGGCTATGCAGCTAGAGAAAGGATCGCTTTCTTCAGCGACCCCTCAATATCAAAACCAAATGACAACAGTTGTTACCCCTCAATCTTCCCAAGACAGCTTAATCGCAAAGAGAAAAGGAAAATGGAATGATTGAAACCATCCAAGCAAGAAACCATGGCAAGGAAGAGGACAGTAGCAGCAGCAGCAGGCTCATAAAGCTAAACCCCAGCAAGGCGATCAAAGTAACACATCTTTCAGACACTTATGACTCCCCCCGTGTTCGAAATGCGGTAGGATGCATCAAAGCATTTGCAAGGCAGGAAGCAACGTCTAATATACTTGTGGACAACCTGGTCATTTCTCGAACCAGTGCCCAAGTAAACAGCAAGGAACGAGTGGTGGAAGATCGAATCAACACTTGTCTTTGCACATAAGAGCTATACACGGAGCCCCGCATCCAAAGCAACCCCAGGGTCAGCACAAGCTGCAGCCACAGAAGCAGCAGCCCCCGCAGCAGGAGCCGCCGCACTACCAGAGGGTTTTCGCAATCAAGCAGAACGATGGAATCAAAGACCAAGGAAATCTCGCAGGTATGGAAAAGCTTAAAGGTGTGCCCATTATCATTTTGTTTAATACTGGTGCATCACATTCGTTTATAGCTAGCACGTGTGTAGAAACCCCTGGCTTAGATGTAGAAGAGTCGAACCAGGAGCTTAGAGTCTCAACCCATTTGGGTAGATCTGCATTAGTGTTGCGTGTTTGTTCGAATTTAGAATATGAGTTTGAAAATCATACGTTATCTGCAAAATCCCTGAATCTAATCCAGATGTGGGATGTGGATATAATTCTTGGAATCGATTGGTTAACCGAAAATTTCACAACGATTCGATGTGATCAGAGACAGATTACGTTTCAACCTCCTGGAGAAGAGCCGACCATAGTGCATGGAGTTGAAAGAAGAACAAAGAAGAGTATGCCCATTATTTCGGCTACGAAAGCAAAGAAGTTGATGAGGAAAAAGAATACTCAAGTATATCTGATTTACCTGAATAAAAATAAAGAGCAAGAGCTGAGTATCGACGATGTAGCAGTAGTAAGAGAATATAAGGATGTGTTTCCAGAAGTTTTGCCACGATTACCTCCCAATAGGCAATTAGAGTTTACGATTGATCTTGAAACCGAATTAGCCCCAATTTCTTAAGCTGCGTATAGGATGGCCTCGAAAGAACTCCAAGAGTTAAAGATTCACTTGCAAGATTTGAGTTTTATTAGACCAAGTGTTTCCCCTTGGGGAGCACCGATTCTATTCGTGAAGAAGAAAGATAGTAGTCTGAGGATGTGCATTGATTACAGAGAGCTCAACAAGATTACACTCAAGAACAAGTATTCTCTGGCAAGGATAGACGATCTGTTTAACCAGTTGAAAGGAGTCAGTGTTTTCTCCAAAATTGATTTAAGATCTGGATATCATCAACTGAAGATTAGGCAAGAAGATGTTCTAAAGACTGCGTTCAAAACAAGATATAGACATTACGAATTCATTGTAATGCCTTTCGGTTTGACAAATGCCGCAGCCGTATTTATGGATCTAATGAATCGTGTTTTTCATGAATACTTGGATAAATTCATGATATATTCATTGACGATATCTTGGTGTATTCAAAAGACGAAGCAGAGCACGAGAAGCATCTCAGAATCGTATTAGATAGACTAAGGTTAGAGAAGTTGTATGCTAAATTCAGTAAGTGTGAATTCTTGCTAAAGGAAGTGAATTTCTTAGGACATAACTATGTCATTTTTATAGACGTATCATCGAAAGATTAAGGATATGTGTTGATGCAAGAAAGAAAGGTGATAGCATATACTTCAAGACAACTTAAACCTCACGAGAAGAAATATCCGACACACAACTTGGAGTTAGCAGCAGTAGTACATGCCCTGAAAATTTGGAGACATCATCTTTATGAAGCCAAGTGCGAAATCTTTTCGGATCATAAAAGTCTGAAGCATTTCTTCGAGCAGAAGGAGTTAAACATGAGACAAAGGCAATGGCTTGAATTGGTGAAAGATTACGATTGCAAAATTTCTTATCACCCCGGAAAGGCCAATGTTGCAGCCGATACGTTGAGCAAAAAGGAGACTTCAGAGTTAGGATTTCTCCTATCCGATGAGAAGAAGTTGATTGAAAAATTTGGAAGGATGAGAATCGAAGTAATTCAACCCCCGATGTCAATGGAGCAAGTAGTTGCATCTCTAGTAGTGGAGCCAAATCTTAGAACCTATATTGTAGACGGCCAAAGAAAAGACGAGAAGTTGGAAAACTTAAGGCTTAAAGTCAGAAAAGAAGGAGTTGAAGATTTCAAAGAATTGAACAACAATGCCATGTTGTTCCGTGGAAGACTATGTGTACCAAATGATGAAGAGCTAAAGAACGAGATCATGAGTAAAGCCCATGATACCCCATATACCGCCCATCCCGGCAGTACGAAGATTTACCAGGATTTGAAGCAGCAATTCTGGTGGGCAGGAATGAAGAAGGAGGTGGCCTTGTTTGTGGAAAAATGTTTAGCATGCCAACAAGTGAAGTCCTTACATCAAAGACCTTCTGGACCTCTCCAACCGTTACCAGTTCCATCGTGGAAATGGGATGACATTAATATGGATTTTGTGACAGGTTTGCCAAAAACCAGAAAGGGAAATACATCCATATGGGTGACTGTGGATCGATTGACGAAGTCCGCTCATTTCATACCTATCTCTATCACCTATGGATCAGATAAGTTGGCTCAGATATATGTAAAAGAGATTGTGAGATTACATGGAATTCCTAAGACGATCACCTCTGATCGAGATTCCAAGTTTACCGCCCATTTTTGGGAAAGCTTTTAGAAAGAGCTAGGCACGAAATTGCAATTCAGTACAGCTTACCACCCTCAGACGGATGGTCAGTCAGAAAGGACGATCCAAATTTTGGAAGATATGTTAAGAGCATGGTGCTAGATAAAGGAGAAAATCGGGAGAAGATTTTGCCTTTAGTCGAGTTTGCTTACAACAACAATTATCAAAATACAATTGGAATGGCCCCTTATGAAGCCCTTTATGGAAAAAAGTGTAGATCTGAGCTCTACTGGGACCAAGTAGGCGAGAGAAAAGTAATAGGACCCGAAGATATTGAGGACATGATTGAATCTGTCCCTCAGATTCGTGAGAAGATCAAGGAAGCTCAGAGTCAGCAAAAATCGTACACCGACAATCGAAGATCAGAAATAGAGTTCGAGATAGTAAGTAAAGTCTTTTTGAATGTATCTCCTTCGAGACGAGTATATCGATTTGGAGTTAAAGGGCAGCTAAAGCCTAGATTTATAGGACCATACGAAATCTTAGAAAGGATTGGAGTCGTATCGTATAGGTTAGCTTTGCTGCCGAGTTTCAGAAATTCGCATAACGTATTTCACGTATAGCAGTTACGAAAGTATGTGTTCGATCCAAAACACGTAATTCGCCGAGAAGATGCAACTCTTAAGCCCGACTTGAGTTACGAGGAAAGACCCGATGAAATTCTGGATCGTAAGATCCAGCAGCTTAGAACGAAACTGGTTCCCTTAGTTAAGATTAGGTGGCGACACCACGATCTTAAATAAGCTACGTGGGAACTCGATGATAAGATGAAAGAAAGGTTTCCCGAGCTCTTTACTCAAGGTTAGTAAAATTCGGGACGAAATTTATTTTAAGGGGGTGAGGATGTAATTCCCCGATCTTTTATAAGTCATTAAGTCCGTCTTAATTGAACTTATGTGCTTTAATTATGTGTCCTTGTGTGATAAAAATTTTCAAGAAAAGAAATTTTCTGATGAAATTACCAAATTGCCCTTGAATGACTTTACGTAAGTTTTATCATTTCAGTTGTCTGAATTGATTGTGTGATGAATTGATTGAACATGATTATATGAGTTTGACTTTGGGTGTGAATTTCGGAAAATTCTGCGAAATTTCGTTTTTAGATGAATAGTAACTTTTCTCGAGTTTTCGCTATTTATCGAACTTTTTCGAATTTCGTTTAATTAGTGTCTTTTGAGTCTAAAAATGATTCTAGAAGCTTTTAGATAGATTTGAGAGTCGTTAGAAGTCGCTCGAGAGAAAATTCAGTTGAAGCTCTAGAAAACCCTAATATGAATAGTGAATTCCGACTTTTTCTTCATTTCTTGGAATTTCATTTTGAAAGTTTGATTTCTGGATTCCTTGTTTTATTTGGTGAAGTTTGAGACGGAGTAGAGAGATTTCCGATGTCGAGAAAGAGTCGTGGTGAGTTTCAAAACGTTTAAGATTTCCGTCCTCTCTCTCTCTTCTCTCTCCCTCTCGGCAATAACAAACATACACACACACCAATCCTCCATTGTTGAGTCCCATTTAAGCTCAAAGAATGATGATAACTTAGTCTCCGATCATCCACCGACTAATCTATTAAGGTATTTGATATCCTCTTGTCGTAATGATCGATTTAAGACTAGGATTCATCCCTTTCTCATCTTGTTGAAAATCGGCAGCTTTTGCTTAAGAGATGGAGCTCGACTTTTGCTTGTTTGGATCGTAGAGTTGCGTGGATTGAAGCCCTTTCATCGATCAAGCCTTCTAGTCTAAGTAAGTTCTCTTGGTTCTTGTTTGATTGTAGCGATTAGAACTTAAGGAAATCCCTCTTTTCCTCCCCCTTTTGTTCGATCAAAATGACCCCTTGAGCAAGAAAATTGATGCCTCACTTCTTAGCTTTGATCTTCGATCTTTTGGGTGATTTTTATGCAAAAAATTAGGAGTTAAAAATCGATTCCTTCCCCTCTTTAAAACTGCCGAAAATTAAGGTTACGGGTAGAGTTTTGATTTTTGATTTTGTGGTGATATTCATGATCCTTTTGTGTGTATATATGTGAAGATTTAAAGAGAAAATTTGTGATATGCATGTATGTGTAAATACCAAAATTTTTGAGCATATTTAGGTATTTTTGTGTTGAAGATTCAAGTATGATTTGGATGATGGATTGTGTTATAGAGCTAGAGGCTTTTTAAGGACTGTAATTTTTGCCTATTCGACGATTAAGGACACTTTCTTGCAGGCCCTCTATTTGAGGACATATGTTAATCAAATTAATACCCCGTAGGACAATTTCTGGCCCGATCGGGCTCAATCGCAATTTCTGAGCCCGAACGCCTAGGTGGCATGCCAAATCATCTCCACGTCAGCCATATTTGTGAAGCATTTCGTCGAACAGTTGAAGTGCAACATGGAGTAAGCTGTTGGAGGAATTGGCCTAGTGCAGCCACTGCAACTCGCCGGCGAGCAGCAGGCTGCCATGGGTAAAAGCAACAGCTGCTGCATCTGCTCCCATCGAGTGGGAATGACAGAGCAACATCAGTGGGAGCGGCGGAGCAAGTCAGCGGATCGCGGAAGCGCACACTATGGCTCTATCCTAGCAGTCGCGTTGTGCCGTGATCGGAATTATGATTGCAGCAGTTCTTGCCGGGGTTCTCCATGAACGTCGGCAACCTCCACACCACGGAAAACGAGCAGCAAGTTAGCAACCAGCAGCAGCAACAGTCGCATCCCATAGCAGAGCGGTAGTCCTTCATGGCGGCGTGAGCAAGGGCTCCGCCCTAGCGGTCGCGATGAAGACGTGAGAGAAAAAGCAACGACGATCTCTAGTCGATGAGCAGCCACGTTGCAGTTGCGCTTCGTGCGATTGCTCGCGGCGGTGCTCGTGGTGGCACTACTTTGAGACTCTGCTCCGGTGGATCCCGGTGACGACGACGGTTTCGTGACCTCCGATGGCTCGACCGCAGACCTCCAACAGCTTACTCCATATTGCACTTCAACTGTTCGATGAAATGCTTCACAGAAATGGCTGACGTGGAGATGATTTGGCATGCCACCTAGGCGTTCGGGCTCAGAAATTGCGATTGAGCCCGATCGGGCCAGAAATTGTCCTACGGGGTATTAATTTGATTAACATATGTCCTCAAATAGAAGGCCCGCAAAAAAGTGTCCTTAATCGTCGAATAGGCAAAAATTACAGTCCTTAAAAAGCCTCTAGCTCTTGTGTTATAGAGTATGATCTAAGAGAGTTTTTATGTTGATTAAATGAGAAAAAAAATGATGAAGTATGTAAGTATGTGTATGCCAAAATTTTGATGAAAATTTGAAGAATTTTATGTTGATGTTCTTAGTTAGATTTTGAAGATGAAAGATAAGATAAATGATGCATAAGAAGCAAAGAAATGGAAGAAAGAAATTAATTGTTATTTTTTTAAATACCGAAAATATATATATATATATATATATATATATATATATATATATATTTGAAGGAGTGATTGAATATGTGATGTGTTCAATGGTAGTAGATTAGATGATGTGTGATTCGATGATTTAGAGATGATGGAATAAGAGAAACGAGAAGAATACATTTTTGTGTAATTTTCCTAGAAAATTTCGAACTAAATATGAGTATAAGGTTGATGATTCTTGATGTTGCATGTCAGTTTTGATTAATCCGATGATTTGATGAAGAAGATGAAGTTAAAACAATTAGAGTTACTTTTCGAAATTCTTGAATCCGAGTTAATATGTAAAAGTTATCGAGTAATGAAATTTGAATAATGAAAATCGAGTTAAACTAAGAAATGAGTAATTTTATAAATAAAATGAAAAATAAGTAATAAGAAATAATTAGAATCTTTTTATCGAGTTTGGTAATTTTTCCTAGTAGTGACATGTTTTACGAGAAAATAATGAGAACTTTATTCTAATAAGAATTTCGGATTTTTAATTCTGATTTTATAATTAAAGTCTTTGAATTATTATAAGAGAAATGAAACTAATTTCATTTAAATTTAATAACTTTTTTTTTTTCTAAAGTTATAAACAGAGCAGAGTCGAGTCAGCATAAATTACAATCGAGTCTTGAACGAGTAACTGCATTTACATTTATGATTAAATAAATTAATATGATTTTCTTGAATTTTTCTAGAAAATTTAATTATATTTGGAAAAATTTTCTTTTTCCGTCCATTTATCGAAGTCGGTCATTTACTTTATTGTGAATGTTCGATTCTTGATTTGAAAGTTTTTTTGTGAATGATTTGTGATATTAGAACCCGAGAATTAATCTCATAATTTTCTGAGTTCGTTCAACTCGAGAAATCGAGAAAAACGAGATGTGTGATGTGAATAGTATTTTCTATCTTTTGCAGATTATTTAATTAATAAAATAGTTAGATATTTTTTAGTCAAGTATCTGAGTCTGAGAGTCAGTTAATTTAGTAATTGGTTAGAACCGAGAAATCGAGAAAGATCGAGTTAGATAAGTCGAGATAAGATAAGAAACCCGAGTCGAGTAGAAGTCCTTCAGCCGAGCGTTTAGTTCTTTACGTTTTTCAAGTAAGTAGTCTCGCCCTTTTAAGATGTTGTTCTTGAAGGAATGAGCGGAACCCCGAAGTGAGAGCGAAGAAGGAAAGCAGCTAACCCGACAAACCCCTTTTATGTGAGTTTTGACATCAATTGACTTGCCATTTTATCTGAGTTTTGGTATGTTTAATCATCTACTTGAGTTATTATTATTATCCTGTGTGAGACAGGAACACCCATGTTGTTATTAATTGTTGATGTGATTGTGAGCCTTGCTTCGGTTAGGCCGGTCACAGTGCTTGAGAATGAGGCCTACTTCTTGACACACGAGAAACTATGTGGTAGATTGATTCATACCTGCTATTCAAATTATATATGTTGATTGCACAGTCGTTTCAAGAAAACAAAATGATTTTGCATACAAAAGTTAAACGTTTTAAAACTGTACTAACACTTATGATGCAATGGCAAGGCAAGTTTAGTTATATAGCTCTATCGAGCATAGTTTAAATTATTTTGGCATGTGTTCACTGAGTACAAAGTACTCAGCCCTGCATGTGTTTTCTAAATGTGCAGGTTAGCATGGATGATGGTGGCGGAAGATGCTCGGCGGTGTGTAGTGTTTGGAGTCGAGTCTTCTTTTTGTTTAAGCTTGCATCTGCATATTATTATATATGTAGTTATGAGACTTGAGACGTTATTCCGCTTCATGATAAACAAACTTGTTTATTTATTTGGATTATAGTACTTGACGTTGTGTCGATACAATGAGCTTAATGCTCGAAACTATTTCCGTACTACATTTTATTTCTACTTGACTTGGATTATATTGCTTCAATTTCTTTTCGACACTTGAACTATTTATTTATGCTCGTAGTTTGAGATTAAATTTGAAGGCATGTTCTATTTGTTATCGCTTTCAATCTATATTCCCTTGTTCCCGAGCATGTTCCCTAATTGAGTTATGTTTCATATTCGAGGTTTCACATCACTGCCCAATGGATGTTCGTCGTTTTTATACAACCCAAACACGGTCGTGACAATAAAGCTGGTACATCAAGAGATGCTGAGAAATCCTCAAAGAAGCTTAGATCCCGATGTCACATAACGTGGGGGAATAGACAAAATGGACCTTCACAGTTAAGGTAAAATCAGCACCGACGCAGGTCACATAACCACACTGCTCCGGATCAACTCCAAAGGCATCCAAACTGGGATAATCTTCAATTCTACCATCAGCCATTCCCAGTGCCGCACCACTACTAGCAAACATATCATGGACATAGAAACTTCGGAGACCAATATCCTGGTCCGAATTATCCAAAATACACATATGCTCAAGGAGCTAGATCGTTTGGATTCTCTCCCACACGATTCACACCAAGAAGAAATCAACCTGTAGACGCATAAAAATTAATAGAAATATTAATTTTATATTTTATTTATATTTTAGGAATCTTATTAAAGATAAATCCTAAATTAAATAAATATAAATTAATATTTAAAAGATGGAGATTTTCGACCAATTAGAAATTGACAAGTGTCATTTCTTGGTCATTAAGTTAAATATTTGATGGAGATAATTACCAAAATTGAGGAGCCAATAGAATTGTGCCACCTCAGCCCTAAAGCCCGTCTTGGAGTCCAAAAGCCCACCAAGTCCACTACATTTTCACCTATAAATAGGGGTGATTGGGGAGATCAAAGGACGCACCACAAATCATAATGAAGAGCTCAAGAGTTGTAGGAGAATTCTCTACAATATTCAAGGCGTTCTTCGCGGCATTCAAGGTGTTCTTCGTGGAGTTCAAGGAGTTCTTCACCAAATGCGTCCCAAATCAGCGTTTGATCCAGAAATAAGGCGTCGGCCCTCCGGATTAACGTTATAAGTCCAAACTTCAAATCCGATCAAGATCAAGATCTAGAAACACGATTTATTGTGTTTGTTATCGATACATTAAAATTTGTGTTTACAAATTTTGGCACGCCCGATGGGACATCTCTACCTTTCATCTCAACTCTTCCCAAAATCTTGAAGAATGTCTCCGAAAGCTAAGGATGTTGGTGACTCTACTTCGAAGAAGCCTTTGTAAGGTGCTAACGACTTCACTTCAAAGAACCTTGTCGAAGGTGGCGGCATGATGACACGAAGGAAAGCTAAGATGTTGCAAGAAGCTGCGAAAGTTGCTAAAGCTGCCAAGTCGACTTTCGCCGCTGAAAAGGAGCCGCACGTTAAGGAAGATGGTGATCACCCAAGCGATGGTTCCAAATCACCCAAAAACTATTCGACGAAGAATTACTCATCCGAGGTGTCTGTTATGACAACCGGCACTATGAATTTAGAGGAGCAAATAGCAAATCTAATGACAATGATGGAGGCTATGGACAAGCGTATGATCAAACAAGATGCCATGATCTTAAAGCTTACAAAAGGAAAAGGGGTATCCAAGCATGATGATGAAGATGAAGAGGAAGATGAAGATGAGGATGATGATGATGATGTGTCCAAAAGATGTGAAGAGAAGCAATCGGATGATAAAGAGTCTAAATCCGCTTCAGGCACTCTCATCTCAATTGAACAAGTCAAGCAGCATATTGAAGGAACCATAAAAGATAAATTTAATGGGAGTTCCAAGTCTTCATTGTTACTCAAAACCATATACTCAAAGAATCGATAACTTAATGATGCCCCTCAGCTATCAGCCTCCCAAATTTCAGCAATTCGATGGAAAGGGTAATCCGAAGCAGCACATAGCTCACTTCATCGAAACTTGCAATAATGCCAGCACCTTTGGAGACATTTGGTGAAGCAGTTTGTTCGTTCACTTAAAGGGAATGCTTTTGATTGGTACACGGATTTAGAGCCGAACTCAATCAATCATTGGGAGCAGCTTGAGCACGAGTTTCTAAATCGATTCTATAGCACTAGAAGAATGGTCAGCATGGTGGAGCTCACAAGTTCCCGACAATTTAAAGATGAGCCAGTAATTGACTACATCAATAGATGGAAGAACCTTTGTCTTAACTGCAAAGATCGGTTGTCCGAGTCGTCTGCCATTTAAGGGACGCATTGGGGCCTGCAATATATTCTGCGTGGAATTCAACCTAAAACGTTCGAGGAGTTAGCCACAAGAGCACATGATATGGAGTTGCGCATGGCATCGAATGGAGTTGGAGGACCGCCTATTCAAGAACCTCGTCGGTTTAAGGAGAAGCAAGAGTTCAAGAAAGGAAACAACTCTTTTGATAAAGCCCCGAGAAAAGAATCAATGGCGGTGAAAGCAACTTCTGTTAAGTTCTCAAGGAAAGAAGTCAATACGGAGGATAAGCTGAATGCCTTTCAAGACATGGGGCAAAGGAGGGCGACTCTAAAAGAGCAACAACGAAAGAAGTATCCTTTCCTAGATTCGGATGTCTCTGGCATATTTGACAACTTAATCAAGGAAGGACTTATTGAACTGCCTGAAATGAAGCGACCGAATGAAGCGGGGCAAACTAATGATCCAAAATATTGCAAGTACCATCGCTTAGTGGTCATTCCATACATTATTGCTTCATCTTCAAGGACAAGGTTATGCAACTGGCTAGACAAGGAAAGATAACGCTCGAAGAAGACAATGCCGGGGCAAACCTCATCACTGCCGAAAGCATAGAAGAAGATCATGAAGTTTTTTGCGGAGTAGTAAATCAAGAAAATGAAGATGCATTAATGGTGGCATTTTCCAATGAAGATTTACAGCTCGGATCTGAGCCTCATAACCGACCTTTGTTCGTGAGTTGTTATACAAATGAGCAAAGGGTAAATAAAGTACTCATAGATGGAGGATCTGCGGTAAACATATTGCCGTTGAGAACTTTAAAGGAGTTAGGAATCCAAGTTGAAGAGCTTGCAAGTAGTCAGTTGTTGATCCATGGTTTTAATTACGAAGGACAAAGAGCTCTTGGGACAATAAGGTTGGACTTACTAATTGATGATATGAGATCTTTCGCATTATTCCAAGTAATTGATGCTAAGACGTCGTACAATATGCTTCTTGGTCGACCATGGTTGCATGAATATGGTGTCATCCCCTCAACATGGCATCAATGTTTCAAATATCACCAAGATGGTGCGGTAAAGACAGTGATTGGTGATCATAAGCCCTTTGTGGAAACCGAATAATACTTCGCCGAAGCAAAGTACTATATGGTAAAGCCAATGTCTCCAAAAGAAACACAAGTTGAATGCCGAGAGGGACTTGAAAGAAGCGAGAAGGAGGAGTCTTTGGACGGGCTCACCGTGCCTTTGACAAAGATTGATGCTACGAAACCCACTCAACAATCATTTTGAGGATTTGTTCGACCAAAACAAGGTAGTGCTACGGAGCATGGCGAACTTACAAGCCCTGAAGTTGCTAAGTGTTTTGGGCCAAAAGCATACGAGCTTCATGTGAAAGCCAGATATGATCCCAAGGAGAATTCTAAGTCTAGCTCGAAGGTTACGAGTCAACATGATTCTGAACGTAAGGCAAGCTTGAAGGTATCAAAGAAAGATGGTCCTATGGTCCAAGGAACAAAGGCGGGCTTGGGATTTGCCTCACGAGGTCCCGTTTGTATTGCGATCAAACGGGCCACTGCCAACCACATCTTTGAAGGAGAGGTGTCATCTACATCAAGTCTCCCAAAAAAGAATACGGTTGAAAGGGTATCAGCCTTCAAGAGGTTAGGAGAAGGATAGGTGAAACGAGTGTCTGTTTTCAAGAGACTTGGCAAAGACAAGAAAACCAAGCAAGGGGCAACCCAAAGGTTGAGAAGTATCGTCCCGTATCGCATGAAAATAAGTACTATACTGACCGTGTCATGTGAAGATGTGTTGAAGGCCAAGATGAAGACAGTCATTCATACACAAGTCCCCGAAAAGGATGATGAAGAAGATAGAGAAAGTGTGGCATCGTCTTACTACACTATCGAGAGTGCTCAAAGTCAATCTGCTCAAAATCAAGCTGCTCAAATCAATTTACATCAATAGATCGCTCGTCTACTTAGAAGCAGCGCTGTTAGAGTAAGTGATATCAAAGAGGTCGTTATAATGAGGCAAAGAGATTGAACATTGAGGCTGCACATAGATTTTCAAAGCCCTGTGCCAAGGAATGAAGAGATTACTGAAGAGGTTGCTTCATACATCACATTACTCTTTGTGAAAATGGGACCGTTGAAGAAGAAGATGTGGACATAGCACCCCCACAATTCGAAGATGGTGTGAAGTCCACCATCGATGAGTTGAAAAAAGTTAACTTGGGTACTGTTGATGATCCACGACCTACCTACATCAGCGTTTCATTGATGCCGGATGAGGAGCATGCATATGTTGAGCTCTTGAAAGAATTCAAATATATATTCGCATGGACATATAAGGAGATGCCAGGATTGGCTGTTCATCACTTAGCTACTAAGAAGGAGGCACGACCTGTTAAGCAATCCCAACGTTGATTTCGACCCGAGTTGATCCCGTTGATTGAAGTTGAAGTAAACATACTCATTGAGGTTGGATTCATTAGGAAAGTGAAGTACCCGACATGGATCTCCAGCATCGTGCCAGTAAGAAAGAAGAATGGGCAGATCTGTGTTTGTGTTGACTTTAGAGATCTTAACGAAGCATGCCCTAAAGAAATTTCCACTACCCATTGCCGAACTGATGATCGATGTGACAACCGGACATGAAGCATTATCTTTTATGGATGGATCTTCCGGTTACAATCAAATTCGTATGTCACGGGCTGACGAAGAAATGACGGTGTTTCGCACCCCAAAAGGAATATTTTGCAACACTGTTATGCCATTTGGATTGAAGAATGCTGGCGCTACCTATCAAAGAGCCATGCAAAAGATATTTGATGACATGCTCCACAAGAACATTGAGTGTTACGTGGACGATGTGGTTGTAAAGTCAAAAGCAAGAAAGGATCATCTCCAAGACTTAAGGATAGTCTTCGAAAGACTAAGGAAATATGAGCTAAGGATAAATCCGTTAAAGTGTGCATTTGGAGTGAAGTCGGGGAAGTTTCTTAGTTTCATCATCCGCCATCGAGGTATTGAGATAGAGCAAGCCAAGATTGATGCTATTATGAAGATGCCTGAACCTCGGAATATTTATGAGTTAAAAAGTTTGCAAGGAAAATTGGCGTACCTAAGAAGGTTCATCTCGAACCTAGCCGGAAGGTGTCAACTTTTTAGCCGGATTATGAAGAAGGGCATACCGTTTGAGTGGGATGAGTCGTGCCAAAATGTCTTTAAAAGTATAAAAACTTATTTGATGAAACCCCCTATTCTAGCTGCACCTGTTGCGGGTCGTCCGTTGATCTTATAACTCGCCGCTCAAGAACGTTCTATGGAGGCATTTCTTGCACAAACAAATAAAGAAGGAAAGGAGAATGCCCTATACTACTTGAGTAGGATGATGACACCCAACGAGCTGAATTATTCCCCGGTCGAGAAGTTATGTCTGGCTTTGATATTCTCTATTCTAAAGTTGAAGCATTATTTTCAAGCGCATACAGTGCGTCTTATCTCCAAGGCAAATCCATTAAAGTATGTGATGTATAAGCCTGTCTTATCTGATAGACTTGCACGGTGGTACTTACAGTTGCAACAATTCGAGATTGTGTATGTTCCCCAAAAAGCAGTGAAAGGACAAGTATTGGCAGACTTCTTGGCTGATCATCCAATCCCTGCCGAATGGGAGTTGACCGATGATCTCCCCGATGAAGATGCACTTTTGAGTGCCCTCCTTGGGTAATGTAATTTGATGGAGCATCTCATAGAGAAGGAGTTGGTGCCGGAGTAGTGTTTATCACACCCGAAAGAGAAGTATTGCCATACTCTTTCACTTTGACTGAAAATTGCTCCAATAATGTTGCAGAATTTAAAGCGCTCATCCTTGGTTTGGAGATGGCGGTGGATGCAAAGAGACTACACATGAAAGTGTATGGTGATTCTAAGTTGGTGATAAACCAAATACTGGGATTGTATGAAGTGAAGAAGCCAGAGTTGCTTCCGTATGTTAAGTACGCCTAGACAATCCTCACATGGCTTGGAGACGTGGAGATTGGACATGTACCAAGAAGTGAAAATAAGCAAGCAAACGCATTAGCCAAACTTGCTTCTATAATTGCTATGTCTGAGGATAAGATTTCTGTGCCAGTTTGCCAAAGTTGGGTTGTTCCACCTATCTTTGAAGAAGAAGATTGTGAAGAAGATGAAAACCATGTTGTCGAAGTATTCGAGATAGAAGAAGAAGATTGGCGCCAAGTGTTTGTTGATTAATTGAAGTATGATAAGTTGCCCAGTGATCCACGTAGAAAAGTTGATGTTCCTCGTCGTGCGGCTCGCTTTATATACTTTAAAGGCACACTTTATAGGCACTCATTTGATGGAATCTTCTTAAGATGTTTGGGAACGAAAGAAGCTGTAAAAGCCATGGAGGAAGCGCATTCTGGAATTTGCGGTGCTCATCAATCCGGTTCAAAATTGCATTTTCGAATCAAAAGGATGGGTTACTATTGGCCAACCATGGTGAATGACTGCATGGAGTATGCTCGAAGATGTCAACCTTGTCAGTTTCACACAAATCTCATTCATCAACCGCCCGAGCCACTACACCCCACGGTTGCATCTTGGCCTTTTGATGCTTGGGGCTTGGATGTCGTTGGACCTTTGACAAAATCATCAAGGGGGCATCTATATATCTTGGCTGCAACAGATGACTTCTCCAAGTGGGCTGAAGCGATCCCTTTGAAAGAAATGAAGAAGGAGAATGTTGCTGATTTCATCAAAGGTCATATCATCTATCGCCATGGGATTCCTCGTTACATCATCATTGATAATGGATGGAATTTTAGCAATTCCTTCATTGATAAGCTCTGTGAGAAGTTTGGATTTAAGCAAAGGAAGTCATCCATGTAAAACGCGCAGCTAATGGATTAGCCGAAGCTTTCAATAAGACTTTGTGCAATTTGTTGAAGAAAGTTGTTGCGAAGATGAAGTGCGATTGGCATGAGAAGATTGGAGAAGCATTGTGGCCATATAGAACGACATATAGAACTCCAACACAAGCGACCCCTTATTCCTTGGTGTATGGTGTGGAAGCTGTGATTCCCCTAGAGCAACAAATTCCTTCATTGCGGATTGCTATCCAAGAGGGTTTGACTGAAGAAGAGAATGCTCGTTTACGCCTTGAAGAGTTAGAAGCGTTGGATGAGAAGCAATTGGAAGCGCAACAAAGGTTGAAATGTTATCAAGCTCGCATTTCAAAGTCTTTCAATAAGAATGTGTGATTGCGCTCTTTTCAAGTTGGAGATTTGGTACTAGCTGTGAGGAGGCCAATTATCACCACTCATCGTGTTGGAAACAAGTTTGTCTCGAGATGGGATGGTCCTTATGTTGTCAAAGAAGTCTACACCAATGGCGTCTACAAGTTAATTGATGAAGACAATGTTAACGTTGGTCTGATCAATGGGAAGTTCTTGAAGCGCTACTATCCTTGAAGGGTGGAAGCGTACCTGTACAAAAAAAAAAACAAAAAAAAAACAAAAAAAAAAAACATAAAAACAAAAAAAGAACAAAAAAAAATTACAAAAAAAGAGAAAAGCAGAAAACCAAAAGAAAGAGAAAGAAGTCCGCTCCATGACGCACGAGCTTAAACTGCATGTTACTCCTGGCTCGCATGAGTATAAACTGTGTAAAGGCACCCACCAATGAAAGTGTACGTGGTTAAACTGCTAACTTCTCCACCAAGAGTTAAGTTAATGTGGCTAAACTTAATTATCCCACCAAAAGGTAAAGTTATATGGTTAAACTGTTATTTACTCCACTTTGTCAATATAGTGGTTAAATAAATAGTCACTCCTGGCCCGCATGAGTATAAACTGTGTACGACCCCCCCCCCCCTCCTTAAAACTCCAGTTAGTTTTACTTCTTGAACTACGTTTTGACTTGATCCTTTTTATATAAAGAGGTACGTAGGCAGCTTGGATAGATTCTAAGTTCAGTCATGCTTTTAAGTCAATTATGCTTTGTGTCTTCCTTCAAATTGGATGATTGCAAGTAATTGAAATTCAAATTGGAGCAAGTATTCAAGATAAAAAGACGACATCCATGAATGACGAGAAGCAGGAAAAAAAGAAGAAACAAGTACTTCATTGCATAAAGTGTTCATCGAGAGTGCAACAAAAGGAGAAAAGAAGTAAAACAAAGTACGAAGAGAAAAAAAAAGGGAAAACTATGTCTAAGCAAAGGGCTTTTGGTCCTTCAATTATTGTTGAGCGGCCTCCAAAAGTTCCTTCGAGTCCTTCAAGTTCTTCAACACTTCATCATTCACCAGAGGTGCATCCATAAGTTTGTCAAGTTCTTCTTTGAATCCAAGCACTTTGTTTTGAGTAATTTGGAGTGTGCCTTGGAGTTGCTTCAACTTTGATGATAGCTTAACAACCTCTTCCTTCATAGAGTCGACTTGAGCAGCTTGTTCCTTTACCTCTTCACTTGCATCATGGAACTTCTTTTGGACTTCTTTCAAGCGTTGTGCAGCAGATCCTTCAAAGTCATGAGAGGTCGATCGGGCTTTGTCATAATTACCAGCCTTATCAAAAAGTGTGTTCAAGCTCTCTTCAAGATGAGATGTATCAAAGCCATAAGAATACTTCTGCATGCATGACATTCCCTTGCGAATTTCATCCTCTATGGATGACAAGTCATCAACCGAAGTTCTTGCTATCTTGGCTTGAAGATCGCCCCAAAACTCTTGCAAAAGTCTCTTACATCAATCGGCAAAGAGAGTGGCACTATTAAACTCGGACTTAGTTCCGACTGGTGGTATTTGCCTGTTGGAATGGTGCATCCCAAGTGACTGACTTGACCCACAAGATTGATGGCAGCTTTGAGAGTCTTCAAGATTATCGATGCCAAGGACTTTCTCTAACTACAAAACAGATAAAACAAAAGTTTGTTATAAATAACTACTTACATGAAAAAGAGGAAAGTAAAAATGGAGAAGTGAAACCTCAAGAGTAGCTTTACGTTTACGATCAACACTATCTTCGGAAGAAGCTTCCTTAGGCAAACTGACATGACTTTGCCGACGAGGATTTGCATTGTTGCTAAGAGAGCTATCTAAGTGATTTGAAGATGATCTTCGCTTTCCATTAGAGGATTCATCCAAGGATGCTTTTCTTTTTCATGAATCTTTCAACGGAGCCGAAGATGCTATCTCATTAACACCATGGGACTTGACTTGTATGTCCTTTTCACAGTCTTTGGGGGCATCATGTCCTTGGGGCTGTTTTAAGATTGTAAAGTGCTTTCCTATGGACCCTTCATAGACTTTTTGTCACCAATTCTTGTACGCAATCGAGTGGAGCTTTCTGAAGCTTTGAAGTGAGCTTGGAATTATGGCCTTGCTATAAGAGTTTTGGAGCAAATAGGCACGCCAGTATTGAATGCCTTCATCTAGGTTAGCTCGGCAGACATCTTTATTAAGAACGCCTGGAGGAGTTTGGTAGAACCCGAATTGACGACTGAAGCGGTGTGGACTATAGGGCTCGACAACAAACTCATCACCAAGTCTCCAAGTTAAGTAGTTGGAGCGGATGGCCATGAAGAAAGCACGATCGACTTCATTTCGCATTCCCATCATCCCTGTATAAAGTACTCTCATTCTTGGTGATCATGGTAGCATTCCAACAAATTTGATCCCACTTGTAGATTTGTTTGCGAGCATCTTCAGCGTTGTAATATCGTGCTCCTCCTTCGCCTGAGTATTGAAGCATTTGGGGTATGCGTGGCATGTGATCAAGAGGGAACTGAGTCTTGAAGTAATATGCTAGCCAACCATAAACGAAGTGAATAGGGAATACTGCATGAACTCGAGTGAGATCGCGAAGTTTGGAGATCTTGTTTAGACCTCTATAAATGCTCGTCAAAACAGGGATAGTAAGAGCAACCTTCTTTTGGCTCACCATGGTACTAGCCATCTTGAATGTGCTTGGTCGAATTACGTCTGCTTCATCTTCGGGAAGAACAAAAGTGCTCAACCAACAAGCAAGGAATGCAGCCAGATACGTTTCGTGCCTATATCTTTCTCTAACACTTGTCTCCGTAAATGGAAATTTTTGGGAAGAAGTCCATGACACGTGACTCGCAAGCTTTCCATTGGGGTTGTAAGTGGACTTCGGACGCACTGACTTCTTCGCTTCTTTGCGGGCAGGAGGTCTTTGATACTTCAAATTACCCTTGTACCAAAATCTGATCCACTCTTCGACTGGGACTGAAGTGTTAGAAGTATTAGAATTATAAGAAGTATTGTAAGTTTTCGTCTTGCTCCAAAGTATATGATAACTATAAAATAAGTTCTTGCAACAAGCTGGGATACGAGATCTTCCTCCTCCATCGGCACCAAGCAACTCTTCCGCAGACGGAACTACCTCATCATAAAGCATGCCATTCATGGGAAGTTCGGACAAAGTATGTAAGTCCCAAAGTGAGATTGAAAGCTCACCCGAAGAAGTAAGTAAAGTATTGGTGGAAAGGGCACCAAGACTCGCAAAAAGCCTTGATGACTTCCGTGTTTCGATCGTAAGTAAAAAGTGAAGTATATACAACATCATAGAGCCCGGTTGTGCGAAGGTCATCTCTGCAACAACTAAGTACATCCTCGGTCCACTCCCAATAGCCTTTGAAGTAATGAGCTTCTCCAACAAACTCCGTGCTTTTTCCCCACGAAAGCTTTTCATCAATCATACGTCTCCCCAAAGTAGGCAGTGGGTCTAAATCGGCCGGCCCATGATGATGAGTGGATTGAAGAATCCAAGTCATAGCTCCTTTTAACTCATTGTCTTGGCACCATCCATTAGTATGAAGTGGATTGACAAACTTGGGCCTATCATCGCTAAGTACCGACTTGTAAATCCTCAAGCGTGTCCCTTTCTCCGCATGTTGTCGCTCGTTGTCCAAGGTAAGTAAGTAAGTCTTCTTGCTTTCGGTGATATCCTTGAAGTAAACCATGATAGACCTACACAAAACAACAACAAGAAGGGGAAGGCAAATCGTCAAAACAGCTTGTATGCACGAATACATCCAAGGAAAAGAAGAAGAAAAAAAAAACAAACTATTCATTCAGGAATTTTATCAAACATGTGGCATGCAAATATATTTACAAAGAAGAGTGGAGGGATTAAAGGCAAACGAGATTGAGGAATTTGCTTTATGATCTTCAAGCTACTTCTTGCTACTGCTTCCCTACAAAATTTACAAAAGGGGTCAGTTCAAAGTTTCGAAAAAAAAAAGAGAAAAAAGAGAAAAATCTGTTCTTTTCGTTCAGGAATTTTGTCGAACATGTGGTGTGCATTGTGTGGGAGGACATAATTTGATGAGCTAAAAGGATGAAACTTACCCAAAAGATTTAAATCAACACAACAGGAGGTTAAATGCGAGTTTTCTGCTTCTGATATATCTCTGCAAGAATTGGAAAAGAAGTAGAAAGAAACGGTTTAGATAAAAGAAGAACGAATAAAAAAATTCTGCAGCTTTCATTCAAGCAAATCATCAAACAATTGGTGTGCATAACCTGGAGAGACTGAATCTGGCCAGATTTGGAGTGCGAAACTTATTGGTGGTTTCAACTTAAAAAAAAAGGGAAGATGATGGCGGAAAAACAAGCTCCGATTGTCACGATTTGTGTGTGAGAAATCAATTAAGAGAAAATGACTATTTATAGGCACTAATCAATGTTCAAGTCGGCAAAAAAGGAAACCAATTCCTTCTAGGATTGTAATTCTTGCAGGACAAGATTTTAGAAATTAAGGAAATATATTTTCCGAGTGGACCTCTATGTGGTGAAGATTCTAGAAATTGTTGATTAATTTGACAAATTGTTGCCGAGAAATTGACAAAAAGCTACGAAGTGCATATATAAATTTTGATTAATTTGTAATGGGCATGTAGAAAGTTTTTGGTCTGCCCATTTATTTGTGCACGTTTCTTTAGGCCATTAAACTTGGGCCATGTAAAGAAGTAATTAAGAAATTAATTGTCATGGTTGGGTAATTTTCAATCAAGCTTCACAAATTTTATGGCCCAAATTGAGAAAATAGACCCAATTGAAATATTGAGGGATTCAAGTATTAAAATCTAGGAACTCCTAAATACGAGTCTAAACTATTTACAAATCTCAAATTCAAGAGCCCCTTGATACAAATTTAAACTATCTAATAAGTTTCAAAAGTCTTGAGACTTATTCGTTTCCAAGACAAGTTGTCCACAAACAAGTCTCAAGGGGGCATTTGTAGATGCATAAAAATTAATAGAAATATTAATTTTATATTTTAGGAATTTTATTAAAGATAAATCCTAAATTAAATAAATATAAATTAATATTTAAAAATTGGAGATTTTCGGCCAATTAGAAATTGACAAGTGTCATTTCTTGGTCATTAAGTTAAATATTTCATGGAGATAATTACCAAAATTGAGGAACCAATAGAATTGTGCCACCTCAACCCTAAAGCCCGTCTTGGAGGCCAAAAGCTCACCAAGTTCACTACATTTTCATCTATAAATAGGGGTGATTGGAGAGGTCAAAGGACACAGCACAAATCATATTGAAAAGCTCTAGAGTTGTAGGAGAATTCTCTACAATATTCAAGGCGTTCTTTGCGGCATTCAAGGTGTTCTTGGTGGAGTTCAAGGAGTTCTTCACCAAAAGCGTCCCAAATCAGCGTTTGATCCAGAAACAATGCGTCGGCCCTCCAGATTAACGTTATAAGTCCAAACTTCAAATCCGATCAAGATCAAGGAGGCTAAATCTCCGAAAATCCCGGAAGTCGTTTGAAGATCTTCAAGAACAAGTTGAAGAGGCGAATCAGAGGAGAAAAATAGAGATCGCAACCCGCATTTTACTTCAAATCCGTAAATATTTATTTGTACACAATTTATTGTGTTTCTTATCGATACATTAAAATTTGTGTTTACACGACCATCTCAGTCAGGTCGAGAATATGCTCCCAGAATATAAGGATATCCACCAAGGAAGTGGACATTTCATGCACTTATGCTAACTTAGTAACCTATCTACATGGATGAAGATACATGGATGAAGAAGGGAAAGTGATTCGAACTGATCACGCAGTTTGAGTCATCAAGGAAACTAAAGTCACTAACCTCCCAGGACAAAACTAAGTTTGGGGACCTAAATGTTTGTCTTATGTTTTGTAGGCACGGGGTGAAATGAGGAAGAAAAAGGCTGCAAGAACAGTATGGATCATGGACAGTGAATGCTCAAAGCACATGATGCATCACGCCGACATACTGAAGGAAATCAAGTTTCATGAAGGTTCAATTGTTACTTTCGGTGACAACTCCCAGGGCATAACCAAAGGGATGGGTACCTTCGAAACTAACTCAATGACTATTAATAATGTTTCCTTGGTCGATGGATTGAAGCATAACTTGCTCTCCATAGGTCAACTCTGTGATAATGGTTTTTCTGTGAAGTTTAGTGCATAAGAATACAGGGTGAAGGATGTCAAGACCAAGCAAATTATTCTATTTTGTAGACGATATTCATCAGGTGGTGTATATTACTTAGACTGGTCCAATAGTCCACCAGAAACATGCTTAGTGTGCAAGAGTAGCTCAGAGACAAGTTGGTTGTGGCAAAACAGGCTCAACCACCTCCACTTCAAAACCATGAACTAGTTAGCTTGCCAACAGCACGAAGAAGAAATACCACACTTGAATTTTAATCTGATGCATCTCTACAGTGCATGTCAGCTAAGAAAGTTGGCTAGAGCATCATTCCATCTCAAGACGACGCCATCAACGGATCGTGTTCTGCAACTGATCCATATGGATCTTTTCGGTCCGGTCACCCTCAAGAGCCTAAGTGGAAATGAGTAAACCCTCGTAGTTAATGATGACTACTCGAGGTACACATGGGTGACCTTCATGGCGCACAAGAATGAGACGAGATCAGCTCAAGAATCGTCGAAGCTGATGGATAGACTCGCAAACAAACAAGGGAAATCCATTGTGTCCATCAGATCTCATCGCAGAACTGAGTTCCTGTAACACCCGATCTTCTGAGTCTTAATTAATTATCCTAATTATGATTAAATGTGCCCAAGTGCTTATTAAATGTGTTTATTTGTGATTATGTGTGAAGTTATGTGTTAAAAAATTTTGAGAAATAAATTCCTTGTGAAGTTACCAAAATGCCCCTAAGGGGCAAAAACGTAATTTTCTCATTTTGGTGAATCAAAACAAAAATGTGAAGAGTTATATGAGCATGAGAATGTGAAATATAGTATGTGTGTGAATTTTGGAATATTTGGAAAAAAGTTAATTTTTCAGTGAATAGTAACTGCCGACGAGAATTCACTATTCATCGACTATTTCTGAATTTCGTCAAGTTAGTGTCATTTGAATCTAGAATTTATTTTAAGACCATTGATGCATGTTTGAGAATTTTCTGAGATTATTTGAGCCGAATTCGAATTTTATTCCTTAGAAGAATGAATATGAATAGTAAATTTTTACGTTTTCTTCGTTAATCGGAACTTTGACTCAAAAATTGGGTTTCTAGTATCCTGGATTAATTTGGTGAAGAATGTGATGAGTTAGAGTGAAATTGGATGTCGAGAAAGCGACGTGGTGAGTTCTGAGTCGTTTGAGAGTTAATTGATTTAAGAGGGATGTTTTGTACCAGAAAATATTTTCTTCCGGGGACTTTTATCTGATAAAAATCAAATTAATTTCCACTCTCATTTTTGACATAGCTCTGTCTTTTCCTCTTCAATTTATTTAGCCACTCTCACTCTCAAGAGAGTGAAACACACTCTTTTAACTTATACCACTCTCATATCTCTCTCCCTCTCACGCATAATTTCCATCTCTCTCTCTCCCTTCCTTCTCTCTCGGTCACAACATACATACACGCATATCTTCCATTTCTTCCATGGAAGCTCAAGCTTTCAAGCTCCAAAGTTGCTCAGAAAATAGCCTTCGATCATCCAACGATTAAACCGACAAGGTATTCTTGTTCCTCTCTTCGTTGTGATCATTTCAAGACTAAGATTCACCCTCCTCCCTCTTCTTTGATTTTCAGCAGCCTTGTGCCAAGGAAAGGAGCTCGATCCTAGCTTGTTTTGAGGTCTAAAATTCGAAGCTTTGCAAGGTTCGTTCATAGAAAATATGAGTTTGAAACTTGATTTTCTTCCCTCTCCAAAACCGCCGATGATAATGATCAAGAAGGAGGAGTTTTAATTCTTGTTTTTAAGTATGTTATTCTTGATTCTTATATGTATATATGTATGTGAAAAGATTAAGAAAAAATCATGTGTGTTTAATCCCCTTGTGTGCCGAAAATGATAGGTTATTTTTAGGAAATTTTATGATGGAGATCGAAGCATGAATTTGACGATAAAAAAGATATCTAGGAATTTATCTAAGAGTTATGAGATAAGTAGTTAAAAAGAGAAGAAATTTTCCTTATTTTTCTTCATAAAAATTGATGGAGAAGTAGAGGAAAACGAAGAGTTTTTGATGATTTGTTTGATGAATGAGTTGATGAGTAATATATGATGATTTAGAGTGATTTGAATGCTTGAATATGAAGTTATGAATTTTTGGTCTTTTATTTTGAATAGGATCGAAAATTTTGATAGAAAATTTAGGGATTTATTTCCTAAATTCATTTTAAGAATTTGATGATGATTTTGATGAATTTTAAGTGATATGATGCATGAGAAGTGAAGAACTTGATGAAGTATGAATTTCTTGTTACTTCTTATAAAAATTTCGATGGGTATATATTTGAGGAAATTTTGAGTTTATGATGTTTTTGAGTAGATGGTGGATTTGATGAGTTTTATGAAGATTATGCATAATTTGAGGATTGAGTGAAGAAATAAATTATTTGTATTTTTTTTTATGAAAACCGAAATATATATATATATATATATATATATATATATATATATATATATATATATATATATATGCTTGAAAGTTGATGAATTTTTTATGTTTTTGATGATTGTTGTTAAGAATATGAGTTTATTGATGATTTGAGCATTTTTATTTAATAAGTGAGAAGTATGAATGTTTATAAATTTTTCTTTGAAAAAGTCAAACCATATATAAGTATAAGTTGATGATTTTTGACGTTTGAGCTTGTAAGATGAAATTGATGATGAATTTGATCGAATAAAATTATTCTATGTATGATAGAACTTGAAATTTATGAAAAAGATCAAGTATAAAAAAATTAATTTCGTGCAGAAAATTTTACAGAAAAATCTGGAAACATTTTGATAATATATGATGTAAACAATGATTCCAAGATGAAATTGAGATTAAAACAAGTATAATAGCCTTTTGAATTTCTGAATTCGGAGTTCGTATGAAAAAGTTATGCCAAAACGAAGTTTTTGTGCACAAATAGTCTATTTTCTAAAATTAAAATAAAGTTAAGTGTAAATATGAGACAATTGAACTTAGATAATTAAATCGAGCAAGGTAGAATTTGAATCAAGTA
This sequence comes from Schizonepeta tenuifolia, assembly GCA_029490685.1. Classification (NCBI taxonomy): domain Eukaryota; kingdom Viridiplantae; phylum Streptophyta; class Magnoliopsida; order Lamiales; family Lamiaceae; genus Schizonepeta; species Schizonepeta tenuifolia. The sequence goes on from CM055956.1 coordinate 57,520,163, forward strand.
AAACCGAGCTCTTATGCATGAAAAACGATAAAATTAGAAAGTTATGAAAAATTAAAAGTAAGGGTTTTCTCGATTCATAAGTCGAGAGTTAAAATTAATTGACTAATTGTTCGATTAGATTTATTTCAACTTGAACGTAAAAGTTTGAGAATTTTGAAACGTAAAAGTTTGAGAATTTTTGGAACACGTACACATTTTCGGGACAATAATGTCTTACTTTATTTGGAGAAATTTTGAACGAGGCCTCGGATTTCAAATCCGATTCCATAACTGGACTTGTTGAATTTTTGTAAGAGAAATAAAACTATTTGCATTCAAAACCGTGAACTTTTGTTTTTAAGTTGAAAAGTCGAGCAGAGTTGAGTCAGCATGAGTTAATAACCGAGTCTTGAATGAGTTTCCGAATTTATAATTATGATTAAATGAATTTATGTGATTTTCTAGAATATTTAATTATATTTGGAAAAAATTTCTTTTTCCATCTATTTATCGAAGTCGATCGTTTATCTATTTGTGAATGTCCGATTCTCGAACTGAAAGTCTATTTGTGAATGATTTGTGATATTAGAAACAGAGAATTAATTTTGTAATTTTCTGAGTTTGTTTAACTCGAGAAATCGAGAAAAACGAGACGTGTGATGTGAAAAGTGATTTCTTGATGTTTGTGGATAATTTAATTATTGAAATAATTGGACATTGTTGAGTCAAGTACCCGAGTCTGAGAGAATGTTGGTTTAGTATTTGGGTAAAGTCAAGAAACCGAGAAAGATCGAGTTAGATAAGTCGAGATAAGTTAAGAATCCCGAGTCAAGTAGAAATCTAAATACTCGAGTTTAGATTTCGCTTTTATTCGAGAAATAGAACTCATCCTTATAAGAATGTTAACCTTTAAGGAACGAGTGGAGCTCAGAAATAAGGAGCGAGACGAAAAGAGGTATTCCGAGTAAAACCACTGGATGACAGGTGGGCTTTTTAACCGAAATTAAGTGATGAATGTTATTATTATTATTATTATTATTATTATTATTATTATTATTATTATTATTATTATTATTGTTATTATTATTATTATTATTATTATTATTATTATTATTATTATTATTATTATTATTATTATTATTATGTGAGATTTTAAATTAATTGACTTGCCATTTTATCTGAGTTTTGGTATGTTTAATCATCTACTTGAGTTATTATTATCCTGTGTGAAACAGGAACACACGTGTTGTTAATTGTTTGAAGTGACTGTGAGCCTTGCTTCGGTTAGGCCAGTCACCGTGTTTGAGAAGGAGGCCTACTTCTCGACACAAGAGATTATGTGGTAGATTGATTCATACCTGCTATATATATTATCGTGTGCGCACAAATTTTTAAAAGTGAAATGATTTTCCTGCATGCACAAGTTAACTGTTTTATAACGCTAACACTTGTGATGCAGCAAGAGAGACAAGTTCAATTATATAGCTCTATCGAGCAAGCTTTCAATTTATTTTGGCATGTGTTCACTGAGTACGATGTACTCAGCTCTGCATGTTATTTCTAAAACATGCAGGTTAGCTTGGATGATGATGGTGCGGTGTGCTTGGTGGCGTTCGTTGTTTCGAGTCAAGATTTGTTTAAGCTTGGGTTATATGTCTTCATACTTTTAACTTTGGGATTCGATGTAACATTCCGCTGCAACTCCGATATTTATTCGTGTTTTAAATTCTTCCAACTCTGATATTTATCTGATGAGTTTCATGCTCGACACCTTATTTGATTTACTCTCAACTCTTACATAATAAATTTATTTAATTGAGCTTTTGAGATGGGTAATTGAAAGCAAGTTAATCAATTGTTTTCGCTTTCAATAAATAATCCCTTGTATCCGAGTATGTTCCTTTGTTTATTTTCCGTTGTTTCACCTTCAATGTCCAATGGATTTTAGTCGTTCTTATACACTAGAATTCGGGTTGTGACAGTTCCTCAATGAGACCATCATTGAGTATTGGGAGAAGAAAGGCATAACTCACCAAACCTTAGCCGCAAGGACTCCACAGCAGAACGGAGTAGCTGAGAGGAGAAACAGAATGCTGAAGGATGCTGCAACAACCATGATGACAAGCTCAGCTCTACCAAAAAGATTTTGGGCTGAGGCTATCGATACATTGTGCTATACTCAGAACCGAAGCGTCATGGGAAAACTCCATACGAGCTGTGGAGATACAGGAAGCCTAACCTATCCCATCGAAGTGTTTTTGGTTCTAAGTGTTATATCCATAATAATAGGAGATCTCAGTTGAAAACTTTTGAGCGTAAAGCCGTGAAAGGAATATTCTTAGGATATGCCGCGAAGATTAAGACATATAGAGTTTTCAATTTCATTTTAGGTAAGAGTCTTATCTTTGATTTCGTTCTTTTCTTCCTTGATGCTGACTCTATAGAATATAATGGATTCTCCTTTACTCAGTTAACTATACCACCATTATGCTTTCTTTCTTGGCCTAAAAGAGACTATATTCATTTCCTTTCCTATACTTCTATTCAATTGATCCTTTTTTTCATTTTATATAGCCGGGAAAGTTACCTTTGAGATTTCCTTTCCTATATGCCGATTTGAATTACACTTTTTACATTTTATATAATGCGAAAAGTTACCTTTTCTTGATTTGTGCTTGATTTCACACTTCTTTTCTATAAAGGAATTCAGAACTCCTAGCTGAACAACAACTCCAAAATTGTACAGGTAACACCTCATGTTCGTTTTGATGAATCTACCTTTGAGTGCAGGGACCAGGCAAAATTGCAGGCGATCGAAAGAAATTCATCAGCACCAGCCACTCTAACGAGATCACAAGTTCAGAGGCAGAAGAATTTGGCTGAACCATTGGTGTGGTCAACAGAAGAAGGATAAGTTTAATCTTCGGAAGATCAGACAGAAGAACCCGTCTCAACTCAAGGGGGAACTCCAGATCTATCCAGTCCAGTATCATCCCCAACTGATACTCAGACTGTAGAGGACCAGCAACCAAGTCCAAACCCTCCCAGTCCAAGACTTACCAGCTCCCCGGTTCAATCTTCTCCAAATGAGAATAGAACTACACCAGAAGATGGTCAACCAAGCCCAGCTGGACATAATTCTCCACAACGCCAAGACTACATTTCTTTGCTAGAAGCTGTCAAGAGAACAAGGAAAAACAAAAGATGGTTAGAAGACCATGTAAGAGAAACAATGATAGGAAGTCTTGAAGCTGGTTTTCGGACTAGAAGATCAACACAAGCAGTGGACAGCTCAGCTCAGGCCTCGTCTCACCTCAATCATTTGGAAGATCCAACTAACAAAGACGGATCTGTTCATGCGCAGTTCGCAGCTGAACTGGCACTTCTTGGAAAGCTCACACAGAATGGAGACGTAGCCATGGTATCCTTGTATGTTGCAGATGTTCCAGACTCTAAGGATATTCTGGAAGCCTTAGGATGCATCACTTGGACTCAGGCCATGCAAGAAGAACTAAATGAGTTCCTGAAAAATTGTGTGTAGGAACTTGTTGAAACACCTGAAGGTGTAAAGGTGATTGGCCTGAAATGGATATTCAAAAATAAGAGGGACGCCATTGGATATGTTGTCAGAAACAAGGATAGATTGGTGGCACAAGGATATTGCCAGCAAGAAGGAATAGATTTTGAATATTCTTTCGCTCCGGTTGCACGCTTGGAAGCAATAAGAATTTTCCTAGCCTACGCAGTTCACCACAAATTCAAGGTGTGTCAAATGTATGTAAAGTGCACGTTTCTGAATGGTAAAATCAAAGAAGATGTCTCTATGGAACAACCTCCCGGTTTTGAGGTTGGTAATGGTAAAGTATATAAGTTGAAGAAGGCCATCTCTGGACTGAAACACGTTCCACGTGCATGGTACGGTACACTATGCGGCTATCTCATTGAATTAGAATTATTCGCGGCCCAGTCAACAAAACCCTCTTTACCATCAGAGTTGGTGATGACATCCTGGTGGTACGAATCTACATCGACGACATCATCTTTGGAACCAAGTCTGAAGCTCTTTGCAAGAAGTTCTCCTAACTCATGGAGGAAAAGTTCGAGATATCAATAATGGGAGAGATGAACTATTTCCTTGGACTACAAGTGAAACAGTCGCCAGAAGGAATCTTCGTCAATCAGTCCTAATACACGAAGGAACTGATTACTAAATTTGGACTGGAATCCAGCAAAATAATGAAGATCCCAAGGAACACCAACTGGAAGATCGACCCCGACCAAGAAGGGAATCCAGTTGATGCCAAGAAATATTGAGGAATCATCGGTTCGCTGCTTTACCTCACTGCTAGTCGACCAGAAATCTCCAATGCAGTTAGAGTATGTGCAAGATTCCAAGTTGAGCCTAAGGAAGCTCACTTGCAAGCTGCGAAGAATATCATCAAATACCTGAAAGGGACAGTTCACATGGGACTGTGGTACACTACTGATGATAACATCGAACTGGCCGGATACTCAGATGTAGACTTAGCTGGAGATAAAGTTAATAGGAAATCAACTTCAGGTTACTATCAGTTTATGAGAAGCAAACTGGTATCTTGGTTCTCAAAGAAACAGGTTACTGTCAGTTGCTACATGCAAATTCTCTAGTTAAAGCAGCAGGTTGGAAACTATGAAGTGAAGACTGGACAAGTTCCTATCTATTGCGACCGCTCGAGTGCTATAGCCATCACAGTGAGCCTATTTCATCACTCCAGAACTAAGCACATCGACATAAGACATCACTTCATCCATGATCATGTCAAAAAGAAAGACGTCATTATTGAGAAAATTCACACTGACATTAAACGAGTTGACATCTTTACGAAGCCCTTGGTAGAGACACGATTGAAGATGTTGGGCCAACTCCTTGGATTGCTTCACCCTACCGATGAAGAAGTCATGAAGATGAAGATCACAAGTTGAGAGGGAATCTCAACTTGAGGGTGAACCAAAGCCTCAAGATCCAACCATCCAGTTCGTGGACAATTGCATCAAAACTCGACTAAACAGACAAGCTGAAAACAGTTGAGTGTATGCCGAATAGAAAAGTGTAATACCCCAATTTTCTGAGGCTTAATTAATCGTCCTAATTATTAAATGTCTAAGTGCTTATTAAATGTTCTTGTATGTGATTATGTGCGAATTTATGAGATAAAAATTTCTGAGAAATAAATTTCCTTGTAAAATTACCAAAATACCCCTGAAGGGCAAAATCATAATTTTTCACATTTAGGCAATTCAAAATGAATATGTGAATAGTTGTATGAGCATATGAAAGTAAGATTAAGCATGAGTTCGAATTTCAAAGAATTCTGAGATGGTTGATTTTTTTATGAATAGTAACTTGGACCGAAAACTCAACTATACGTCGACGGACTCCGAATTCAGTCTAATTAATGTCATTGGAATCTAGAATTTAGTTTAAGACCAATAATACAAGTTTGAGAATTTGTTAAGCTCATTTTAGTCGAGTTCGAAATTTATTTTCGATAGAAGCGAATATGAATAGTAAGTTTTTACGTTTTCTTCGTTATTCGGAATATTGATCCGAAAATTGGGCTTTCCGAATGTATGATTTAATTTGTGAGTTTTGTGAGGAGTTAGAGTGAAATTGAATGTCTAGAAAGTGCTGAGGAGAGATTTATAAGTTTGAGAGAATTAATGATTAAAGAAGGATGTTTTGTACAGGATAAATCTTTTTTCCGGGGATTTTTACCTGATAAAAATCTGGATTCCAGATCCTTCTCTCTCTTCTTATGTCTCCCTCAACTCTCCCACTCTCCGCTGCCCACATTTCCAATTCACTCTCCCAAACTCCCCCACTCTCACCTCCCACACTCTCTCTCACTCTCCCTCATCACTCTCCTTTTTCCTCATGATTTTTTCTCTCTCTCTCTTACCTCCATGGCTGCCAAAACCAGTAGCTCCCCTAAGCCTTCATATTTCTTCGATCAAGGCAAGGAAAGGAAGCTAGAGTTGCGAGGAATCAAGTAGTGATCATCGAGCCAGAAGAAAAGTAAGAAATCAAACTTTAAATCTCTGATTTCCATGTCTTCTCCCTCACAATATCTTCAATATTTCTGCAAATTTTGGGAGAAATTATTTGATCTTGATCTTCAAAACTTGAATCCATAACCCTTTGTATCTTCTATGCTTTGAATTATTGAGAGAAATCCAATCCTTCTGTCACAGCCTGAATTCTAGTGTGTAGAAATGACTAAAATCCATTGGACAATGAAGAATGAAATAACTGAATAAACATGACTCACAAGGGAACATAGACATATACAAGGGAATCTTTGTTGAAAGCGTTAACAATTAATCAACTTGCTATCGATTAACCATTTCAAAACTCAATGAAACAAGTTTGTTAATTAAAAGTCGAGAGGATATCAAAAGAAAGTGTTGAGCATGGATCTTATATTTAGATATCAGAGTTGAAAGAATTTAAAACACGAATAAATATCGGTGTTGCAGCGGAATATTACATCAAATCCCAAAATTATATGTATAAAGACAAATCTTGACACGAAACAACGAATGCCACCAAGCACACTGCACCATCATCATCCGAGCTAACCTGCACATTTTAGAAATAACATGCAAGGCTGAGTACTTCATACTCAGTGTACACATGCCAAAATAAACTTGAAAGCTTGCTCAATAGAGCTATATAATTGAACTTGCCTTTCTTGCTGCATCACAATTATTAGAGTTGTAAAACAGTTAACTTGTGCATGCAATAAAATCATTTCACTTTTGAAAATACTTGCGCAAGCAGTAATATATCTACAATCAAATAGTAGTGTCGAGAAGTAGGCCTCTGATTAGTCCATATATTGTGTCTACTTTGTGTATATTTTAGGTAGTTTAGATCGAGTCTTTGTGTGTGTTTTGTCTAGTTTTAGTGTCTACGAGGACATATTCTGGGCAGGAGGAGGTCTGTTGCTCTGCAAGTGGATTTTGGGCAAAACAGGGATGGAAAGTTACATTTCTACAAGCAGGCAAGGCAAGACGGCATTGGCCAAGATGGACGGAGTGTTTTGGTCAACTGGCGTTGTTTCTTTCCTAGGTCTAGAAGGATAAGGAAGAGATGAATTAACTTAAATATCTTTCCTTATCCGCAGATTTGGGATCCGTAAGGGATATTTTGAAGATAGATGTGACATGCCATGTTGGGGTCGTGCTTATCAAGTATTTACTTACATCCCAAGGTAGCTCGTGGATTTCCTTCCATGTTAAGGACCGGGGTCCCAAACCCTAGCACTCGCCTATAAATATTGAAGCCTAGCTGCTGTGAAGAGACACCATTTTTATGTTTCCATCCTAGTTTAGTTTGAGAGATTGTGAGGAAAAAAACAAGTCCAACGAGCAACGTTTTATTTGTATATAGTTCGTACTATTTCCGATCGACACTTTTGGCCGGATTTACTTTCTCGTACTTAGTAAGTTTTTAATATAGTTTTTATTATGAGTTCCTCAATTTGTTATGTTCGTTATTTTACATTCATGTCTAGCTAAGTTTTTATACTTGATCTGGGAAAGATAGTTAAGTGAATACTTAAGCTTGAGAGGTCTAATTGTGTTTGATAATTGCATGCATGTGTTCCTGATATGTTAATGAGCTTGTTCCAATATGGTGCAATACGATTAAGGGCTTAATAGGCCGTTAATCACTGAAGAAATATTAGATCACAAATCAATTGGGAAGTAGGAGTGTTTTCCATAACTTATCTCAATTAGGATCGGTTAACATTAGAGGAAGGTGTCTACTCTGCTGGGCTAGACATGATGATTCCTTGTTGGGCCTTTCTAGTAGTTAATGCTGCTTTGGCAAGAAACTGAACGATGACTCTGATAGAGGTATTGCGCAAGGATAGGTCAGGGAAGGGTTCGTTGGAGTGTGATGAGTAAAAAGGGATCTCAGCATTCAAGTACTATAACCAACGATGCATGCATGTAATTAATATATTTGCACCAATGATCAAGCTAAAGTTTTCACTTAACAATGTCTTTGTCTAGATCAAATCATTTTTTTTATTGATCAAGCTATCTGTTTTCTTTTCAGTAATTATTTAAGTTCTCTAATTGGGCAAGAGAGCCCTCGTGACCAAAATACCAAAACCAAACTTTCTTGTCAAGTGGAAGAGGTTTCAAGAGATAGTAACAATCAACTCCTTGTGGATCGACCCTATATTTACTTGCTAACTATATTGCTGTGAGGATAGGCTACAAATTCGTTTTGAGAGTGCGAACGACAACCTCGTCAAAATTAGCACCGTTGCCGGGGAGCTGATTTTGTAACTGTCTCTTGAGAGAGAGACCCTGTGCATGTTTGGCTCTGACCTTGTTTAGATCGACGGTGAACTGAAGTATCATCCTGATCTAGAGAGGTAAATCAAGAAGTAGAAGAGACTAAAGAGGGAAGCTAAAAAACGCACACAAGTGGAGGAGAGACTGGCGAGTGATGGGAATAGGTCACCACCACATACTTCAGATAGTGAACAGTCTGAAGAAAGAGAGATGCAGTAGAAACAAGTGATCTTGAGAAGACTCTGAAGGAAATCATATTTCGAATAGATGTTAACTTTAATCCAGTGGGCATCACTTTGCCTGCTATCACTGAAAGTTGGGAGTTGAAACACTCTCTGATACAGATCTTGCCAAAGTTCAGTGACTTGCCCGAAGAGGATCCACAACACCACTTACAAGATTTTGAGATGGCAATGCGAACTGTGCACACAACTGTCGCACATACCACATAACGGAATATATTCGCCTCCTGACATTCCCATTTTCACTACAAGATGGGGTAAGAGGATGGCTGTACCAACTACCTCAAGGCAGCGTATCATCTTGGCAACAAATGTAGCAGAAGTTTCTTAAGCAATACTACCCTTTTGCCCGGATTCAAAATGCAAGAGCGACTATTCAGAACATCAAGATGGGCAATGGAGAATTTATCTGTGATACCACTCTAGGTACAAAAAGCTGATTGCAAGGTGTCCTCAACATGATTTGGGTGAAAAGGACTTGATTAATGCCTTCATGAATGGATTGAGACAGTCTAAAAGAGATTGGATAGATGCAACCTGTGGAGGCAATGTTATCAATAAACCACCAAGTGAAATATTCAAACTATTCGCTGAAATAACAGACAAGAAAAGGAACCAAGATGAGACCATCATGCCCAAGACACATGAGCCGACCAACAGTGATCCAAAATTCGATATCTTGTTATCTATGATAAAGGAGATGATGAATCAGAATAAGAATAGTGCTATAGGGAATGAGAATCCTGGTCAGATCTTGAAGAAACGAGTCATGAAGTATAAGCTCTGTGCTGCTAACACCCATGCTACTGATAGGTGCCATCGTTGTATGAGGATGAAGAAGCCAAAACTGTTGGACAACAGTACCAACAAGGAGATAATGGACAACGAAGGAACTTTAACAATGGGCCGTGAAGGCCCAATGATAATTTGAGATATGGAAATAATAACTATCTGAATGCACCTCAAAAAGGGCAACTACCGCAGCTGCCCTATGTACCCCCACATAATAGAGATCAACCAAGAGATACCCTGAGGAGTGAAGTGGAGAGACTTGTAGCTGAACAAAGAAAGGGATATCAAGAGTTGGACAGTTTTCGCATGGAGACAAGGGGTGGAATGAGAGATATCAATGGATGGAAGAAAAGGAGAACTACCATCTCAAGTTAAGACTATGAAGGCCCAAGTGAATGCTATCACGCTGCGTAGTGGGGCTAAATTGCCCGAAGTAAGAGTGCCTGATCATTATGTACCTCAAGGAGCTATTCCTGGTCAACAACTCTCTACTTGGCACAACGCAGATGTTGAGCAAGAAGAAGAGGTTGACTCAGAAAAGTATGAAGAAACGACCATGGGATCAGGTGATGTTGAGGAGCTATGGCAAGAATCATCAGTTGAGAAGAGGGCACAGATTGAAAGGGAAGCGACAGAAATCAGGAAGAAAGCTGAGCTCGATGCAACTGAGATCAGAGCTAAAACAATGAAAGATGCTGAGAAGGCAAAGAAATCCAAACCTTATGAGCCAAAGGCCCCTTACCTAAGTAGATTTGCAAAGGATAAAGAAGAACAAGAGATGAAGGAATTAACCAACATGTTTCAAAAGGTAGAGGTCAACATACCCCTCTTGACCGCTTTGCAATCCATGCCCAAATATGCTAAGTTCTTGAAGGAGTTATGTACAAAAAAGGCCAAGTACACAGATGATGCAAGATTTCAAGTCAGCGAAAACGTATTCGCAGTGTTGCAAGACACCCCTATGCCAACCAAGTGCACTGACCCAGGGATGTTCTATATTCTTGTATCATTGGGGATATGAAGATTGAAAAGGCTATGTTGGATCTTAGGGCTTCAATCAATGTCATGCCCAATTCGATGTACGATGATCTAAGGATGGGTCCACTTAAGCCTTCAAGGGTGGCTATCCAATTTGTAGATAGGTTAACTGTATGGCCTGAAGGAATTCTAGAGGACGTCTTGGTCAGGGTAAGGGACCTCATTTTCCCAGCTGACTTTTACATTCTGGATATGGGGAGATCGTCACACAAAGCACCGGTAATGTTGTTGGGCAAACCGTTTTTGAGGACCGCTCGCAAAAGAATCAACTGCGATACGAGAAAGTTAATGTGTGAGTTCAGAGGAGAAGTTGTGTCATTCGACATTTACAACACTATGAAGCAGCCTAGTGACACGAAGCTGGTGCACAGTATTGACTTGAATTACCAAATGGTGGATGAGTTCTGGCCACAAATAATAATTGAAGATAAACTGGATGTGGTCCTTCAAATTGGCCTAAATGAGGTTGTTGCCAAAGACGGATCCGATGAGCTGGTCGAAGCAGTGCATTACCTGAGGTCGGATGCAGAACCCTTACGGAGGGTAGAACCATTAGTGATACCCACATTGAAGCAGGAAGACAGGTTGATGCCATCAATAGAAAAAACACAAAAATTGGAATTGAAGTCATTACCTAGCCACTTGAAATACATCTATTTGGGAGAAAACGAGATGCTACCAGTGATCATAAGTGTTGAGCTGTCTATTGAGAAAAAGAAGCAAGTAAAATAAGTCCTTGTTGAGTATAAGCTGGCCATTGGATGGACACTGGCCGATATAAGGGGTATTAACCCTACTGTGTGCAGGCATCGCATCTTGCTCGAGGAGGATGTCGTGCCCATTAGGGATCCTCAAAGAAGACTGAATCCAGTGCTAAAGGAGATAGTAATGAAAGAAATCTTGAAGCTATTGAATCTAGGGATTATCTACCCAGTTTATGATAGTAGATGGGTTAGTCCAGTGCATGTTGTGCTCAAAAAGTCCGGTATTCAAGTGGTAGAAAATAAACAGAGAGAGATGGTGGCCACGAGGTTACAAACAGGTTGGCTAGTATGCATTGACTATAGGAAGCTGAACCAAAAGACCAAGAAAGACCACTTTCCATTACAGTTCATCGATGAGATGCTCGCAAGGTTAGCGGGCAACAAGTACTTCTATTTTCTCGATGGCTACTCGGGCTATATGTAGATCTGGGTCGGGAAGAAAGACCAGGGCAAGACTACTTTCACTTGCCCATTCTGTACGTTTGCATATAGGAGGATGCCTTTTGGTCTATGCAATGCTCCTAGCATATTCCAAAGGTGCATGATGAACATATTCTCAGATTTACTTGAAACATGCAAAGAAGTGTTCATGGACGACTTTACTGTCTATGGGATCGGATTTCGACAAGTGTCTAAGCAACATGGAAATGGTGCTAAAGAGATGTGTTGATAAGAGTTTGGTGCTCAACTACAAGAAATGCCACTTCATGTTCAAGGAACGTATAGTCCTTGAGCATGTCATATCAAAATGAGGGATAGAGGTCGACAAGGCCAAGATCGATATCATAGCCAAGTTGCCCTACCCGAGCAACGTGAAGCAGCTGCGTGGTATCCTTGGACATGGAGGGTTTTATAGAAGATTTGTCAAAGATTTTGCTAAGATTGCACAGCCAATGATCAGACTATTCCAAGGAGAAGTGGAGTGGAATATCGATGAAGACTGCAAGAAGGCATTCCATACATTGAAGGAGATCTTAGTTTCAGCACCTATCATTCAACCACCGGATTGGGGGATGCCATTTGAGGTTATATGGGATGCGAGTGGTTACGCCGTGGGAGCTGTTTTTGGGAAAAAAAGAGGTAAGGTGAACCATGTCATATACTATGCATCGAAGACTCTAAATCCTGCCCAATGCAATTACTCGATTACGGAGAAGGAGTTATTAGCTGTGGTGTTTCCATTTGAGAAGTTTCGATCATACCTGCTCGGGGGCAAGACCATAGTCTACACAGACAACTCTGCCCTGAAGTTCTTCATGGCCAAGAAAGAGACAAGACCCAGATTGATAAGGTAGATTTTGTTACTCCAGGAATTCGATGTAGAGATTAAGGACAAGGCTGGAGCTCAAAATTTAGTGGCTGACCATTTGAGCCGCATCATCCAACAAGAAGAAGCTGAGCCAATCAAGGAGACCTTCCCAGATGAACACCTGGCCCTTGCCCAAGACAACCCTGATCCTTGGTATGCTAACTTGTGTAATTATATTATCTTGGGATGACTATTAGGCAACCTCAGCCCGTATCAAAAGAATAAGCTCAAGGTGGAGAGTCGATATTACATCTGAGATAAACCTTACTTGTGGAGTTGTGTACTGGCCAGGTTATTCATAGATGTGTTGATGAGAAAGAGCAAGTGAGTATCCTTGCACACTGCCATTCAATGGTGTGTGGGGGACATTTTGGACCAAAAAGAAAAACAAGGAAGATATTGGATTGTGGGTTTTATTGGCCCAATGTATTCAAAGATAGCTTCGAATGGTGCAAACGGTACGCTCAGTGCCAAAAGCAGGGTAACATCAGTAAGAGGAATGAGATGCCCATGACCCCGATCATGCCTGTGGAAGTTTTTGATATATGGGGAATGGATTTCATGAGACCATTTCCCAACTTAAGAGGGAATCTATATATACTGTTAGCAGTCGACTATGTGTCTAAATGGGTGGAAGCTAAGGCAACATCAACAAATGATTCGAAGGTAGTTGTAGAATTCCTCAAGGGCAACATCTTCAGCCGATTTGGTGTGCCCAGGGCGATCATCAGTGAACAAGGAACGTACTTTTGCAATAGAGCTGTGAAAGGGTTAATGAGCAGATATGGAGTTCATCATAGGATTTCGAATACTTATCATCCTCAGGCAAATGGTCAAGCGGAGTTGTCTAATCGAATTGGTAAGGCTGTCTTGAGAAAGATAGTTAGCCCAACTGGGAAGGATTGAAGTTTGCGTCTTGAGGATGCGTTATGGGCATACAGGACAATGTTTAAAACCCCGTTTGGGATGTCACCCTACAAAATGGTCTTTGGCAAGATGTGCCACTTGCCTATGGAAATTGAACATCGCGCGTATTGGGTAGTTCAAAAAATGAATTATGATTAGGACAAGGCTGGCCAAGCCAGGAAGCTCCAATTGCAGGAACTGGAGGAAATCCGACTTAACTCGTATGATAGTTCTGTTCTGTACAAAGAGAGGATGAAGATTACCCATGATGCCTTAATCAAAGTCAAGAAGTTTGAACCTGGGCAATAGGTGTTGTTATATCAATCTAAGTTCAAACTTATATCGGGGAAACTATCAACCAAGTGGGTTGGCCCATTTGAAGTGCAAGCCACATATCCGAATGGGGCTGTGGAGGTAATGAATGCAAACACGGGAACAAATTTCAAGATTAATGGGGAAAGGTTGAAGGCCTTCTTGGGCCAAGTCATGGAGAAACCAGAGGAATACCTGAAATTCCTCTATGATGTAGAGTCCTAGCTTTGGCAAGGAGGGCGTCGTGCCCACGATGATAACTGGGGCGCTGGCTAAGAGGCAACCTGGTATGTTTTTCTTTTCAGTTGTTTATTTTCATTTTTTTTTTAAAAAAACAAAAAACAAAAAAAAGAAGGAAAGATAGGGATTAAAATAGCCATATTTTTAATGTTTTCCATCAAATTTAGGCGTATTTTAATTCCATTTTGGGTAGAATTATCTAACCATAGGATAGGACAAATTTTGCTTTGTATATGGTAGTTTGTTCGTGACGTGCAGGGAACGTGTGTTGGGCGAAGGAAGAAGGAGGATTTTACACTTTGCTTTGAGCAAAGTGTGTGTGCAGAAGGGAAAGTGCGGCGCTTTGAGCTAAGCGATGGACTTGGGCAACAATGCTAACAGGACAGTAACTGCCACACCACGTGTGATGTGACAGTTGCACTCAAAACCTACCCTTATCCCTATAACAGTCTGCCACCCTACCACGTCTAATCCATCTAATCCTTCAACTTCTCCACGTAAACTCTCAATTCAAAAACTACCATAATCCACCTTCCATCCTCAACCCCCAAATTTCGGCCATTAGAGATTTTCTTCCCCAAATTAAAACCCTAGAAATTTCACAATGGTATCCACACGTCTTCTTCCAAAAGCCAAGGGAAGAAATAAATATTGGTGGAGTCTGAGGAGGACGACGAGGTCTTCATTATGGGAGAGAGAATAACATAATTCGCTGCTCGAAAAATCAAGAAGGAGGAATCTGAGTCGTGAGGGAAGAAGAAGGGAAAGAAGGCTAAGGATTTAGCAGCCAGGAAGGTGCTTGCGCCCAGGGAGGTGGACTTTGATGACCTAGACTCCTTGGGAATTGCTATGGAGGTAAGAGCTCTGTTTGATAGGTGTGGCTAGGGAAGATTTCTGACGCTACCCTGCCACATCTATGAGGAATTGGTGAGAGAGGTGTATGGGTCCATGGAGTTTGTGCTGGATGGAGAAGGGAACTCATCTTCTATCGAGTTCGTGTTAAATGGGCAGCCTTTGGTGGCTGGGTTAAATGATTTGAACCAAATCCTGGGGTTAGCCACAATGATGGAGCTGCAGAGGCAGAAGTTCAGGAAGGCAGGAAAGAAGGTGCCTTTGGACCTGGCCAAGGAAGAATGGATACGGATGTTGAAAGAAGTCATTGTGGGGACAAAGTTTAAGTCGGGAGGTAACAAGGCATCAGACCTGAGGACGTCAACCCTCCGCATTGCCCATAGGATCTTTGCCCACAACATGTTTGGCAAGGGAGAGAGCGGAAATTTGCTGGCCAACAAGGAGGTCTATATACAGTTTTGTATGTTGATTAAGAAGAGGCTGAATTTTGGGGCCTTCTTGATGGAGCAGCTGAGGGCAGTCATGGGCAAGGCGGGTCAGAAGTGCTCATGTGGGCATTTTGTTACTTCCTACATCGAGGGGATGGAGCTTCAAGATGATGTGAAGGATTTTGAGGTGACACCGGCTGATGTGCTAAACATGGATAGGTTGAGCTGGATGAAGGAGGTTGTGAAAAGGTGTAAAGGATGGCGTCTTATGGAGGCGCATGAGAAGGAACAACCATCATCAGCACGTATGCTGCCCAAGAAGTCAGCCAGGTTGGCTAAGAAAATGGTGATCAATGAGGAGGAAGATGATAAGAAGGAAGAAGTTGAGTCTTCCTCTGCCCAGATGAAGGAAGTCTTGGAGAGGCTGGGCAAGACAGAGGAGTTGCTCAAGGAGCTGCGAGATGGGCACCTGATCATGCAGGGTACTCTCAACAGCCTTGCCCGCCACCTGAAATTTGGGTCAGTACCTGATAATTCTGCTTGATTGTGTTCTCCTATGTGTTTTAGTTTAGTTTTTTTTAATGTATCTTTTTGTTTTCCTTTTTCTTTATAGTGTTAGAGTCTGTTGAGTCATCGAATACCTCACCCACATTTTGCCCTACAAAATGTGTGGTGAGGTAGGCGAATGACTTGCTTTTTTGTTTGTGTTTGAGTCTTGAGCTTTTTACGTCCACTACTTTGCTATAAGCAAAGTGTGTGCGAAGGGAGGCTAAATGTTTTTCAATTAGTTTTTTGAGTCTAAGGTTGAGGCCTTCATGAATGGACTTTGCTATAAGCAAAGTCTGTGTGTGTGGTGTCTGTGCCATGTGTTTTTATTTTTAAGTAGTTGTGCTAATTAGTATGGAGTAGTTGGGCAAGATGGTATGATGATTTTTGTGCTTAATTGCTGCTTGTTGAATACTGTTGTGTTTATACATGCTAGAAGATGACTTTTATGATGGATTGAGTTGTGAGCATACCCTGTGAGGATTTGTTCTTAATTGAATTCATTTTTTATGTGTAATTAAAGACATCTTGATTAGGAGGAACTAGAACTTGCTTGTACTTTGATTTATGTTGATAACCTCTCAGCTTAGATGATTTAGGGAATTCTTTCATTAGCCTATTAAGCTTAAATTGACTACCTGATATCATTATCCTTTGATGAGCCCTTTGAGCTGCATTGATTCTTTCTTTCACTTAAATATTGCCCCATGAAAAATTGAGTTTATTTTGTTATGGGAACCTGGGCAATAATAGAAGAAAAGGGCAGGATGGAGATGGGGGTACATCTTGGGCAAGATAGTGGGTTTTACCCAGTTTAAAAATGAAGGAGTTAGGGGAACAGAGAAAGAAAAGAAAAAGAAAAAAAATTCATGAGTTCCCTAGAAAAAAGTTGAAGCTTAAGCCTGAATGATTAAGGCGAGGAATTGAGAAGGAGCTGGGAACCCCTGTTGCCCAGTATGAGTTTAAATGACCTTTAGCCAAGATCTAAATACTTCCTACGTTTTGCCTTAAACTAATATAACTTAAAAGATCTAATGATGAGTTCTGAGGTTTAGAATAAGAGCTTTAGATTTAAAGGGCAGGCAAGCCTATGGTGACACCGAATTCAAGATGATCTATGAGAGTGAAAATGAACTTAAACACAAAAGTGATGAGTGTGGAAAGGATATCCTAGAGCTCACAATTATGTCTTGACTTGTTTGATGGCATTGCATTTTCTTTTCCCTTCACTTGCAGAATTGTTTTAGAGATTGTTATATTATTCTAACTAACTCTCCAGTGTTGATCTTGTTTGGAGTCTTTTGTTTTTGTTCTTTTGTTCTTCTGTTTGTGTCGTGGACAAGTGGTTTGTGCACACTTGAGGACAAATGTGGGTTAAGTGTGTGCGCATGATGAGTCCAAATTTTGTGTCTATTTTGTGTATGTTTTAGGTAGTTTAAATCGAGTCCTTGTGTGTGTTTTGTCTAGTTTTAGTGTCTACGAGGACATATTCTGGGCAGGAGGAGGTTTGTTGCTCTGCAGGTGGATTTTGGGCAAAACAGGGATGGAAAGGTACATTTCTGGAAGCAGGCAAGGCTGGACGGCATTGGTCTAGATGGGCAGAGTGTTTTGGTAAACTGGCGTTGTTTCTCTCCTAGGTCTAGAAGGATAAGGAAGAGATGATCCAACTCAAATATCTTTCCTTATCTGACTAGATTTGGGATCCGCAAGGAATCTTTTCAAGATACACGTGACATGTCATGTTGGGGTCGTGCATATCAAGTATTTACTTGCATCCCAAGGTAGCTCGTGGATTTCCTTCCATGTTAAGGACCGGGGGCCCAAACCCTAGCACTCGCCTATAAATATTGAAGCCTAGCTGCTGTGAAGAGACGCCATTTTTATGCTTCCATCCTTGTGTACTTTGAGAGATTGTGAGGAAAAGAACAAGTCCTACGGGCAACGTTTTATTTTTGTTTAGTTCGTAGTATTTCCGCTCGGCACTTTTGGCTGGATTTACTTTCTCGTACTTAGTAAGTTTTTAATATAGTTCTTATTATGAGTTCTTCAATTTATTGTGTTCATTATTTTACATTCATGCCTAGCTAAGTATTTATACTTGATCTGGCCAAGATAGTTGAGTGAATACTTAAGCTTGAGAGGTCTAATTGTACTTGATAATTGCATACATGTGTTCCCGATATGTTAATGAGTTTGTTCCAATATGGTGTAATACGATTAAGGGGTTAATAGGCCGTTAATCACTTAAGAAATATTAGATCACAAATCAATTGGGAAGTAGGAGTGTTTTCCATAACTTATCTCAATTAAGATCGATTAATATTAGAGAAAGGTGTCTACCCTGCTGGGCTAGATCTGATGATTCTTTATTGGGTCTTTCTAGTAGTTAATGCTCCTTGGGCAAGAAACTGAACGATGATTCCGATAGAGGTATTGCCCAAGGTAGGGAGCTGGTGGTGCATCGCCAACTAAGTAAGGATAGGTCAGGGAAGAGTTTGTTGGGAGCGTAACGAGAAAAAAAGGGATCTCAGCATTCAAGTCTTATAACCAACGATGCATGCATGTAATGAATATATTTGCACCAATGATCAAGTCATTTTTGTTATTGATCAAGTTATTTGTTTTCTTTTCAGTATTTATTTAAGTTCTCGAATTGGGCAAGAGAGCCCTCGTGAGCAAGATACCAAAACCAAACTTTCTTGTCAGGTGGAGGAGGTTTCAAGAGATAGAAACAATCAACTCCTTGTGGATCGACCATGTACTTACTTTCTAACTATATAGCTGTGAGGATAGGCTACAAATTCATTTCGAGAGTGCGAACGAGAGCCTCGTCAGCCTCTTTCTCAAACACCGTGACCGGCTTACCAAAGGGAAAGCACACGATCACTAAGATGTGTCCATAGAAATCCCGTCTCACACAGGACTGAATTCGTCTTCCTCAAGTAGGTGGTAACATACATCAAAGCTCAAAAACTGGCAAGTCAATTAATTAAAAAAACTCACATGATATGATAATAGTAATCACATTCATCGATTTGTTTTGGTTAGAAAGCCCACCTGTCATCCAGTGGTTTTTGCTCGGAATACCTCTTTCCGTCTCGCTCCTTATTTCTTAACTCCACTCGTTTCTTACTATCGAACTCCCCTCGTTCCTTCAAGGTTAACATTCTTATAAGGAAGAGTTCTATTTCTCGTATAAAAGCGAAATCTAAACTCGATTACTCGGATTTCTACTTGACTCGGGTTTCTCTAACTTTTCTCGACTCGATTAATCAAACTTCTCGACTCTTAACTCTACTCGAGTATTATACCAACAGATATTCCTCAGACTCGAACATTCATACTCAGAGAACTTAGCACAACAAACAAATTGAGACTTAATCAAATAATCAAAATCGAGAAATCACTATTCATTCCATAAACTCGGAATTTCTCGATTTCACACATCAAACGACTTCAGAAAATTACGAGATTAAATCTCGATTACTTTAAACAAGATTCAATCACATTCAAGTCATCACATCACAAATCAAGTACTCACAGAGAGGTAAACGATTGACTTAAGTAAATAGTCAGAAAATGAAAAAAATTCCAAACTTCTTAAAATATTCTAGAAAAATTCTAGCAATTCACATATATTCATACATAATCAATTTCATACTCAAAAATTCATTCAAGACTCAAAATATTGTCTCATGCTAACTCGGTACTGCTCGAATGTTTAACTTAAAAATTTAAGTTCTCGGTTTTGAATGAAAATAGTTTTATTTCTCTTATAAAAATTCAACGAATCCAAATATGGAATCGGATTTGAAATTCGAGACCTCATTCAAAAAAAATTGGAATAAAGTAAGGCACTATTTTTCTCGTAAAACGTGCACATGTACCAATAATTCCCAAACTTTCACGATTCGCTTAAAATAAATCTAATCGAACAATTATTCAATCAATTTCAACTCTCGATTTATAAATCAAATAACCCCTAATTTAATTCCTCTTAAACTTCGACTTTTATTCCATTTCAAGCATAAAAGTTTGTTTTTACTCGATTCAAGTTTCAACATGCTCGATTTAATTATCTAAGCTCATTTGACGCATAATCTCACTTACTTTATTTCAATTCTAGAAAATCGACTTATTAGTGTGCAAAAACTTCGTTTTGGCATAATATTTTCATACCGTCTCCGAATTAAAAAATTCAAAAGGCTAACATACTTGGTTTAATTTCAATTTCATCTTGGAATCATCATTTATATCATATCTCATCAAAAAATTTCCAGATTTTCCTCTTTAATTTTCTGCACGAAATTAAAATCTTTATACTTAATCTTTTTCGTCATTCTCAAGTTCTAGTGTACTTATAAAAATTCTAAATGCTCAATTCTTCCATCAAATTCAACAAATGATATCAAACATCAAAATTCACATTTTTAAGGCATAAACAATCGTCATTGTTGGGAATTTTCCGTAGGGTTCCGAACTCAACGATTCGACATCCCAACATACTTAAAATAATTTCGATTTCAATATTCTTTCATCAACTCATCAACTCGAATTCAAGAACTCAAAAATTTATAAATTTCTATGCTTATTTGGTTCGAATTTTTCAAAATTTTGAACAAATAAATTCATCTCTTCGATTCCTTCTCAAATCATACTCAATACATACTCAAATGGATTTATCAAGCTTCAAACAAATCATCTAGACTCTACAACATCAAAAATCACCAATTTCTTCACATATATGCTTCGAAATTTTTGAGGAAAAATAGATGAAAATTCATCCTTCTCATTTTCTAATTAAAACATTCTCAACTCATCATAAATCATTTCATTCTACCAATACTCATCTATATCATCACAAATTCATCACTTCTCATACATGAATGCATCGACTTTTGGAGGAACAATGACAAGAAATTCATACTCATCAATTTATCATTTCTCTCATGCATAAATCATCCTAACTCTCATCATTATATCATCATTTTCTCAAGATTATCACAAAATCATCATCTCTCTCTCTATATATATAAATCGGTATTTTTGAGAAACTTAACAAACAAGTTTCACTCTTTAACTTCTTCAATTTAACATGCATCTCCACACTCAAATTCATCAATAATATCATCTATTCATCCATCAAGAACAACACCCAATTCGTAAATTTTAACCCTAAAAGCTTCGATTTTCATGCAAGGATAGGGTGAAAAAATTCTCTTCATGCAATTGATCATATCAATACTCTTAGATTAATCCATAGAACACAAATTTATCCTACATTTTATGCTAAGATCATCAACACAAAAACATCTAAAAATGCTAAAAAAAAATTTCGGCAAATACGGAAAAGAAATTATCAAGAATTTTCTTTCATCTCTTCATGCATACAATCACACAAGATTCTTGTCACAGCCCCGAATTCCAAGGGACGGCAAAGCCGGGGTGCAACTAGGGATTGGATTAAAGAAGCGGGGAAGAAGGGGGAAATAATAGATAAACAGACATTTATAACAGAAAAATACTATGAACTGGACTTTATTGAAATAAAGAGAGTCAACCTTGAAGGATCGCTCGACAAAGAGTTCTCAAAAGAAACTAAGTTCGAAGTATGGAACTTAGACTCAAAAAGTTTCATACATTAACACAAGAGTTTAGCAGCAGAAAGAAAAACGTAAACTAGAACACAATTGATCTTCTCTAATCACAACCTTTTACTCAACCTCCGCCGCTCCCATCGCTCAACCTGCACATTTTATAAAACATATGCAGGGCTAAGTATTTTCATACTTAGTGGACACATTGCCGAAAATATAATATACAAATAGATTAATCAGGCATTTTTTACAGTAACGCATCAGCGTTTTTTTTTAAATGCCCGTGCCTACTAAAACATTTTTCTTTTCTCATAAATCACTCGGCCGAGCATTTTCTGACAGATGTTACGTTCCTCAGCGTGGCTGGCTACCCCTCAATAGGGTACCACACACACCGGCTACCGTGTACACAAACTCTGGAAAATCCCCCTTGTATACTAACTCAGAGTACGATCGATTTAGTTAGCCCCATTGTATCTAACTCATAAATTCTGGAAAGTTGTCGGCTAACTCAGAATGGTACAAATGAACTCACATAAAACAAAGCCTTTTACGCCTGATAATCACTTTCATAAACACAGTTATCAAAGCTGTAAGAAAAAATATTGAGCAACGCTCGTTTTTATTTTGATATAAGAAAAGCCCACCTCAGGCGATTTACAGAACAACTATAGCTTCAGTCTTCTGTCTTCCGTCCTGTCTTCTAAACTCGACTTCTTTCTTTGAACGTAAATAGTAACACTTTAATAAAAGGTCGAGATAAATAAAGGAAAGAGAAATCGAATTCGTTTTAGACTTTTAGGCCTTTGCACTTTAGCTACATTCTTCTGATTAACGAATAAACGAGACTCGATAAATTCTCGTTTATAAACTGACTCAGCTCATTACTCCACACTTAGGTCAGTAGATAATGGATGTTGATAACTTATAACGACTTAAAAGTTCACAAGGAACGAAGTTGAAAACGATTCAACTTAAGAAATTAAGTTTTTGGAAACTTCTTGCACAAGGCAGTGGTTCTGGAGTTCACACAGAACAGAGCACTTTAAAACAGGGGATGAAATTTATACCAAAAGAAAGCTACGGATGTCTAATTTACTCTCCAATTTACAGATCTCGATTTCGTTAAGCGAGCTAGGAGTTATGACAGTTTCCGTGCAAGGTCGCAAAACAGTCCGCGCGAAACCCTAATGCTCGATATAACTCGATGCACGATTCCCTAGGTTCGATTAATGCTATTCCACTTTTATTCTTACTAAATTTCCATCTTAAGGCAGTCTACATGCAATATCTTTTATGACAAATTCCTTCATATTTCTCGATTACAAACTCGACGTATAATTCCTCGTCTTTCAACTAATCCAATTACTAAACCAATTCAATTTCAAATTCAAAATTCAATTTCTATTTCAACTTCTCGTTTATAAACTATATCTTATATCATCTCGGATAGAAATATCATCAACTACAATATCGTTTATCAAACGACAATAATCATTAATATCAAATTGCTTTTCCTTATTCGACTTTTCTATCGGCATTAAATCTCGTTTCTTCGTCTCTTATTAAAATTCCAATATTCTTAGAATTTGTTCAAATTTTCTGGTTACGATCATCAACTAGCAAGATTATCATATATTCGAATCATAGACCTAATTCATTTTTCATTCTTGACTTATCAACGATTCTTTGTCTCTTAGCGAAAATCCGACGTTCTCCGATTTCGTTCAAATTTTACAATATCGATCATCATCTATATAGAATCACTAATACGTAAACCATATACTCAAAACATTAACGAGTTTCAACTTATTGTCAGGTTTTCGTCACTTACGTTTTTCATTTTATTTTTAGAAAAATTCCAATAAATTATATACTCATCCTCATACATACTACATACAATTTCTATATTATTCATGCAAAACATAACATCTACTACACCAAAACATAAATTCTTTCTCTCTTACATTTCTATTTTTATTTTTAGAAAAATCTAAATTAATTCATGTGATCATCTAACATCACATAGAACACTAATCCATCAATCAAACATCAAGAAAATCGAACTACAACAAACCCCTAAATCCTCTATAAATTTTGGTAATTACAATAGATTAGGAGGGTTGATTTTCATGAAATTTCAATCCATAGAATCATTCCTAAGCATACTATAACATGTATTAAACAAAGGTTCATCATCCTACTTTATTTCCATTTTTTTCGAAAAAATAAAGTAGAGAGAAAAAGATTTTTGTTCGGTTCAATACGTAGAAGAAGTTCCTACCTTGCCGAATATGAACTCGGAAATAAAATCGATCGGTAGATGAGAGACTTGTGAGCTTGAGAAAAAAGCTTGAAGGATGAAGAACAATGGAAAAAAAAATGAGAGAGAATGAGGGAGAGGAGATGGCGGTAGTGATGAGGGAGAAAGATAGGTGATGACTAATGCTATTACTATTTGATAAAGTCTGAAATATCTTCACAAAAGGTGATGACTCATGTAGGCGGTTTGGGGGGTTTAATTTCGCCGAAAATATCTCGTTTTGGGGTCTAGAACGACGTTATAAAAGTCGAGAAATAAATTCTTAGTCAGTTACGTATTCGACGAAATCTAATTCGACCGTTAGATTAGAAACAAATCACATACCCGGAAAGCATATTTCATTTTTTAAAATCCGATAAAAAGTCGGGACATCACAGTCCAAATTTCGCTCGGAAAAATAATAAAAACTAACTTTCTCCGGTGAAAAAGTGAATGTAAAGTCTGACGGTTTTTCGATCTGAGTTTTCGGACGAAAATTTTATCGAACGCGAAAAACCCTAATACAGTAGTCGTTCGACCGTCTTCTGGAATTTATTTTCAGAAACAGATTTCACCGTTAGTCTTAGAATCAAAAATCCTTAACTTAGGCGTGCAAAGCCTTAATTAATAATCAAATTTTTATTTTTCGTCGGAAGAAAATATCCGGAGTATTACATCCTACCCCTCTAACAAGAAATTTCGTCCCGACATTTGCATATCTTTTTTAAGCTATTCGGGCTACTTCTTTCTCATCTCTTCTTCGAGTTCTCACGTGGCTTTTTCTTGCCCGTGGTGACTTCATGTCACTTTCACTACTCGTACTGACTTGCTTCTTAACTCTCGCACTTTTCGATCCAAGATCGATTGCGGCCTTTCTTCATAACTTATCCTACTCAAGAACAATGTCTTGCTGGAGGATTACGTGTTTAAGATCGAACACATACCTTCTCAAACGAGATACGCAAATATAATAAACATTCCATAGACTTGGCAACACGGCCAATCTATACACATTAAAACTATCTCTTTTTTTTTTTTTTTAAGATATCAAATAATCACATAAATCTTTGTCTAAGTTTATACTTGACATGAAATTAATGATTCTTTTTAACGGAGAAATCTTAAGAAAACTTTATCTCCCTTTTCGAATTTAAGTTCTGATCGGCGTATATCTTATAAGACTTTCGTCTTCTCTAAACTTCTTTTATTCTTATTCGAAACTGCCGAATGATCTCGATCATTTTTACTGACCGTATCTGGTCCTAGGTTCTTTCTTTCGCCTACCTTATTACAATAACGCAATCATAATCCTTGACTAATTCGAGCCATCTTCTTTGCCTCATGTTCAATTCCTTTTGCTCGAAGAAGTACTTTTAAACTCTTGTGGTCCGTAAAAAATCTCAACCCTAACACCATAGGGATGGTGTCTCTAAATTTTCAACGCATGCACTACGGCTGCTAGTTCTAAGTCGTGGGTTGGATACTTAACTTCACGAGGTCGAAGTTGTCGTGAAGCATAAGCTATCACCTTTCCGTCTTGCATCATCACACATCCTAATCCGTTCCTTGAAGCATCTGCATAGACCACATATTCCTTATTTGCTTCTGGCAAAGCTAACACGGTGCTGTAGTTAACTTTTCCTTGAGTGTCTGAAAACTCTTCTCGCATTCGTCCGTCCATTTATACTTGTTTTCCTTCCTTAATAGTTGCGTCATAGGTCTAGCGATTGTAAAAAAAATCCCTCGATGAATCTCCTATAATAGCCGGCTAAACCTAAGAAACTCCTAATTTTGTTCGGACTTGTTGGCGATTTCCAATCGCGTACTGCCTCTACATTGGCAGGATCTACCTTGATGCCTTCTATTGATACTATGTGTCCAAGGAACATCACTTCTTTCAGCCAAAACTCGTACTTACTAAACTTGGCGTATAGTTTCTCAGTTCTAAGCGTTTCTAATACTATTTTTAAGTGTTCATTCTCATTCTTGGAGTAAATGAGAATGTCGTCGATGAATACTAAAATGAATTTGTCTAAGTATGGGTAATTAAAAAAAATTGATTCATGAGATCCATGAATACTGCGGGAGCGTTAGTCAAACCAAATGGCATAACTAGGAATTTGTAATGGCCATATCTGGTTCAAAATGCAGTTTTAGGTATATCCTCGGGTTTGATTTTCAGTTGATGATACGCGGATCTTAAGTCTATCTTTGAAAAGACACTTACGACTTTAATTTGATCAAAGAGGTCTTCTATCCTTGGCAAAGGATACTTATTCTTAAGGGTGATCTTATTTAGTTCTCGATAGTCTATGCACATCCTCATAGAACCATCCTTTTTTCTGACGAACAAAACAGGTGCTCTCCAAGGTGAAACGCTTGGTCTAATGAATCCCAGGTCTAACAACTCTTGTAGTTGGATCTTAAGCTCTTCTAGTTCCTTCGGCGCATGCTCCATATATCATGGCGTAGTTAATAGATAATCAATCCACCCCATGGATTTTATTTATGTCCCCATGGATTTTATTTATGTCGAACATTTTTATTACGTTCCGATTGCTTTCTATGATCTTAAAAAGACCCTAAGTTAAATTCTATGTTCGAGAAAAACTTAAAGAAGTGACGATAATTTCTCCTAAGGCGTGGTTACTCTTATTTTATGATTAGCGCACTCTGGTTTTACTCTTATAGTGTCGACAGAACGAATGTAAAGTTCTGGTATGAGGTAGAATAATGACAAGGTAATTAAGAAGTTCGTCCTATACCTGCCAATTTTCCTTTACCCTTATTGCGCGCATCTTATTCGATCACGAATGCCCTAATGTTCTGTTGTTGTTGGGCGTACTGTTGAGGCTGCTGCTGCGGCTAAGCCTAAATCGCCCTCAAAGGCTGGGGCTGTCCATACTGATTTTGTCTTGCCGCTTGCAACGGTTTCGGGCATTCTCTCCTAAAGTGCCCCTTCTGCCCACAGTTGAAGCAACTTCCCGAGTTTGCTTGACAGATCCCAAAGTGTACCCTATTACACATGGGACAGGCAGGAACGGTAGCTCTTCCTTGGTTGTTTCCTCCTTGGTTATTCCTTTGTTGCCCTTGTGGCTGACCTTGCTGATTATTTCTTTTTCCATGGTCCCGTTTGATTATTTCCTTGTAAGTACAGTCCCGACTGACTGTTTTCTTGCCATGGCTTCTTGCCATAATTGTTATTCGGGTTAGGCTACTGATAGCCTGGCTGGTTTTCATTCCTCGGGTTCCCTTGATTATTGGAGTGCTGATAGTAGCCACTATTGTTTCCTCCTTCCCATTTTCGTTTTCCCTGGTAGTTATTATTGTTGTTATTGTAATAGCCTCGATTCTGGGTTGGGGCTGGTGCGGGTGTTATAGCTTTCCTTTCATCAGGCACTACGACCTCCATCTCTAGGGCTCGTCCTAAAACCTCGGTGTAGCTCAGTCCTCCATGACTAGCTAATACTATTCCATACTCATGCTTAAGTCCCCCACGGAACTTCTTCGCTATCTTTTCTTCGGTATCCACTTGAGCAGGTGCATACCTTGACAATTCACAGAACTTGGCATCGTACTCGGTTACTGTCATCCTTCCTTGTTTTAAATTATAGAACTTAGCCTCCTTCTGAGCTCTATAGGTCTTAGGTTCGTACTTATCGTACAATACTTCCTTAAATTCTTCCCATGTAAAGCGAGCCAGATGCTCCGTAGGTATAACTTTCTGCCTAGCCTCCCACCAGTAGTCAGCTAGTCCGGAAAGCTGGAATGCGACACACGACAAACGCTCCTCATCAGTACATTTGAGGAGTTTAAAGATTTTCTCTATAGTTCGCAACCAAAGCTCAGCATCGCTTGGGTTACCAGTTCCTTTAAACATAGGTGGGTTTCATTTGAGGAATAAGTCCTCAATATCACGACGGGGTGGTGGTGGAGATGGTGATAATGGTGGAGAGGTTTCATGATATTCCTGTTACCCTTCTCTTTCAACTCGAGCTTGACGTCTACCACGTCTCCTAGGTCTACCAAGTCCTCTTCGGTTTACTACCCTTCGCGACATTTCGAAACTATTGAAAATAGAAATTCTCATTAGTACTTTTGCTTTTAATCATTTACTTACTTACTTAACCCCTTTTTTTTCGACTTAGACAAGTTCACGGAAAAGAAATAAATAACAACTCTGATATTAGCTCTTTTAACTTTTTAACTTCCCAAGTTAAACAAGTTTATTTAACTAAACATGATTCGGGGAAACTTTCACAAAATTAAAGCCCACTCACGGGGTCATATACATATATATATATATACATATATATATATATATATATATATATATATATGTCAAAAAGAGTACTGAGTTTGCCTTCAACGAGGATTTACACAAAACTAGACTTCAACGAGTCTAAGCTAGGCTAACTGCCTATCTATGTACAGGATGCACTGACATACCGCATTTTCCGTACCTACTAGAAGTACTTGAACGGAAACAGTCCATAAAACTCTGTATCCGCATAGAGTACTACAAAAGAAGTCTACTGATCCGGCTATGCACAAGGCAGGGAAAAATTACTACTACGCGTCTAAGACGCTCTGCTCAACAAGCGGCGGTCGAGTTAGTGTTGCCCTCTATGGCCTGAAAATCCTCGGAGTCCTCCTCCGGGTCCTCCTCAGAATCTGAATTAAAAATAAGCTAAAGTGCTTCGTCAACCTTAATCGTGGAGCCGTCCAAAAGTACAAGTGGTGGTGGTGAAGGCACCTCTGAAACGGCCCTCTATGAGTCTAAAACCAAGTAGTCTAAACTGGTCTCTACTGTCCTCTTCTTTGGAGGCAGCAGGTGCTCGGGAGGTGAACTAGACTCGTATTCCTCTGTAGAACGGACCCTGGATGGTCCTGCCTCAAACTCTCCTCGGACCCTCGCCAACTCTGCACAGATCTCCTCGAGTGGTCTAAATAGGAATAGATATTCTTTCATATTAGCAAGCTCCGTGCCGATCTCCAGGTATCCTGTCTCTGGAACTAACTCCTCACTGGGTGAAAAGACTAGTGGCAACTCTAACAGTGCGGCCATCTCTGGATCCATGTCCAAAGACTCTGGCTCTGGCTCTGAAAAATGACGGTAGGGGTGGTGCTCTTGAATGGGAACTGACACTATGAATCTGCTCTGAAAGAAACGCTCGTGTACGGCGAGAGTGAATCCTGAGAAATCTCCTATCGGCTCAGTGTCATCGCCGAACAGTGCAAGGAAGTACCAAGACACATCATGTGCACATCCGCGCCACTCATCTGGTAGTCGAATAATCAAATCTGCTATAGCCTGACGCTCTGTAACACTGTGTCGGGCTGCATGGTAAAGTGCAGAAAAGTTACTAACTATCTGTCCAATGTCATCACTTGGGCCTGCCTTGTAGTCACGATACTCATCCATTATCTCATCTGCCCACGCACGCTGTGGCGGGGATTGATTCTCCTGAGTCATGTCACTACTAGAAGCCATCCTATAAGGTTTTAAGAAATACGGATCAGTAACTGGTAGGATAATAACTTATCTTAAGAAAATTCTTAAATTTACAATTAGAATACTCCATTATTTAAAATTGCAATACTTAACCACTTAATCACAACTTATCTTAATCATCTAGCAATTTCAAGAAATTGCACTCAAACAATATATAAAAAAAAAAATTCAAGATTTTATTTCCATCCTTTTTCTTATTATTCTTCTTTTTCCTTATTATTTCCTTATTACATTCTTACCTTATTTCTTCTTTGAAGAAAACTTCTTAACGACTCTTGCTTATTTAAAACAAAGTAACGACTCCACTTTGTTCATGTTACTTATACAAAAGTAACATTCGTTTCTTTTGATTCCCTTTATTCTGTCCTTCCCGTTCGGTTTGCCTCTTTCGAAATCATTTGGAACCAACGCTTCTTAAAACGTCTATGTTCTCAGGGAATCGGAAGAATCCTTAGAGCAACAGTCTAAGTTCTCTGAGAATTGGGAGAAATCTTAGAACAACGATCTAAGTTCTCATATCAACATACTTTTCAATAATAAGGAATTTAACTCACATAATTTCACATACTTTCACATAGTATAGCATTCATGCTTTCACATAGTTCACATAATATCACAAAGTATAATCTTTATACTTTAATCAAATCATACTTGGCATACTTAATCTCATCATACTCTCATACTTAATCAAAATTTCTTCTTAAAAGAAATCATACTTCTGAAAAACTTTCCTTACTTTCCTTCTTTGGTTGAGTTGACGTAGCGGGAGGTTGAGTTGTCGTCTACACTCTTAAACTTAGTGTTACGACCTAACTTTACTTGAAAGAAGACTTGGGTGTAGAGCATGAACAAATGCTCTATCGTGCTACTTGAAAGATAACTTGTATGCAGAGCAGAAACGATTGCTCTGATACCACTCTGCCCTGAATCCCGAGGGACGGCAAAGCCAAAGTGCAACTACGGATTGGATTAAAGAAGCGGGGAAGAAGGGGGAAATAATAGATAAATAGACATTTATAACAGAAAAATACTATGAACTGGACTTTATTGAAATAAAGAGAGTCGACCTTGAAGGATTGCTCGACAAAGTAGTTCTCAAAAGAAACTAAGTTCGAAGTATGGAACTTAGACTCAAAAAGTATCATACATTAACACAAGAGTTTAGCAGCAGAAAGAAAAACGTAAACTAGAACACAATTGATCTTCTCTAATCACAACCTTTTACTCAACCTCCGCCGCTCCCATCGCTCAACCTGCACATTTTATAAAATATATGCAGGGCTAAGTATTTTCATACTTAGTGGACACATTGCCGAAAATATAATATACAAATAGATTAATCAAGCATTTTTAACAGTAACGCATCGGCGTTTTTTTTTTAAATGCCCGTGCCTACTAAAACATTTTTCTTTTCTGATAAATCACTCGGCCGAGCATTTTCTGACAGATGTTACGTTCGATTTGCCCAACATTCCTCACCGTGGCTAGCTACCCCTCAACAGGGTACCACACACACCGGCTACCGTGTACACAAACTCTGGAAAGTCCCCCTTGTATACTAACTCAGAGTACGATCGATTTAGTTAGCCCTATTGTGTCTAACTCATAAATTCTGGAAAGTTGTCGGCTAACTCAGAATGGCACAAATGAACTCACATAAAACAAAGCATTTTACGCCTGATAATCACTTTCATAAACACAGTTATCAAAGCTGTAAGAAAACATTTTGAGCAACGCTCGTTTTTATTTTGATATAAGAAAAGCCCACCTCAGGCGATTTACAGAACAACTATAGCTTCCGTCTTCTGTCTTCCGTCCTGTCTTCTAAACTCGACTTCTTCCTTTGAACGTAAATAATAGCACTTTAATAAAAGGTCGAGATAAATAAAGGAAAGAGAAATCGAATTCGTTTTAGACTTTTAAGCCTTTGCACTTTAGCTACATTCTTTTGATTAACGAATAAACGAGACTCGATAAATTCTCGTTTATAAACTGACTCGGCTCATTACTCGACACTTAGGTCAGTAGATAATGGATGTCGATAACTTATAACGGCTTAAAAGTTCACAAGGAACAAAGTTGAAAAGGATTCAACTTATGAAATTAAGTTTTTGGAAACTTCCTGCACAAGGCAGTGGTTCTGGAGTTCGCACAGAACAGAGAACTTTAAAACAAGGGATGAAACTTATACCAAGAGAAACTTGTGAGAAACTTTAAAACAAGGGATGAAACTTTAAAACAAGGCTACGGATGTCTAGTTTACTCTCCAATTTATGGATCTCGATTTCGTTAAGCGAGCTAGGAGTTATGACAGTTTCCGTGCAAGGTCGCAAAACAGTCCGCGCGAAACCCTAAGGCTCGATAAAACTCGATGCACGATTCCCTAGGTTCGATTAATGCTATTCCACTTTTATTCTTACTAAATTTCCATCTTAAGGCAGTCTACATGCAATATCTTTTATGACAAATTCCTTCATATTTCTCGATTACAAACTCGACGTATAATTCCTCGTTTTTCAACTAATCCAATTACTAAACCAATTCAATTTCAAATTCAAAAATCAATTTCTATTTCAACTTCTCGTTTATAAACTATATCTTATATCATCTCGGATGGAAGTATCGTCAACTACAATATCATTTATCAAACGACAATAATCATTAATATCAAATTGCTTTTCCTTATTCGACTTTTCTATCGGCATTAAATCTCGTTTCTTCGTCTCTTATTAAAATTCCAATCTTCCTAGAATTCGTTCAAATTTTCTGGTTATGATCATCAACTAGCAAGATTATCATATATTCGAATCATAGACCTAAATCATTATTCATTCTTGACTTATTGACGATTCTTCGTCTCTTAGCGAAAATCCGACGTTCTCCGATTTCGTTCAAATTTTACAATATCGATCATCATCTATCTAGAATCACTAATACGTAAACCATATACTCAAAACATTAACGAGTCTCAACTTATTGTCGGGTTTTCGTCTCTTACGTTTTTCATTTTCTTTTTAGAAAAATTCCAATAAATTATATACTCATCCTCATACATACTACATACAATTTCTATTATCATTTCATGCAAAACATAACATCTATTACACCAAAACATCAATTCTTTCTCTCTTACATTTCTATTTTTATTTTTTAAAAATTCTAAATTAATTCATGTGATCATCTAACATCATATAGAACACTAATTCATCAATCAAACATCAAGAAAATCGAACTACAACAAACCCCTTGTAATGCCCCGTAAATTCCTTGCGTTCTAAAAAGTTTAAAGTTAATTAAAAAAAATGGCTTTGCACGCCTAAGTTATAATTTCTTAATTCTAAAGCTAACGGTCGAATCCGTTATTAAAAATAAATTATAGAAGTCGGCTAGACGACTACTATATTAGGGGTTAGCGCGTACGAAAAGTTTTTAGTTTGTAAACTAAGAACGGAAAACCTTTTAAGTTTACGTTTAAAAAAAAATCGCAATACGAACACGCCGAGAAAGTTTGTTTTTACGTTTTTCCGGACGAAACTCGGATTTGTCGTCCCGAGTTTTTGTCAAAATAAATTTTGTAAATTTATTTTCTAATTAAGTTCATACGTTAGAATTTTTAAGTCAAATCGAATCACGGCGATTTTTTTTGTACCGAACAACGTTTTCGTCGTTCGTTTTCCCGTAACGTCGGATCGCGCCGGAAAAACCCGTAACCCTCCTAATCCCATGCATGCAGCCGAGACACCTCATCACTTAGGTGTAACATGCATGTGTTGACTTAATTAACTAAGTGACACCTAAATTCACTTTACACCAATTCAAACCATTAATCATTTCACAAACTTGAACAAAACAATTTTTTTCTCTCCATCTCTCACTCTCTCTCGGCAGCAGCAGCCCTCTCCCACTCATCCATCTTCATCTTCTTCATCCTTCCCATCCTCCATTGAAGACCCTTCAAGAGCTTGAAGAAATCATACAAGTCACAATTCATCCAACAAAACTCTACACATCCTTCTTTAATTCTCTAGGTAATGATCTCCTTTCCATTCCTATCCATTTAGTTTCCTTTTCTTTTCTTTTTCTTCTTGTTAAAAAATTTAGAAGTTTGGAATGGATATTTTGATCTTAGAATAGTGTAATTGGATGTGATAGATAGATTAATTGGAGATTAAAATGGAACAAAAACAAGAAACCTAACATCTATGTTAATGCAGAATTTTTTGGGAAAATAGTAGAATTTCTAATTTTCTTCTTTTGATCATGGATTCATGCTTAGTAGAGGTTTAATTAGTGTTTGGAATGAAAAGGGATTGAAAGCCCTATGTTGTTATGAAATTCAATTAGGGTTTTGAAGTATGAAATTAGGAATTTTTGCATGTTAGTTGTTTTGGAATTGCAAGTGATTAATAGTTGTTATAATAGTTTGATTAGTGAATAAATGATGTTAATTAGAGAAGAAAATCAACCCCTTAACATCTATATAAAACCAGAAATTTATAGAATAAATAGGAGTTTATACATGTTTGATATTAAGTGATGATTTGTTAGTTGATTATGTTGCAAATCATATTAGTTGATAATAGAAGTTAATTGGAATTTTTCTAAAAATGTTTAATGGAATGTAAGAGACTAAAATCACTTTATAAACTGAGTTATAATGATGATAAGATATGTTAGCATGCATGAAAATGATTCATATTGGACGTAGATTGATGTCGTAAAATTTGAACAAAAACCGACAACTTTTAAAAAATCGCGTAAGAGACGAATATCTAGTTGTAACTAATACTCGAGAAGTCGGATGGGAATTCTAAGTTGATATTATTGTTTATAATGAAATTTAGAACATCTTTCTAGTTGACATCATAAACATCCGAGTTGATATAATATGAGTTATAGTGATAAACGAGAACTAGAAGACGTTTGGAATTTCTTTGTTGGTTTAGTACTTGTTAGTTGAAATCCGACATTAGAAAGTCGTGCTTTTGAGCAAGTTGAAAAGGAGTTTGTCACGTACGGAGGTACGTGATGACTGCCTTATAGTCCAGTTTCTAAAAAAAAGTTGAATACGAGAATTTAAAACGAACCTAAGACGTTATACGTCGAACCTACCAAGCAACTAGGGTTTCACGGCAGTTTTTCGACCCTTGCCGGAAACTGTAATAACTTCCAGCTCGTTTATCGGATTTGTGATCCGTAAATTGGAGCAGAAACTAGACTTCCTAAGCTTTCTAGTGGTACAGGGCTCACCCCCTGTTTCCAAGTCCTCTGTTCTGGACAGCCTCCAGAGTTACTGGACTGTGCAGTAAAATTTCAGTTTGTGTTTCTAAGTTGTTTAGTTCACAACTTAACTTCTTTCAATCGTTTAAGCCGTTTTTATCTAACGAATACCTACCTACTGACCCTAGAGTCAAGGACAAGACCTTTAATGATGAAAACCAGTCGAGATCGTATCTTTTATCCTTTCTTTAAAGAAATAATAAACGAGAAATATTCATAAGTCGTGAAATGATCTAAAATGAAAATCGCCTAAGTTGATTCCTTCCAACTTAGTTTCTTATAATCTTTAAAGTTGTTTTTAAGACATCGACAACCTTCTCTACTGACCCGAGAGTTGAGTATGAAATCTTCCGAGTTCAAAACGAGATTGGTACGAGTCTCGTTTCCCGTTTAAGTAAAACGAATCTAATAAGCGTGCAAATGCCTAAAGAATCAAATAACTAAATCTTTCTTTGATTCTCTTTCTTCGATTTTTCTTTTGCGAACCGTTTTTAAGTATGTTTATTTTACGATGAAGGAGGAAGCCAACTATAGAGAAAGGACAGAAGATCCAAGTTGGAAGCTTTTGCTTATAAGTTCTGTATTTACAAGGTGGGTTTTTATATACAAATAAAACGAGCAACGCTCGGAAAATCTTTCTTTATCGCTTTGATATCTGTGTTTTTAAAGTGATATTATGGCATAAACTGTTTAATGTTTTTATGTGAGTTCTCTTGTACCTATCTGAGTCAACATACGTGTTTTCCAGATTTAGAGTTAGTCTATTTTAGATTAACTAACGATCGGCTCCGAGTTAGCTGCTAAGTGCTTTCCAGAGTTAGTGCACTTTGTAACATGTGGTGTATCCTGTTGAGGGGTACCAGCCACGGTGAATTAGAATTGGTCAAGATTGAACGTAGCATTAGTCAGAAAATGCTCGCGCGAGCGATTTATGAGAAAAAGTCAGAAAATGTTTAGTAGACACGGATTCTTTCAATAAAACTCCGTGTGCTACGCTTATGAAATGCCATTTTATCTATATTTTTAAGTATGTCGTCGGCATCGTGCCCACCAAGTACCTTTGTACTTAGCCCTGCATTGCTTTCTAAATGTGCAGGTTGAAGCGACGGTGAGGCGACGGTTGATGTTGAGTTTAAGGATAAGATGCTTAGTAGAACCCTTCCGCGGTCAAGCTCTGTATTTCTTTTGAGATGTATTTTGAAACAATTTCTCAGTAGCCTAAGTCTGTATTTTGAGCTTAGTTTTCATCTTTTGTACTCTTGTCGAGTAATCCTTAGGGATTAACTCTTTCTTATTAATATCCAAGTCTTATTTATGTTTAATGATGTCTTATTCATATATATTTAGTCAGTTAGCCCCCTTCTTCCCCGCTTCTTTAATCCAACCCCAGTCGCACCCCGGCTTCTGCCGTCCTTCGGGATTTGGGACTGTGACACCCCTAAATCCTCTATAAATTTCGGTAATTATAATAGATTAGGAGGGGTGATTTATATGAAATTTCAATCCATAGAATCATTCCTAAGCATACTATAACATGTATTAAACAAAGGTTCATCATCCTACTTCATTTCCATTTTTTTCGAAAAAATAAAGTAGAGAGAAAAAGATTTTTGTTCGGTTCAATACGTAGAAGAAGTTCCTACCTTGCCGAATATGAACTCAGAAATAAAATCGATCGGTAGATGAGAGACTTGTGAGCTTGAGAAAAGCTTGAAGGATGAAGAACAATGGAAGAAAAAATGAGAGAGAATGAGGGATAATGGAGCGAACTCCCATCGAAAGACGACTTCATTCGTGTTACTTGTACGGAAGTAACACTTGTTTCTTCATTCTCTTTGAATCCCTTTATTCTGTCCTCTTCGTCTGGATCGTATCTTTCTGGTTTCGAAGCCAACGCTTCGTAAACGTCAAATCGTTTCTTTAGTTCACTTAATACGGAATTAAATTACCTTATCATTACTTATATTATTTCCTCGAAGGAAATTCTCATCAGCTTTTAATTATAAAACAAAGTTTGACTCCGCCGAGTCTTTGCTCATGTCACTCCATGCACGTGACATTCGTCTATAATAGTCCTTCTCGTTTTCACGATCTCCTTTCGAAATCATTTGGAACCAACGCTTCTTATAACGTCTATGTTCTCAGGGAGTCTTAGAGCAACAGTCTAAGTTCTCATATCAACAAAACATTTGAATCAAAGAAATTATAACTCACATATTTCCACAAAGTATATCTCTGATACTTTAATAAAGTTCATATTTGGAAAACATGGTTCTCTCAACAAAAGTATATCTAATACTTCAAACTTTAAAAGTAAAAACACCTTTAATACCTTTCTTTGCTGCTTTGGTTGAGTCGACGTAGCGGGAGGTTGAGTTATTTACCACAATCTTAAGTTTAGTGATACAAACTAAACTTTACCTTCTCAACAGAAAACTCAGGTATAGAGTATATACAAATACTCTATCTTACTATTTGAATGAAATTCGTATATAGAGCATGAACGATTGCTCTGTTATTACTCTATGGTATCACTAGAAAAATAACCCAAGGTCAGAGCAGGAACGAAAGCTCTGATACCATTCTGTCACAGCCCCAACTCCCGCAGGACGGCAAAGCCGGGGTGCGACTAGGGATTGGAATAAAGAAACAGAAAAGAAGGGGAAATAAATGTATAAAACACATTATCTTAACACTAATTACGATGAACTTGAATAAAAGAGAGTCGATCTTGAAGGATCGCTCGTCAAACTGTATTCAGAGAAAACTAGGTTTAAAGTAATAACAACTTAAAACTGAAAGGATTTACACAATGAGAGAACCTACTTTATTTAATAAAAGAAAAAGTAAATCACGGAGGATCACTCGACATAGCTATTCTTAAAAGGGACTAAGTTCAAAGGATGAAACTTAGTTCTAAGTTATACTTTAACTGAAACTAGTTTACAGAATTGGCAGCGGAAAACGTAGAAAAATGATAACACATATCGAATGTGAAATCGAGGCTCAATCAACATTACTTCTTTAAGACTATCTTTACTCAACCTCCTCCGCCTTCGTCGCTTGACCTGCACATTTAAAAACAAACATGCAGGGCTAAGTACAAAAGTACTTAGTGGGCACAATGCCGAAAATATTTTATATGTAACGCAACGGGGTTTTTCTTTAAAAGGCCCGTGCTTACCAAATATTAAATCAAATCATGCATCTTTTCATAAATACTCGCATAAGGCTTTTACTGAATAACATATTGTGGGTTTTAACTCACAACCGATCGTCTGGAAAGCACCTGTGGGCTAACTCAGAAACTGTCCCTCTGGATAACACCTGTGGGCTATC
Organism: Schizonepeta tenuifolia; assembly: GCA_029490685.1. Lineage (NCBI taxonomy): Eukaryota > Viridiplantae > Streptophyta > Magnoliopsida > Lamiales > Lamiaceae > Schizonepeta > Schizonepeta tenuifolia. The sequence continues at coordinate 57,557,956 of CM055956.1, forward strand.
TCAGAATCTGATCGTTTAGTTGGAATTATCTGGATAGCAGCCTGAGGGCTATCTCATAATCCAATACTCTGGTTAGCACCTGAGGGCTAACTCAGAGAGACATAATAGAATTCACATAAACAAATCATTTAAACACTGATAGATCTTTAATACTCACTTATTAAAGTAATACGTAAACACCTTCGAGCAACGCTCGCATATAAATACTTTAATACTCATCTATTAAAGCGAAACGTAAACATCTTCGAGCAACGCTCGCATATAAATAAGGTAATAATTGATACACTTTCGAAAAACCCACCTCGTTCGTTTACAGAACTATTACTCATGCTTCTGTCTCTGATCTTCCGTCCTATCTTCAACCTCAACGTCATCCTTCTTCGAACGCAAACAAACACATTTTAATAATTGGTTGAGACGTTAAAAGAAACAGAGAATCGGAAACGGTTAAGTCTTTTAGGCTCTTAGGCATTTGCACGTTAAACTAACTTCTTTAATTAAACGGGAACAAGACTCGAACACATCTCGTTTAGCACTTGCTCGGCTTCTTACTTGACACTGAGGTCGGTTAATAATGGTAGTCGATAACTCATAACGACTTAAAAGGTCTTAAGGAGTTAAGTTGAAAATAATTCAACTTGTGAAAATGAGTTTTAGAAATTCACTGTACAGGTCAGTAACCATCACGCAGAACAGGAGATTTCGAAACAGGGGACGTTCCCTATACCAAAAGAAAGCCACGGATGTCTAGTTTACTCTCCAATTTATGGATCTTGATTTCGTTAAGCGAGCTAGGAGGTATGACAGTTTCCGTGAAACGTCGCAAAACAATCCGAGTTTAACCCTAGGGCTCGATAACTCGGCGCACGGCTTCCTAGGTTCGATTTATGATAATACTCTGTTTTTCACACGAATTTACTGACTCAAGGCAGTCAACACGTATTTCCATACGTGGTGAACTCCTTTTCAATTCTCGGTTATAAAAATACGACGATCAAAACCTCGTCGTTCTAACTATACAATTACTAAACCTATTCAAGCTCTTAAATCAAATTCCAACTTCTCGATTTCAATTATAACCTATCATTCCATAACTCGAATTAACACGTCGCCAACTACAAATTCGTTCTCCTAATGATAGAATTCATTAATACGTATATCATAATCTCAATTCATTACCCAAACTCTATTTATCAAAGAACTTTTGCCTCTTATGATTTCCTTATTATTTTTAGAATAAATCCAATAAAATCATATAATCATCTAACATCAATTATAACACTAATCCATTATTATAACATCATTAGGATCAAACCTCATTGAACCCCCAATTTCTCACATAAAATCGGTAATAACAAATTTAATAGGAGAGATGATTTTCTTCCTTAATTCGATCCATAAATCCCTTCCTATGCTCACTACAACATGAATTAACCATTGATTAACCCTACAACAACATTAATTGAATTTCAATGCCTCAAACCCTAACCCCTAAATCGGTTCATCATTAGAAATTAGGGAAAATGATTCCTTCTTTGCATAATTCATCAATTAACCCACTCCCTAGCTCAATTATCCAAACAAATTAAGAATTAAATCATCCTACTAATAATCCATAATTTTCAGTCAACATGAAAATTAAAGGATTAAAATTTTACTTGGATAGAATGAAAGAGGAGAGGATTACCTCGAATTTATATGAAGATAGAAATGAATTTAGATGGATGGATGATGATCTTGTGAAGAAAATTTCCTTGTAGAACTTGTTCTCTAATGGAGGATGAAAAAGAAATGGAGAATGTGTATGTATGTGTGTATCACGTGAGTGAGGAGAGGGAAAGGGAGAGTTATTAGTTAGTTTAATGGAATAGTAACTAACATAGGTGTCCATTAATAATATTTAAAATACATGTAGAGTAGGATGAGTCATAAAGTTATACCATATAAAAATCTAACATCCTAATGTACATATATATATAAGTCGGTCATGGAGAAAATAAATCCTCCAAATACCGCGTTTTCTGGCTCGTTACGACGTTATAAAAATCGAGCAATAAAAATACGTATTCGGCTCGTTATCATCGAACTCCGATTCGACCATTAAATCCGATAAATATAATATACTTAAAAAGTATATTTTAAACTTTTAAATTAAATAAAAATTCGGGACATCATAGTCCGAATTTTGTCCGGAAAATAATAAAATCGAACTTTCTCGGGCGAACTCGTATCGCAATTTCGTGAATGTAAAAATCAGACGGTTTTCCGATCTGAGTTCTCGAACTAAAAGGTTTTCGTCCACGAAAACCTTAATACAGTAGTCGTTCGTCGGGTTTCTGGAAATTATTTTTAAAAACGGATTTCACCGTTGGTCTTAGAATTGAAAATCAGGAGCTTAGGCGTGCAAAGCCTTAATTTCTTATAAAATTTTTATTTTAAGCGACGGAGGAAAACCTGGGGTATTACACGGAAAGCATATTTCGCCCGGAAAAATAATAAAAACTAACTTTCTCCGGTGAACTCGTATCGAAGAAAAAGTGAATGTAAAGTCTGACCGTTTTTCGATCTGAGTTTTCGGACGAAAATTTTATTGGACGTGAAAAACCCTAATACAGTAGTCGTTCGACCGACTTCTGAAATTTATTTTCAGAAACGGATTTCACCGTTAGTCTTAGAATCGAAAATCCTTAACTTAGGTGTGCAAAGCCTTAATTAATAATCAAATTTTTATTTTTCGTCGGAAGAAAATATCCGGGATATTACAATTGAAGAATATCTTACTCAAAACGAAAATCAAAACTTCTTCTCCACGGCTATCAACTTTGGTGGTTTTTGAAGGGAAGGAGAATCAAGTTTTTAAACTTTTATTCTCATGCACAAACCTTGCAAATCTTCGACATAAAACAAGCTAGGATCGAGTTCTTCTCCAAATAAATTAAGAATACTAGAAATTTAATTTTCGGATCAAAATTCTGAATAACGAAGAAAACGTAAACAATCGTTAAATTTTTACTATTCATATTAGCTTCTATTTGAACTAAAATTCAAACTCGGCTCAAATGATCTCAGAAAATTCTCAAACATGCATCAATTGTCTTAAAATAAATTCTAGACTCAAACGACACTAATCTCACGAAATTCAGAAATAGTTGATGAATAGTGAATTCTTGTCGGCAGTTACTATTCATAATAAAATCAACTTTCTCAGAATTTTCCGAAATTTGCACACACTTAACTTCACATTCTTATACTTATATAACTCATCACATCTCCATTTTGATTCACTGAAATGAGAAAATTACGTTTTTGCCTTTCAGGGGCATTTGGGTAATTTTACATGCAAAATTATTTTTCAAATTTTTTTATCACATAACTTCGCACATAATCACATATAAACACCTTTAATTAGCATTTAGGCACATTTAATCATAATTAGGATGATAAATTAAGACTTAGAAGATCGGGTTATTACACCTTCAACCTAGAGAACTCTACGTCATATCCTCCATAGAGTTCGAAAATTTTGAGTGTATGTAGAAGAGTTATGATTTTCATATATTTGAGATTAAATTCATGATCTTGCATGCAATCCATGCAAGAAAACAAGAAAGAAATCCAAGAACCCTAATTAATAAATATTGCCGAAAATGTTGAGCAAATTAGTGGTTTTTATGTTTTGATTTCTATGTGTTCTAGAAATTATTCTATGTATATTAGAGTGATTGATTGAAGAAAATAAATCATAGATGCATGAGATCATGAAGAAACCGTAGTTTATGCCTAAAAATAGGATTTTGTGTGTCTTGATTTGAGTGATGAAATTGTTGCTTTGTATGAGTTATTTGAGGATATATAGGCATGCTTGAATGATTAGATTGAAGAAATAAACACTATATCTGTAAAAATGAATTTGGAAGATGATGAATGGTAAAATTTTGATTTTGATGATCTTGAGTATTATTTGTTAAATTGATGACTAATTACGAAATTGAGAATATGTTGAGCATGATTTTAGAAGGAATTGACTTCTCTAGTGCTGACCCACATCGAACGTCAATACCTTGGAGACTATTAATTTTTACGAACTACAACGGGGTTACCGCTACAATCTCGAGTCAATTCCCCCTAGACCATTCAACCCCCAATCCCAGTTTGAGCTAAATGGACTCAGTTCTGAGCCTTAGTCTCACGACAACCCTATTTCATTTCTTATTTCTTCTTTGCCTCGCTCAACTTTCAATTCAGCAAATAATCCAAAGTTGTTTTTCTGACTAATCCCTTTTCCTCCGGACTACCCCGCCTTGGCTAACTCTATGGCTACGCAGCCCGATGATTCGTACGATTCTTTCCAAGTCTTGCTTTCTTTGTACGATGAATTAAAGGAATTTATGCATCATATCAGCACCTACTCTCCCTAAGAGTTATAATCAAGCCTTATAAGCCAACTCGCACCAAGAATAGCAACAACGAGCCCTTCGAGCACTCCTTTGCAGAAGAAACAATTGGCACAAGCCACCTCTAGCTCATTTCGAGCAGCTGTGTTTGTCTCCAGTCTCTAGCCTTCGAGACGTCGCTTTAAGGCCAAGTTAGGAGTAAGAATTAGAACTCAATCAAGACATCGAAGTAACCACGTTCCTCCGATGCAATGATGACAGCGACGAGACCTCTCTGTAGGATGACGAGAAGTTTGAGATATCAGAATAGCTTACAAAGATGAGCAGTACGGCAGCAAAAATTCACCATGGATAGCCCCTGTAGCTGATCTTAGACCTCTCAAGAAGAATGCCAGCCGCCGTCGAAAGAAAAGAGGATGAGAACCTAGAATAGGATGAGAACTCAGAAGAGGATGATAATCTAGAAGAGGATCCTGAAGAGGAACCAAAAAAAAGACGATGAGGATGAGAACTCAATCGATAATTACGTTTAGGGTTCATTTTAGAAAGCTTCAGAAAATTAAGTAATCTTTATTTTATGTGTAAGAGTTAGTCTCTTCTTATTTGATGTTCGAGATAAATATTGTGAGGGTTGATGCCAAGTATAGTAGTCAAGCTAGACATGAAGCAGTAGCTCGTGTCTTGTGCGTCTTAAGAAAATTATAACATTCCAATCGATGTTAAGATTAACGTTTGTTGTTTATATCCCTATTTGGATATAAATCCTCATAAGTGGTCATCATCCGATAATAGGAGAAAAGAGATCGTTAAAAGTCAGCCTTTTTGTTCTATGCTTGAGCTTGTGTAACTAGAGTTAATATTGAGCTCTTGAGAATGATTTCGAGAGTAATGTGGATGCGAAGTTTAAGTTGATAATTGAGTCTATTAATCCAAGTTATTAATCAAATTCTTGAGTATGAGATCCGAGAATAAGTTAAGCAGGAGTTTGAGCTATTAGTTGAGTTTAATGTTTAAATCCATGCTTGAATTTTGAGTCATTTAAATTGTCGTTCGCGATACTATTTGAAAAAAATTATTATGATTAAATATTTGAGTTTGAGTTATTGCATATATCTGAAAATTGCCATTTATGCCAAAGTTTGAGTAAATGATTATGAGTAAATGCTTGAGTAAGCATGTGAGTGAGTAATTATTTTAAATGATTGAATTGATAAAATTTTGCATTGCCATTGCCTGAGTATCTATTTTGATTAAGCAAGTAATTGTTTCTGCTAAGTTTATATATTTAGAGTTATTTTCATATTTTTTTGAATATAATTTTTAATAAAGTCTTAGCTAAGGGCAAAAAACCCACCCTTCTAAATAACCTTTTAACGTTGGCCAAAGGAACGACTTACTTGCAAGAGGTGCCATCCTGACTTGGATGAGGTTATGGGGAAGCTGTTTGCTAATTTATACTCAATTGAAGGGTCAAGTCTTAATCAAATAGTTCAGTTGTTGCACCCCCTATCCTAGTTAAGTTCGAACTGTTTACAGAGCGAAGGACTTCGATCTTTGGCTTTTGAACATAAAGTTTTTTGACATGGACAAGCCTCGCTTTTCTTTCTTGCATCAACCCTGCTATTGACCCCAATTCACTTAAGAGACCAGCCAAGCAATGACCTTGCTATTTAATTGGGGTGCGGCTATGCCGTGTTCTCGGTGTATGCGCGAAGTAAATCTTCTAAACCGTCCATAATTGGCAGGCAATTTGTCATTCATGCATTTGGGTTCGTTGAGAGATTGCATTAACCTGAGATGCATTTTCTCTAGCTCCCGAAAAAGACATTATATGAACTGGATTAAAGGGGTCTGTCATTCTAAAAGTAGGATTCATTTCTTGTCGCAAATACTCACTCGTGGCATACCATATTTCAGTGAATTGGCGTAATTTTTCTACTGCGTGCACATTCCCACAATGATGGTGTTTTTCCAAAATAAAACTTTGTTGTTCAGCGTCTTAAACTAGCCATCTCTTCGAGGGTATTGTTAAAAGATCATCAATTCCTAATGAAATTGATGTAGCAGTAGCTTGTTGAAAACCCAAAGCCTTTACTTGATCAAAGATGTGTGATATATATGCCATTCCGAAGTGATCTATTAATCTACTAATTATTCGTTTCATGGCAGTTCCGTCTATCACTTTATTGTGAAATACCAAATTGGCATGTTCTACCATAAGTACCTCCATATTCTGCTGAGTACAATTCGACAATAGGTTTGAGTCAGTGATTGGAAAACTTCATTTTTTTGGTCTTGATTTGCGTAGAAATTCCGAAACCATGGTTCTAGTTGAAGTGAAGAGGTCTGCATTTCTATATCGTAGGATTCCTTGGCCTACTAGTTAGTAGTTAGATACCATATCGATGTGCTTAAATAAAGCCTATACGCAATGGATAGACTCCCGTAACCATGACATATTTGCTTGCTTGAACATAATTTTTTTCCAATAGACATAGAAAGTAAATGGTTAATTCCACAAAACAAATAAATATATTTACGAGGTACAAATAGAAAATTTTCATTTGTTCTGAAACAAACCATAGATAAATTCCCCTTTTGATTGGGGAGTATTGACTACACCCCTAAGTCTGAGTGACGAGGCTGTCGTTCGCACTCTCAAAATGAATTTGTAGCCTATCCTCACAGCTATATAGTTAGCAAGTAAGTATAGGGTCGATCCACAAGGAGTTGATTGTCACTATCTCTTGAAACCTCCTCCACCTATTCAGAAAGTTGAGTTTTGCTATCTTGGTCACTAAGGCTCTCTTGCCCAATTCGAGAACTTACTTAGACACTGAAAAGTAAACAGGTAACTTGATCAATAATAAAAAGTACTTGATCTTGACTAAGACATTGTTAAGTGAAAACCCTAGCTTGGTTATTGGTGCAAATATATTTATTACATGCATGCATCGTTAGTTATGGGACTTGAATGCTGAGATCCCTTTTTACTCGTCACGCTCTCAACAAACCCTTCCCTTACCTATCCTTACTTAGTTGGCGATGCTCCGTCGGCACCCTACCTTGGGCAATAACTCTGTCGGAGTCATTGTTCGGTAGCATTTATCTCTAGAAAGGCCCAATAAGGAATCATCACATCCAGCCCAATAGGGTAGACACCTTCCTCTAATGTTAATCGATCTTAATCAAGAAGATGATGAAAAACACTCCTACTTCCCAATTGATTGGCGATCTAATATGTCCTAAGTGATTAATGGCCTATTAATCTCTTAATCGTATTATCTCATATTTGAACAAGTTCATTAACATATCGGGAACACATGCATGCAATTATCTAGCACAATTTAGACCTCTCAAGCATAAGTTATCACTTAACCGTCTTGCCCAGATCAAGTATAAGAATTTAGCTAGACATAATTATAAAACAATGAACACAATAATAGAAGAAACTCATAACGACAATTATATTAAAACTTACTGAGTACGTACAAAGTAAAATCGACCAAAAGTGCCGATGAAGAAAATACGAATAAAAGTATGCCCGTAGGACTTGTTTATCTCCTCACAATCTCTCACTAGAATATAAGAATTAAAGCATCTAAGACGGCGTTTTTAACAGCAGCACGACTTCAATATATATATAGGTGAGTGCTTAGGGTTTGGGCCCCCGGTCCTTGACATGGAAAGAATCCACTAGCTACCTTGGGATGCAAGTAATACTTAATAAGCTCGACCCCAACATGGCAAGTCACATCTATCTCCAAGAGATCCTTGCGGATCCTAAATCTAGTCGGATAAGGAAAGATATTTAAGTTAGATCATCTTTTCCTTATCCTTCTGGACCTAGGAGAGAAACTCGTCTACTGGCCAAAGCACTCCTCCTATTTTTCTTGACCAATATAGCTCTGCCTGTTAGCTTCCAGAAATGATGCTTTTTATCCCTGTGTTGCCCAGTTTCCACCTGCAAGGCTGCAAACACCCTCCTGCCCAAGATATGTCCTCCAAGACACAAAAACTAGATAAAATACACACAAAGACTCGATCTAAACTACCTAAGACAGACACTAAAAAGACACAAAATATGGACTCATCATGCGCACACACTTAACCCACACTTGTCCTCGAGTGTGCACAAATATTTAAATTTCTTAGTTATAGAGACCGAGAACGTCTTGACCGCATGGCGCATCAGTCGAAGAGAGCCGCCGACTACTGGTGTGAAGCCATCAAAGGACGAATTTTTCTGAGGAAGTTCGAGAATTTGATTTGAGAATAGTTCAAAGAAGCCCAGTACGAGTAGTATGTGCCAAGAAGTTATCGAGGGCAAAAAGTGAATGAATTCGCAAGTTTGAGACAAGGGAGGAAGAAGTCAGTAGCCGAGTACGAACATAAGATTTGAGAGTTAGCTTGTTTCACTCGACAAGGTGGATACGGCCGAGAAGATGTGCGAATTGTTTCACACAATTTTAAGAAGCGATATTCGAATAAATTCCTGCAAGTCAGAGTGGTCTGACTTTCAACGAAGTTTTAAACCGAGCCTTGGACATGGAATTGGCCATGCCACCGAGAAGAGGATTACATTCTTCAGTGCCTCCTCAATTTCAAGGACAGGTGACGAAAGTCGCAACCCCTTAGCCTCCTCCCCCCCCCCACGGCCAAATAATGAAGAGAAAATAAAAGTTGAGTGATGGAAATCACCAGAGTAAGAGAATATGGCATGAAAAGAGATAGTATCAGCCGCAACAGAAGAAGCAACAACTTCCTTAGTTCGAGTAGCCGCGCTATTAGAAAATTATCGCGACGGAGCAGGAAGTTGGAGACAAGAACCAGGGAAGAACGAGCGAGCATCAAGGTATGCCAATTTGATATTGGTGCACCGCATTCGTTTATAGCAAGTTCTTGCATAGATACCCTTGGCCTAGTCAAAAAAGAGTCGAATCAGGAGATTAGAGTGTCGCCCCTTTGGGTAGGATTGTGATAGTTTCGCGCGTTTGCTGAAATTTTAAATTTGAGTTTGGAAGTCGTAAGTTATCCGCTAAGTCCTTGAATCAAAATTCAATATGGGACATAGATAATTCAGTATGGATTAATTAATCAAGAATTTTGCGATGATTAGATGCAATTAGAGGTAGATCTTGTTTCAACCTTGAAGAGAAGAGCCAACCGTAGCTCTTAGTATTGATAAGAGAAAGAAGACACGATTGCCGATTATTTCGGCCAGGAAAGCCGAGGAGTTAATAAGGAGAAAGGATATGCATGTGTATCAAAATCAATACAAGAAGTAGGAGTTAAGTATAGATGACGTAGCAGTAGTTAGAGAGTATGAGGATATTTTCCTAGAAGTTCCACCGAAATGCTGCTCGATAGGCAATTGAAGTTCACGATTAATTTAAAGCCGAAGAACCCTCAATTTCAAATGCATCGTTCAAGATGGCACCAAAGGAGATTCAAGAGTGAAAGGTTCCATTATAAGAGTTGTTAGACGTAGGTCTCTTTTGACTGAGTGTATTCCCGTGTGGAGCACTAATTTTGTTTTGAGGACAAAGGACGATAGTGTAGGGTGTGTTTCGACTGTCAAGAGCTTATCAAGATTTCGCTCAAGAACAAGTATCGTTTGCCAAGGATAGACGACCTTTTCGATTAATTTAAGGAGTCAGTATTTTCTCTAAGATCAAGTTGTGATAAGGATATCACCAATTGAAGAATAAGCAAGAAGATGTTCTAAAGTCTTATTAAGAACAAGTTATGGACATTAGAAGTTTGTAGTGATGCCGTTTGGATTGACGGATGCTCCAGTAGCATTCATGGACTTGATGAATTGTGTCTTTCGCTAATTTTAGGAAAAGATGTGATTGTATTTAAAGTCAAAATTCAAGTTTATTCAAGGAATGAAGCCAGTGAGCATCTTAGGAGCATGTTAATGAAGTTGAGAGCTGAGAAGTTGTATGCCAAATTCAGCGAATAAGGAGTCTGGTTAAAAGAATTGAAATTCCTAGGACACGTTGTTTCATCCGAATGAACCGAAAGATTGAAAGTCGATTCAGCAAAAGTGCAAGCAATTCAAGAGTTTATAATGCTTCTTCGAGTAGAAAGAATTAAATTGAGACATAAAAGATTGTAATATCCCAAACTTTTCCAAGTCTTTAAGTGCGCATTAAATTAGTTTATATGCCTATATGATGTGTTTTGAGTGCTAAAAATTTCCAAGAAAATAATTTTTCTTGTAAAATAACGAAAATGCCCTTACGTGCTTCGATGTGATTTTTCTCATTTTGGTTATCCAAATCACGTATGTGATGCATTATTTGAGCATTAATATATGAGTTTAAGCTTCAGTATAAATTTCGGAAAATTCTGAGAAATTTTACTTTTTAATGAATAGTAACGATAACCGAGAAATCACTATTCATCGACCGACTCTAAATTTAGTATAATTAGTGTCATTTGAATCTAGAATTTACTGTAAGACTTTAGAGATATGTCGGAGAATTTTCCGAGATCATTTGATGTCACAGCCCAACTCCTGAGGGACGGCAAAGCTGGGGTGCGACTAGGGATTGGATTAAAGAAACGGAAAAGAAGAGAATAAATGAATAAAACACATTAACTTAACACTAATTACGATGAACTTGAATAAATGAGAGTCGATCTTGAAGGATCGCTCGTCAAACTGTATATAGGGAAAACTAGGTTTAAAGTAATAACAATTTAAACCGAAAGGATTTACATAAATAAGGGAACTGACTTTAATTAATGAAAGAAAGAGTTGATCACGAAGGATCACTCGACATAACTGTTCTTAGAAGAGACTAAGTTCAAGGAATGAAACTTAGTTCTAAAGTTATATACTAACTGAAACTAGTTTACAGAATTGGCAGCGGAAAAACGTAGAAAATGATAACACATATCGAATGTGAAATCAAGGCTCAATTAATCTTCACTTCCTTAATTACGACCTTTACTCAACCTCCTCCGCCTTCGTCACTCAACCTGCACATTCAAAAACAAACATGCAAGGCTAAGTACAAAAGTATTTAGTGGGCACGTTGCCGAAAACAACTCACAAGAGTATTGACTTAATTATGCATCATTTCATAAAACACTTATATAAAATTTTTACTGATATATATATATATATATATATATACATTTAATTTCTGAATGACACATTATGGTTTTTAAACTCACATCCGATCGTCTGGAAAGCACCTGGGGCTAACTCAGAAACTGTCCCTCTGGATAGCACCTGTGGGCTAACTCAGAAACTGTCCCTCTGGATAGCACCTGTGGGCTATCTCAGAATCTCATCGTTTAGTTGGAATTATCTGGATAGCAGCCTGAGGGCTATCTCAGAATCCAATACTCTCTGGTTAGCACCTGAGGGCTAACGCAGAGAGACATAATAGAATTCACAAAAACAATTCATTAAAGCACTGATAGAACTTTAATACTCACTTATTAAAAAAATACGTAATCACTTTCGAGCAACGCTCACATATAAATACTTTAATACTCATTTATTAAAGCAAAACGTAAACACCTTCGAGCAACGCTCGCATATAAATAAGGCTGTAATTGATACACTTTCGAAAAGCCCACCTCGTTCGTTTACAGAACTATTACTCGTGCTTCTGTCTCTGATCTTCCGTCCTGTCTTCTAACCTCAACATCCTCCTTTGAACGCAAGTAATAAAACAACGATAAGTTGTCGAGTCGATAGAAGAAAATGGAATTCGAAACTGAAATCGAATTAATCATTTAAGTTCTTAAGCTTTAGACATTTGCACGCTTAACTAGATTCTTTTAGTTAATCTAGAACGAGACTCGAACACTTCTCGTTTAAAACTCGCTCGGGTTCTTACTCGATACTGAGGTCAGCAATAATGATAGTCGATAGCTTATATCGACTTAAAAGATCAAAAGTAACTAAGTTGAAAAGAATTCAACTTAGCAAACTACATCTTGGAACAAACTGTACAGATCAGTAAGTCCACCCAGAACAGGGGATCTCGAAACAGGGGAAGTTCCCTGTACCAAAAGAAAGCCAGGGATGTTTAGTTTACTCTCCAATTCGCAGATCTCGATTTCGTTAAGCGAGCTAGGAGATATGACAGTTTCCGTGAAACGTCGCAAAACAGTCCGAGTGTAACCCTAAGGCTCGTTAACTAGGTGCATGGCTTTCTAGGTTCGACTTATGACGATTCTCTGTTTTTCATACGAAATTACTGTCTCAAGGCAGTCAACACTTAACCTCATACGCGATGAACTCCATTTCATTTGTCGATTACTAAAACGACGATTAAAACCTCGACATTTCAATTTAAGCAATTACTAAACCAATCAAGTTCTCGTTTCAAAACCTAACATCTCGATTTCAATTATAACCTATCATTTCATAACTCGGTTTAACACGTCGTCAACTACGAACTTGTTCTCATAAGGTTAAGAGTCATTAATATCCAAATATTTCCTTGGTTTGATTTTTCTATCAATACTTATGCTCGTGTCTTCGTCTCTTATGAAAATTCCAACGTCATTAGAACTTGATCAAATTTTACACTATCGTTCATTATCTATCGAGAATCATTATTACTCAAATCATAACCTCATATCATCATTTATTCCCGACTTATCGACCGTCGTTCGTCTCTTACATAAAATTCTACATTCTCCATTTTCATTCAAATTTTACGACAACGATTATCATCTAACGAGCATTACTAATATATAAAACATATTATCAAAATGTTATCGAGCCTCGACTTATCACCACATCTTCGTCTCTTACATTTCTCGTTTTAATTTTAGAAAATTCTCAAATTAATATATATTCGTCCTCATGCATCGTATAACTCATTTCCATCAAACAATCGAGCATATCACAACATTTACTATCCTAAATCGAGCCTCCTTCGTCTCTTACATTTCACATTTTATTTTTAGAAAAATCTAAAACAATTCATAGATTAATTAACATTATGAGAAACACTAATCTACCGATCAATCGACAAAGAAATCGAGCACGAATCAAAGCCCCAAATTCTACAAAATTTCGGTAACACCCTAGAAGATGTAGGTGTGATTTTCTTCATGATTTGATCCGTAGAACTCGATTCTAAACGTCCTAGAACAAGATTCGATCAAGAAATCACATGCTATTCATCCTCCAATTTTTCGAACAAAAATAAAAATGGGGGAAAAGAGATTTGTTCGGTTCAAATGATAGACGAAGTTCTTACCTTTCGCATTATGGATTCGGAAATGAAAATGATCGGTAGACGAGAGACTTGTGGAGCTTTGAAAAGCTTGAAAGATGAAGAACTATGGAGGATTTGGGAGAGAAAAATGAGAGAGAGAGATAGAGATAGGGGCGGTCTTGAGGTGGTGGGAGAGAAAGTGATGACTCACCTATGGTGAGTCATAAGTAAGTGAAATATCTAACAAAGTAAGGGTGACTCGTTAGGACATGTTTGGCGAGGGAAATTTTAACAAAATATATCGTTTCCGGCTCTTAAACGTCGTTTTAAAAGTCGAGAAATACTTTTCTAGATAGTTACGGAATTGACGAAATCTAATTTGTCCGTTAGATTGGAAATATTTTACGTACTCGGAAAAACTAATTCGTTTTTCAAAATCCGAGAAAAAGTCGGGACGTCACAGTCCAAAATTCACAAAAATTAACTTTCTCGGGTGAACTCGTCTCGAAGAAAAAGTGAATGTAAATTCTGACGGAATTCGATTCCGAGTTTTCAGGCGAAAAACTTAACGGACGCGAAAAACCCTAATACAGTAGTCGTTCGTCCGATTTCTGGAAATTATTTTTGGAAACGGATTTCACCGTTAGTCTTAGAATTGAAAATCAGGAGCTTAGGGGTGCAAAGCCTTAATTTCTTATAAAATTTTTATTTTAAGCGACGGAGGAAATATCGGGGTATTACATTCTACCCCTCTAACGAAAAATTTCGTCCCGAAATTTGCTTCCCTCCTTCACAAAAGCTCCCACGTAGCTTCATCTTGCCCGTGGTAGTTCCAGAACACTTAACTGATCGTGTCGACTTACTTCTTAACTCTCGCACTTTTCGATCCAAAATCGTTTGCATTCTTTCTCCATATCTTATATCGAAAATCAAGAACTAAGTCTTGCTGAAAAATCGTGTGTTTAGAATCGAACACGTACTTTCTCATACGAGGTACGCAAATATAATAACATTTCATAGACTTGGCAACACGGCCAATCTATACGTCATTTCAAATTCATCTTTCCTGAGATATCTGATACTCATAATAAGCTTCATTTAAGCTTATACTTAACGTAAATCAAATAATTCTTTTAACGGAGAAATCTTAAAGAAAACTTTATCTTCTTTTTCGAATTAAGTTCTGATTGTCGTATATACGTAAGACTTTCGTCTTCTCGAAACTTCTTTCTTCAATCTTCATACATCTTCGTACTCCTTTGGTAAACGGTTTATGACGTATCGTGAGCCTCACTCATGATATCGTTCTTCAATTCGTCGTCGTCCGAATACAAAGTCTATCATAAATACGATCGCATTACCTGGTGCTTTGGAATAATCGTCAGGTTATCCGTTCTTACCCTTAGTCGTAGCTTCTCGATCAACTCGTCCTTTCTCTGAGCACTTATGATTATCTTTCGTAAGCTTGGTGTAGCTATGAGTGCTACTATTCGGCTGGTTATCGTTTTTAGGTGAATCGAGCACCTCCAAATCAATCGTCTCAAATTCTCGTATAAGTGCTTCTTCCTCGATAAAGATACATCCGAATTTGATTGAAGTATTGCGACTCTTCGCACCTGTTACCACGTTTGCTTTTTCTGAATGGTAATTGATATCATGATCATAATCCTTCCATCCCATGGATTATATCAAACGTTCCATTAAAACTTACCTTAAGCCTACGATTTTAGAAGAAATATTTTTACGAAGTCAAAGCCCACTCACGGGGTCATATATACATATACGTCGAACGAGTACTGGTTTGCCCTAACGAGGACTTATACAAAAAAATACTACTAGTCTGAATTAAGCCAACTATTTGCCTAGTGACCCTTGCCCTTGTTCTGTGCTTCTGGCCCATTCACAAATGCCCATGCATTCTGCTCTCGTTGCTGTTGTAGTTGTTGTCGTTGCGGCTGTGGCTGAGCTTGCATAGCTCTTAAGGTTAGCAACGGTTTCGGACAATTCCTTCTCACGTGTCCCTGTTGACCACAGTTATAACAACCGTCAAAGTTCGCCAAACAGTTACCAAAGTGCATTTTGTTACACTCAGGGCAGGTAAGAATAGTGATTCGTTCTTGGTCATTGTCTGTATGCTGTCCCTGCCACTGTCCGTGTCGGTTATTCTGACTCGGCTGCTGAAAGCCACGCTGCGTTCCACCCTGGTTTCCTTCTTCTCTTTTCCTTTTACCTTTATGGTTGCAGCTATGGTTGTTGGAATGGTCTTGAGTTGGGGTCTGGGTTAGTGCTGATACATGCACTACAATCTCTCGTTCATCAGGCACAACTGCCTCCATGTCTAAGGCTCGTCCTAGTATATCTGTATAGCTCAGTCCTCCATGGCTGGCTAATGCTATTCCTAGTTCGTGCCTAAGTCCCCCACGGAACTTCTTTGCCATCTTCTCATCGGTATCTACCTGATCGGGTGCATACCTTGATAAATCACAAAAAGTTGCATCGTACTCAATCACTGTCATCTTCCCTTGTTTCAGACTGTAGAACTCTGCTTCCTTCCTTGCTCTATAGGTTTTAGGAATGTACTTGTCATTAAATGCTTCCTTAAACTCATCCCAAGTAAACTGAGCCAGATGCTCTGTCGGAATGACCTTCTGTCTAGCCTCCCACCAGTAGTCAGCTGGTCCTCGAGTTGAAACGCAACACATGAGAGGCACTCCTCATCCGTACATTTGAGAAGTTTAAAGATTTTTACTGTAGTTCTTACCCAAAGCTCAGCATCGCTCGAGTTTCCTGATCCATTAAAGACTGGTGGATTTCTTTTGAGGAACAGATGCTCTACGTCACGACGTAGTGGTGGTGGAGGTGGAGGGGTTTCCTGACGTTCCTGATCTTCCTCCCTCTCATGATGTCTATGATCTCTTCCTGGTCCTACAGGCCTACCACGTCCTCTTCCTCTGTTATTTGCAACTCTTGGCGGCATTTTGAAACTTAAAGAAATAAAAAATTCTCGTCAATTCCGTGCCTTAAGCACTCATCCAAAAAGAAATTTACTTATCTTAATCATCTAGCAATTTTCTCAAATTGCAAACAAACTCTTAACGGTTCTTAGCTTATCTTAACCATCTCAACTTATCCTTACCGTCTTAACGTACACTTAATCATCTTAGCTTAAACTTCTTAGTTTTCTTGAAAAGAAACTCTTAACGGTTCTTCAATATTAAAACAAGTCAACTCCAAAGGGACTTGTTCATGTCATTTATACTTAGGTGACATTCGTTTATAAAAGACTTGTCGTTCTCGCCACCTAATGCTCGTATTCGTCGTATTCTTCGTTCAATTACGAAGTATGGGATAAATTCCAAAAGAAAGTGGATTAATAACTAAGGAATAACTTTTAGAACACAAGTTCTAGTCGTCGTTGGAATCGAGCGATCGTTGGAAATTAGCTAAAATTTTCGTACTCGATTCTTAAAAATAAAACGGATCTCCTCTTGGAGTTATAACAGAGCGAACTCCCATCAAAAGACGACTTCATTCGTGTTACTTGTACGGAAGTAACACTTGTTTCTTCATTCTCTTTGATTCTCTTTATTCTGTCCTCTTCGTCTCGATCGTATCTTTCTGGTTTCGAAGCCAACGCTTCTCAAACGTCAAATTGTTTCTTTCGTTCACTTAATATGGAATTAAATTACCTTATCATTACTTATACTATTTCCTCGAAGGAAATTCTCATCGGCTGTTAATTATAAAACAATGTTTGACTCCGCCGAGTCTTTGCTCATGTCACTTCACGCACGTGACATTCGTCTATAATAGTCCTTCTCGTTTCACGATCTCCTTTCGAAATCATTTGGAATCAACGCTTCTTTAATCGTCTATGTTCTCGGGGAATCTTAAAGCAGTCTAAGTTCTCATATCAACAAAACATTTTAATCAAAGAAATTATTACTCACATAATTTCACATATTTCACCAAGTATAGTACTCATATTTTTTTCACATAATTCATCCTTGGCACACTTGGTTCTCATAGAAGTATATTTAATACTTCAAATTTTCAAAATAAAAACACTTTTAATACCTTTCTTTTCTTCCTTGGTTGAGTTGACGTAGCGGGAGGTTGAGTCGTTTACTACAATCTTAAGTTTAGTGATACAAACTAAACTTTACCTTCTCAACAGAAAACTCCGGTATAGAGTATATACAAATACTCTATCTTACTACTTGAATGAAATTCGTATACAGAGCAGGAACGATTGCTCTGTTATTACTCTGTGGTATTACTAGAAAAAATAACCCAAGGTCAGAGCAGGAACGAATGCTCTAATACCATTCTGTCACAGCCCAACTCCCGAGGGATGGCAAAGTCGGGGTGCGACTAGGGATTGGATTAAAGAAACGGAAAAGAAGAGAATAAAAGAATAAAACATATTAACTTAACACTAATTACGATGAACTTGAATAAATGAGAGCCGATCTTGAAGGATCGCTCGTCAAACTGTATACAGGGAAAACTAGGTTTAAAGTAATAACAATTTAAACCGAAAGGATGTACATAAATAAGGGAACTAACTTTAATTAATGAAAGAAAGAGTTGATCACGAAGGATCACTCGACATAACTGTTCTTAGAAGAGACTAAGTTCAAGGAATGAAACTTAGTTCTAAAGTTATATACTAACTGAAACTAGTTTACAGAATTGGCAGCGGAAAAACGTAGAAAATGATAACACATATCGAATGTGAAATCGAGGCTCAATTAATCTTCACTTCCTTAATTACGACCTTTACTCAACCTCCTCCGCCTTCGTCACTTAACCTGCACATTCAAAAACAAACATGTAGGGCTAAGTACAAAAGTACTTAGTGGGCACGTTGCCGAAAACAACTCACAAGAGTATTGACTTCATTATGCATCATTTCATAAAACACTTATATAAAACTTTTACTGATATATATATATACATTTAATTTCTGAATGACACACTGTGGGTTTTAAACTCACATCCGATCGTCTGGAAAGCACCTGAGGGCTAACTCAGAAACCTCTGGATAGCACCTGTGGGCTATCTCAGAATCTGATCGTTTAGTTGGAATTATCTGGATAGCAGCCTGAGGGCTATCTCAGAATCCAATACTCTGGTTAGCACCTGAGGGCTGACGCAGAGCGACATAATAGAATTCACATAAACAATTCATTAAAGCACTGATAGAATTTTAATACTCACTTATTAAAAAAATACTATGAGAAAAATCGATGAAGAGGAGAATAAATATATATATTTGTGTTCTTGATGTTCTTGAGTTAGACATGAAGATATGAAGATGTGTTCTTCATGTTCTTGATGAAAATATGAATATTTGAAGATGATATAAAATAATTATAAATTAATTATTTTCATATATAAAATTTGAAATACATATACATATATATATATATACATATATATATATATATATTGACGAGGCTGTCGTTCGCACTCTCAAAATGAATTTGTTGCCTATCCTCACAGCTATATAGTTAGCAAGTAAGTACAGGGTCGATCCACGAGGAGTTGATTGTCACTATCTCTTGAAACCTCCTCCACATGTTCAGAAAGTTTAGTTTTGCTATCTTGGTCACTAGGGCTCTCTTGCCCTATTCGAGAACTTACTTAAACATTGAAAAGTAAACAAGTAACTTGATCAATAATAAAAGGACTTGATCTGGACTAAGACATTGTTAAGTGAAAACCCTAGCTTGATTATTGGTGCAAATATATTTGTTACATGCATGCATAGTTAGTTATGGGATTTGAATACTGAGATCCCTTTTTACTCGTCACGCTCTCAACAAAAACTTCCCTTACCTATCCTTACTTAGTTGGCGACGCTCCGCCGGCTCCCTACCTTGGGCAATACCTCTGTCGGAGTCATCATTCAGTTTCTTGCACAAGGAGCATTTATCTCTAGCAAGGCCCAACAAGGAATCATCACGTCCAGCCCAATAGGGTAGACACCTTCCTCTAATGTTAATCGATCTTAATCAAGAAGATGATGGAAAACACTCCTACTTCCCTATTGATTAGTGATCTAATATGTCCTAAGCGATTAACGACCTATTAATCTCTTAATCGTATTATCTCATATTTGAACAAGTTCATTAACATATCGGGAACAGATGCATGCAATTATCTAGCTCAATTTAGACCTCTCAAGCATAAGTTATCACTTAACCGTCTTGCCCAGATCAAGTATAAGAATTTAGCTAGACATAATTATAAAACAACAAACACAATAATGTAAGAAACTCATAATAAGAATTATATTAAAACTTACTGAGTACGTGCAAAGTAAAATCGACAAAAAGTTCCGATGAACAAAATACCAATAAAAGTATGCCCGTAGGACTTGTTTATCTCCTCACAATCTCTCATTGGAATACAAGAATCAAAGCAATTACGACGACTCTCTCTAACAGCAGCACGACTTCAATATATATATAGGTGAGTGCTTAGGGTTTGGACCCCCGGTCCTTGACATGGAAAGAATCCACGAGCTACCTTGGGATGCAAGTAATACTTGATAAGCTCGACCCCAACATAGCAAGTCACATCTATCTCCAAGAGATCTGTTGCGGACCCTATATCTAGTCGGATAAGGAAAGATATTTAAGTTTGATCATTTTTTCCTTATCCTTCTAGACCTAGGAGAGAAACTCGCATCCTGACCAAAGCACTCCTCCTATTTGTCTTGACCAATATAGCTCTACCTATCCTACTTCTAGAAATGATGCTTTTTATGCTTGTGTTGCCCAGTTTCCACCTGCAAGGTAGCAAACACCCTCCTGCCCAAGATATGTCCTCCAAGACACAAAAACTAGACAAAACACACACAAAGACTCGATCGAAACTATCTAAGACAGACACTAAAATGACACAAAATATGGACTCATCATGCGCTCACACTTAACCCACACTTGTCCTTGAGTGTTCACAAACAACTTGTCCAAGACACAAATAAAATAACAAAAGACTCAAAACAATATCAACACAGAAGAGTTAGTCAAAGCAATATGACAATCTTCCGAAATAATCTGCAAGTGAAGGGAAAAGACAATGCCATGCTATCAAACAAGTCAAGATAGAATTGTGAACTTTCAAGATCTCCTCTCCACACTCATGACTCATGTGTTTAGGCTCCTTTTACGCTCAGAGACTATCTTGACTTCGGAATTACTATAAGCTTGCCTGCTCTTTAAATCTAAAGCTCTTAATTTAAATCTCAAAACTCATCATTATGTCTTTTTAGGTTTTAAGCTTAAGGCAATAAGTAGGGAGTATTTAGATCTTGGCTAAGATCAATTTAAACTCGTATTGGGCAACTGGGTTTCCCAACTCTTCTCAATTCCTTGCCCTCAACTTTTCCAGACTCAAGACTCAACCTTTTTCTGGGGAACTTATAATATTTTTGAATTTCTTTTCTCTTTTTTTCTTGTTCCCCTTATCTCTTTCATTTTTTTTTTTATAATTGGGACATAACCAACCTAACAACACAAAACTTCCTGCCCATGATACACCCCCAATCATTTCCTTCCTGCCTTTTTCTTCCTTGTACTGCCTAGGTCCCCACAACCAAATAAGAATCTTTTCAAGGCAATATCTAAGTGATAGAAAGAATCAATTTGGGCTCAAAAGGGTTTATCAAAGGGTAATAATATCAGGTACTCAATTCAAGCTCAATGGGCTAATGAAAGAATAGCCTAAATCATCTAAGCTCAGAGATCATAAACCAAAGTACAGGCAAGTTCTAGCTCCTCCTAATCAAGATGTCTTTAATCACACACAAGAATAAATTCAGTTAAGCTCAAATCCTCACAAGGTATGTTCACAACTCAATCCACCATAAAAGTTATCTTCTAGCATGCAAAAACTTAACATTGTTAAACAAGCAGAAATTAAGCTCACAAATCATCATATCATCTTGCTCAACATCTCCATGCTGATCAACACAACTACTAATACAAAAATAAATAAATAAAAAAACACACGACACAGACACTCCACGCACACACTTTGCTTATAGCAAAGTCCATTTATGGAGGCCTCAACCTTGGACTCAACATACTTTCTAACAAACAAATGGCCTCCCTATGCACGCACTTTGCTGAAAGCAAAGTAATGGACATAAAAAGGTCAAGACACTAACAAAATAAACATAAGTTACTCGCCTACCTCACCACTCATTTTGCAAGGCAAAATATGGGTGAGGTATTCGATCGCTCAACAGACACAAAACAAATAAAACACTAAAACACTAAACACAAATAAAAACGTAAAAAAAACTACTACCAAACAATCAGGAGGACATAATTAAGCAGAAGGATCAGAAGCTGACCCTATTTTCAGGTGGCAGGCAATGTTGTTGAGAGTAGCTTGCATGGTCAGTTGCCCATTCCATAGCTCCTTGAGCAACTCCTCAGTCTTGCCCAACATCTGCAGTACTTCCTTCAGCTGAACAGAAGATGATTCGATCTCCTCCTCATCATCTTCTTCCTCCTCCTTGATCGCAGACTTCTTGGCCAATCTGGCTGACTTCCTAGGCGGCAAGCGGGCTGAAGCAGGTTGATCCTTCTCATGCGCCTCCAACAAGTGCCATCCCTTCCCATGCTTCACCACTTCCTTCAAATTGCTCAACCTCTCCATGTTGAGCACGTCAGCCGGTGTCACCTCAAATTCCTTCACCTCATCATGCAGCTCCAAACCCTTGATGTAGGCTGTAACAAAATGCCCACACGAGTACTTCTGGCTCGCCTTGGCCACTACTTCCCTCAGCTGCTCATTAAGAAGGCTGCAAAATTCAGCCTCTTCCTGGTCAACATAAAGTACAATATGTAAAACTCCTTGTTGGCCAGCGAATTCCCGCTATCTCCCTTGCCAAACATGTTTTAGGCAAGAATCTTATGAGCAATGCGGAGGGCTAGCGTCTTCAGGTCATATGCCTTGTTATCTTCTGACTTGAACTTTGTTCCCACACTAACCTCCTTCTACATCCGGATCCATTCCTCCTTGGGCAAGTCAATTGGTACTTTCTTCCCTGCCCTTCTGAACTCCGGCTTCTGCAACTCCATCATTGTGGCGAACCCCAAAATTTGGTTCAAGTCATTCAACCCAGCCACATATGGCTGCCCATTTATCACAAAATCGATCGAGGCCGAGTTCCCTTCTCTATCCAGTATGAACTGCATTGATCCGTACACCTCTCTAACCAAATCTTCATAGATGTGGCAGGGTAGCGTCAAAAATGTTTCCCAGCCACATCCTTCGTACAGAGCTCTCACCTCCAAAGCTATGCCCAAGGCATTCAGCTAAAGGTAACCTCCCTGGGCACGAAATCCTTCCTGGCGGACAGGTCTTCCACCTTCTTGGGCTTTTTCTTCCCTCGCGACTTGGATTCCTTCTTCTTAACCTTCCGAGCAGTGGACCTTGTTATCCTTTCCCTTATTATTTGAACATCATCATCGTCCTCTAACTCCACCACTCGTTGCCTCTTCCCTGGGTTCTTGGACGAAGGCGTGGTGGCCTTCTTTTCTTCAGTGGATGACTATCCTCCCAACAACGAGACAGCTTCAGACGTGACCGCCTTCGTCTTCTTCTTCTTGGTCTCCTTCCCCTTCTCTTTTCTCTTCTTGGCATCCCGCTCCACTTCCTCACAAAGCTTGTCAAAGGAATCAGCAGATTCCTTCTTCTCTGGTTCTTTCTCCTCTTTCTCAAGAACCTCCATCTCCACGTCGTCGTCTGGCTGCACTCCTTTCTCCTCTGGTCCCCATTGCATGCTCTCCGGCGCAGCTTCCTCCGCAGCTTCCTCCAGTGTGACAAAAGTTTCTCCTTCCTATGCAGCTGGTTCTGCTTTCTCTTTCTCAGGTGCCACCATTGTCTCAGCAAGCGCTTTGCAGATAATTTCCTCCGCTTCGGCTGTAAGAGGGTATGGTACTACCCAAAGTGTTGGGTCTGGTTCAGCCAACTAGAATTCCAGTGGTAGTGATTATGGTTCGTCGTGCTCGATGTGGGTGCCGTGAGGGATTTTGTTGAGTTTATTTTTGGGGCGTGTTGATACCATTGTGAATTTAGGGTTTAAATTTTAGGGAAGAAATCTGCAAAATTCGAAATTTGGAGTTTGAGGACGGAAAGTGGTGTATGGTAGTTTTTAAATTGTTGTTTTAAGTGGGGAAGTGGAAAGGTTGAAGGGATAGTCATGGTAGGGTTGCAGATGGTTATAGGGTTAGGGGTAGGTTTTGAGTGCAGTTGTCACATCGCACGTGATGTGGCAATTGCTGCCTCGTCAGCTGTATTGCCCAAGTCCATCGCTTAGCCCAGAGCATCACTCTTGCCCTTCTACGCACAAACTTTGCTCAAGGCAAGGTGTCCGATCCTCCTTCTTTCTCTTAGCCCCTTATCTGTTTCCTGCAAATCACAAACACACTTCCATGCACAAGGCAAAAATACTCTATCTTATGGTTAGGCATCTCTACTCATAATGGAATTATAATACGCCTAAATTTGATGGAAAACATTAAAACTATGGCTATTTTAATCCCTAGTCCCTCATTCAAAAAAAGCTATAAACAAACTGTGAAATTTAAAACATACTAGGTTGCTTCCTAGCTAGCGCCCCAGTTATCGTCGTGGGCACGACGTCTTCCTTGCCCAAGTTAGGGCTCCATCTCACAGAGGAATTTCAAGTATTCCTCTCGTTTCTCTAAGATTTGGCCAAAGAAAGCCTTCAATCTTTCTCCATTGACTTTGAAATTTTTTCCCGTGCTAGCATTCATCACTTCCACAGCCCCATTTGGATATGTGACATGTACTTCGAATGGACCAACCCACTTAGTTGATAGCTTTCCCAACATGAGTTTAAACTTGGACTGGTATAGAAGCACTTGTTGCCCAGGTTCAAACTTCTTGACCTTGATCAACGCATCGTGAGCCTTCTTCATCCTTTCTTTATACAGCACAAAACTGCCATATGAATTGAGTCGGATCTCCTCGAGTTCTTGCTGTTGAAGCTTCCTAGCTTGGCTAGCTTTATCCCAATCATAATTCATCTTCTGAACTGCCCAATACGCTCGATGTTCTATCTCCACAGGCAAGTGGCACATCTTGCCAAAGATCATTCTATAGGGTGATGTGCCGAATGGGTTTTGAACGCTGTCCTATATGCCCACAGTGCATCCTCAAGACGCAAACTCCAATTCTTCCCTGTTGGACTAAATGTCTTTCTCAAGACAACCTTCACAATGCGATTAGACAATTCGGCTTGACCATTAGCTTGGGGATGATAGGCATTCGAAATCCTATGATGTACTCCATATCTACTCATCAAACCCTTCACAACTCCATTGCAGAAGTGCGTTCCTTGATCACTAATGATCGCCCTGGGCACAACAAAACGGCTAAAGAAATTGCTCTTGAGGAATTCCACAACCACTTTTGAGTCATTGGTTGATGTTGCCTTTGCCTCCACCCATTGGACACGTAATCGATTGCCAATAAAATATAGAGATTTCCTCTTGAGTTGGGTAATGGCCCCATAAAATCCATTCCCCATATATCGAATACTTCCACAGGCATGACTGGAGTCATGGGCATCTCATTCCTCTTGCCAATGTTGCACTCCTTCTGGAATTGAACGCATCGTTTACACCACTCGAAGCTGTCCTTGAATATATTGGGCCAATAAAACCAACAATCCAATATCTTTCTTGCAGTTCTCTTTGGTCCAAAATGTCCCCCACACACCTTGGAATGGCAATGTGCGATGATGCTTGCTTGTTCCTTCTCATCAACACATCTACGGATAACTTGGTCAGTACACATTTTCCACAAATATGGTCCATCCCATATGTAATATCGACTTTCCACCTTCAACTTGTTCTTTTAATATAGACTGAGATTGCCTGGAAGTCATCACAAGACAATATAATTGCACAAATCTGCATACCATGGATCTGTGTTGTCTTGGGCAAGAGCAAGATGTTCATCTGGAAAAGTCTCCTAGATTGGCTCGATCTCTTCTTGTTGGATGATGCGACTCAGATGATCAACCACTAGATTCTGGGTTCCAGCCTTATCCTTAATCTCTAAATCAAATTCCTAAAGCAATAGGATCTATCTTATCAATCTGGGCTTGGTTTTGTTCTTGGCCATGAGGAACATAAGGGCGGAGTGGTCCGTGTAGACTATGGTCTTGCCCCCGAGTAGGTATGATCGAAATTTCTCAACAGTGAACAACACAGCCAATAATTCCTTCTCTGTGGTGGAATAATTGCATTGGGTAGGATTGAGAGTTCTGGATGCTTAGTAAATGATATCATTCACCCTTCCTCTCTTCTACCCAAGAACCGCACCCACTGCATAGTCACTTGTATCACACATCACCTCAAATGGCATTTTCCAATCTGGTGGTTGAATGATAGGTGCTGACACCAAGATCTCTTTTAGTGTGTCGAATGCCTTCTTGCAATCTTCATCGAAGTTCCACTCCACTTCTCCTTGTAACAACCTGGTCATGGGCCGTGTAATCTTAGCAAAATCTTTGACGAATCTCCTATAAAATCCTGCACCAAGTAAACCATGCAGCTGCTTCACGTTACTCGGGTAGGGCAACTTGGCTATGATATCGATCTTGGCCTTGTCGACCTCTATCCCTCGTTCTGATATGACATGCCCTAGGACTATGCCCTTCTTAACCATGAAGTGACACTTCTCATAGTTCAAGACCAAACTCTTATCCACACATCTCTTCAGCACCATCTCCAGGTTGTTTAGACACTTGTCGAAATCCAATCCATAGACAGTAAAGTCGTCCATGAACACCTCTATACATGTTTCGAGCAAATCTGAGAATATGCTCATCATACATCGTTGAAATGTGCCAGGAGCGTTGCATAGGCCAAAAGTCATCCTTCTATATGCGAATGTACCAAATGGGCAAGTAAAAGTAGTCTTGCCCTGGTCTTCCTCCACGACCCAGATCTGTATATAGCCTGAGTAACCATCGAGAAAACAAAAGTACTTATTGCCCGCCAACCTTTCTAGCATCTCATCAATGAAAGGTAACGGGAAGTGGTCCTTTTTGGTCTTCTGATTCAGCTTCTGGTAGTCAATGCATATTCGTCGTCTTGTCTGTAACCTTATCGCAACCATTTCTCTTTGCTTGTTTCCACCACTTGAATTCCGGACTTCTTGGGCACAACGTGGACTGGACTAACCCATCTACTGTCATAGAACGGGTAGATAATCCCCAAGTCCAACAGTTTTAAGATTTCTTTCATCACTACCTCCTTCATAGTTGGATTCAATCTTCTTTGAGGATCTCTAATGGGTACGGCATCCTTCTTGAGCAAGATGTGGTGTCTGCACACAGCGGGGTTTATGCCTCTTATATCGGCCAATGTCCAGCCAATGGCCAACTTGTACTCCACCTGTACTTCTTTTACCTGTTCTTTTTCCTCGATAGACAACTACGTGCTTATGATCACTGGCAGTGTCTCCTCTTCTCCCAAGTAGATGTACTTCAAGTAGTTGGGTAATGCTTTTAATTCCAACTTGGGTGCTTTCTCTATTGATAGCATCAATCTATCTTCTTGATTCAGTGTAGGTATCACCAATGGTTCTACTCTCCTTCCTAGTTCTGCATCCGATCTTAGGTAATGAACTGCTTCGACTAGCTCAACAGACCCGTCTTGGGCAACAACCTCTGTTAGGCCAATTTGTAAGGCTACATTCAGCCTATCTTCAATTGTTATTTCTGGCCAGAACTCATCCACCTTTCTTGAAACGGAAGGAACAGAGATAGAATCAAACCGATTCCCGAAATGCCTTTCTGGATATTCCTCAATGTCCCGGCTATTCACGGAACGTGAGAAGCAGATGATTAATCATCTGCTTTTGGAAGAAATCCAAGAATTTCTTGGGAATCCTACAAGATCGGTTCGTTCTTTTTTCTCTGATAGATGGTCAGAACTTCGTCTGGGTTCGAATCCTACTGAGAGGTCCACTAGAGATCAGAAATTGTTGAAGAAACAACAAGATCTTTCTTTTGTCCCTTCCAGGCGATCGGAAAATAAAGAACTGGTTAATATATTCAAGATAATTACGTATTTACAAAATACTCATCTGGTCAATATGGTCAATGCTATGCACCAGCTCCGTGTCACTAGGTTGCTTCATGGTGTTGTAGATGTCGAATGACACCACTTCCCCTCCGAACTCACATGTTAACTTCCCCGTGTCACAGTTAATCCTTGTGCGAGCGGTCTTCAAGAACGGTCTTCCTAGCAACTTTACTGGCACCTTTTGCGATGATCTCCCCATATCCAGGATATAAAAGTCCGCTGGAAAGATTAAGTCCCTCACCATGACCAAGACGTTCTCTAATATTCCTTCAGGCCATACAGTCGACCTATCTGCTAGTTGAATTGCCACCCTCGTTGGTTTGAGTGGTCCCATCCTTAAATCATCATACATGGACTTGGGCATGACGTTAATCGATGCTCCACGATCGAGCATAGCATTTTCAATCTTCATGTCTCCAATGATGCAGGGAATATAGAACATCCTAGGGTCAGTACACTTGGTCGGCATGGGGGTGTCTTGCAACACTGCAGATATATTCTCGCTGACTTGGAACCTTGCATCGTCTGTGTACTCGATTTTCCTTGTACATAGTTCCTTCAAAAACTTAGCACATTTGGGCATCGATTGTAAGGCGGTCAAAAGGGGTATGTTGACCTCGACTTTTTGGAACATTTTGGTCAGTTCCTTCATCTCCTGAGCTTCCTTATCTTTTGCAAATCGTCCTGGGTAGGGAGCTTTTAGCTCGTAAGGTTTTGTAATATCCTGAATTTTTATAAGTCTTTAAGTGCGTTCTAAATTTTATAATATGCCTTCAGTAATAAGATTTTTCCAAGAAAAGGAATTTGCTTGAAATGACCAAATTGCCCTTATGTGCTTTGACGTGAATTTTCTCGTTTTGATTATTCGAATTGAGTCTGTGATGCATTGATTAAGTTTATTTATATGAGTATGAGCATGAGTATGACTTTTGGAGAATTTCGAGAATTTTTACTTTTCAGTGAATAGTAACGAGAACCGAGAAAACACTATTCACCGACGAACTCAAAATTTAACCTAATTAGTGTCTTTTGAATCTTGATTTAATTCTAAGACCCTTGAGATATGTTAGAAGCTTATCCGAGATCATATGAGAAAATTCTAAGAGTTTAGTTCTTAATAGATTAATTAGCCAATTAATTTTTAGATTTTCTTTGTTACTTGGAATTTTAACCTAAAAATTAGATATTCGGAATCCTTGATTTATTTCGTGAGATATGAGATAGAGTTGAGGTGTTTTCATGTCGGAATCGAGACGAAGAGAGTTTAGAGCCGTTTTCAGTATAAATGAAATAACACGGACATATTCTACCGGAAAACTTTTTCATCCGGGGAAAATTATACCCGTAATAAAATGGGAATCTCTCTGTCATCTCTCTCCCTCTCACCACCGACCTCCCTCTCTCTCTCTCTCCCTAATCTCTCCCTAGACCCCCCTAAATTCAAAACCTATGGGGAGTATTCATAATTACAAACATTTCCCTTGGACATTTCTTTTATTTCATCTCTTAATGCTTAAGAGATAAGAAGATTGATTCATGCATCAATCCCATCACTTCACACCTCATTTCCATCGTTTATGATCAAGAAGAGAAGGAAGAAAATATCCACTCTCAAATCTCTCTTATACCGTGAGCTACCAAGAAAAAAAAATTTCCATTCTCTCTCCCCTCTCAACCGTGACACACACATACACACATACTTGAGAGAAATCCTCTATTGAAGCTCCATCTTCAAGCTTCAAGCTTCCAAGAGTTCAAGAGATCATCATCCTCTCTAGTCTTCCAACTTTAATTAAAGAGGTAAAAATCTTTCAAGTTTTGAGTTTGAATCCATGCAAAAAATCATCTCAAATTTCTTGAAATTTTCGGCACTTATGCCCTTGAGAGATGATTGATTTTTGTTTCATTTTTTCTTGAGGATTCAAGATGAATTCAACCATGGAAATCAAAGCTAGAGCTTGAGCCTCCAAACCTACCATTTTCGGTCCATCATCACCAAGAGGAGAGCTTGGATTTATTTCTTAAAAGTAGGTTAATCCATTTGATTACTTGTATATTATGTAATCCATAATCCCTAAAGAGAAGAAAAATGCATGTTTTAATTTTATGTTTAGGCAAACTAGGGATTCGATGTGAGATTCGAGTGAGGAAATCGATAGGAAATCAAGCCTAGTGATTAATCTATGGATTAAAAGAGAAAGAAAATTTAAAACCCCTAAAAATTGGTACAAGCCGAAAATTTTAGGGCAAAAGGAAGAAAATTCGATTTCTATGATTTTGATGATTTAATTGCTTTATATGTGTTTATAAGCATGATTTGATCCATTATTATGCATGAAAAATTGAGAAAATCCATGCCCTAAAATTATGTGTTTGTGCCGTGAGTTATAAGCCTTGGAGGAGGAATTTTATTTGATTATTTAGTTGATGTTATGACGATGTAATGATCATGAGATGATATGAGTATGTTGTGTGTAAATTTGATGATTTGATGAATTTTGATGATATGATTAATTTTTATGATAATTTGATGATTTGATGAATTTTGATGATATGAGTATGTTGTGTGTAAATTTGAGTACTAGATGTTGAAGTGAAGAAAATGAGATTTCTAGTGTTAAAATCGAAAATATTGAGTTTGAATACCTAGTGTGTGTTCTAGGTATTCTTGGTGAAAAGATATGAATTTTTGAAGATTTGAAGAAATGCCTAGTGTGTGTTCTATGTGTTCTTGGTGTAAACTTGAAGATTTGAATACCATTAAAATTAATTATAAAAGAAATTAATTAATTAATGAAATATTCAAAATTTTTGAGAATAAAATTAAATAGAAAATAAAAGAGAAAAATCATTAAAATAATGATGAGTCATTAAGTTGAGAAAAATAAAGAAAAATAATTTCTTTATTAAATAATTAGAGTTTAAGAGGAAGAGTTAATTGAGAATTAATAATAGAGATTAGAGAAAATTATAATCGAGAAATAATATAAGAGGAGTTAGAGTTAAAGATAATAGAGTCAAGAGTCGAGTGTAAATTTGAGACGAGTAGTCGAGGTTAAATCGTTCAGTTGAACGTGAAAGAATGAAAAAAAAATGATAATAAATTATTTATAAGAGAAAATAATAGAAGAGTCAAGCGTGAGAAATTGAGTGAGAAGTTTAATCGAGTTTAGTTCGTTTACTCGTAAAATTAGTCGAGGAGTTTTAGAATAAAAATAAATAATGGAGTTAGAAATAAAATAATTAAAGAGATAATTTCTTAATAAATTAAGAAATAATGGAGTAAGAGAATAAAGAGTCGAGTCGAGCTTTGATAATCGAATAATAAATAATATTCGAAGAGATAAGTCGAGTAAGAGGAGTTAATAGGTATAGAGTCGAGTAAGAGTTGTTTAATATTAAAATGAGTTAAAATAGTTTAATGTTTAATCATTAAATTAAATGAGAAATATTGAGAGACGAGAAGAAAATTTAATAAGAGATGTTTTAATTTAAGAGTCGAGTTAGAAATTTATGAATGTTTCAATGCTCGTTTATTTTTAATAAGTTAAGTATTGATTAATTAATGATGCTTGAGTAATAAAGATAATTGAGTTGTTTTCAAATCGTTTTAATTTGAAATGACTCGAAGAAGTTATCGAGTCTTGATTGACAAGTTAATAATCGAGTTTGAGTTGAAATTAAAAGTCGAAATTATATATATAATAAGAGTTTAATTGAGATTAAGAAAAGAGAAATTATAGTGATAAAATGAGTTAATAAAATAATAGTACATTTACGAGTACGTGTACGTAGTCAAGCAAAGACGACGTATTTTGAAATAATGTCGTATATTGAGTCGAGAAATATTAAATGAATATTTGAGTTCTTAATTGAAAAGAATACTTATTATTTGAATTTTATTAAAAGACGAGAATCTATTTTATGAGATCGAAGTTAACGTTTTTCTAAAACTAGAGTCGAGTATTTGCTAATGTGACTTGAAGTGTGAATCGAGTTTGAGATAATATGTTTGATTAAATTCCATATTGAGTTATAATATGTTGATTAAATCTATATGCTTGAGTGAAATATTTACATTTCGATTATGTTGAAATGATATGTTCAAATTGTTGAAAATGCGTGCATGTGACATAAATGATATGATATGATGCTAATTGAGTTGAGAAAACGAGTAAGAATCGAGTAATAAAATTTAGATAAATGATATTCATTAATTAGTGAGAAATGCTAAAGTATTAGCAATTGCCGATTAACATTAATGATTTAGAACGAGAGTACGAGACGAAGAAATTAGTAACTGAATAGGGTCGAGAATCGAGAACGAGAAAGTCGAGAAAGAGATCGACTTAGAAAAGATAAAAATAGAGAGAGTCGAGTCAAGTAGAAGTCCTTCAGTCGAAGCCAAAGTCTACTTTACGTCTTTCGCGTCGAGTCTTATTCTTTATCGATGTCAAATTGTGAAGGACCGAGCGGGAAGGACAAGTAGCGAGGACAATCAAAAGTAAGCCGCCTAGCTAGTCTTCGGAAGTCAGGTGGGTTTTTCTAAACCGAAACTCAAACGATGAATGCATGTACTATCTATGTATTATGTGCACTTTTCAAATTGATTGACTTGCATAAATGATCTAAATGTTTTGGTATGCAATCATCTACACGTTAAAGTTGTTAAGGTCCTGTGGACGCACGGGATAAAGGTCCTATAAGATACGGAACAATGCATGCATTAGTTAAGGTGACTGTGAGCCTTCTTCGGTTGGGTCGGTCACGGTGTTTGAGGAGGAGGCCTACTTCTCGAGACCACAGAAAGATAAGTTGTAGATTGATTCATGCCTGAGTATATAAATGACTGCAGTCGATTTCAGAAAAGTATGAAATTTTTTTTATGGCTGTCACAAGTGGTGAACTGTTTTTAAACAATTATATTTATAACCCTTGTGATGCAGCAAGAGATGCAAGTCTAATCATATAGCTCTAATGAGCAGAGTTTTAAATGTTTTTGGCATGTGTTCACTGAGTACGAAGTACTCAGCCCTGCATGTATTTCTAAACATGCAGGTTAGCGGGATGTGGATGGCATGGGCGACTTGGTGGTGTGGTGTTTTTGTTTTGGTCGAGTAAGAAAGTGGACTGGCAATTGCATGTCTTCATACATGTAGTTTTTGAGATTGAGTCGAGATTTCCGCTGCAATGCATTGAAATGTTATGTTAATCGATGTCTTTTGTTATGTTTTGAATCATACGCTATTACATGTTCTGATTCACGAGCGATGTGCTCTATACAATTTATAGTTTTTGTTGATTCTCGTTTCTTGTGAACTTGACATCCTTATTCCGAATTGGATTTGATATGTAAATTATCCATGCTCGTTTGATGTTTTAGTTGGGACTTGGAAGCATGTTTTATTTGTTATCGCTTTCAGTCAATATTCTCTTGTTTTCCCCGAGCATGAATCCCTTATTTGAGCTGAGTCGATGGATGGTTAGTAGTGTTAGTGTCGTTAGTCGCTTCTCGGGAGTCGGGGTGTGACATAGTGGTATCAGAGCAGGTCTGTCTGCTCTGAAGTCTAACTTTCTTTGGTAAGTCGAGTCTAGATTTATTTCCTAGACTTATTTGTGTCAGTAACACACCAAGCAGTCTCCTATCTCATCTGGCAACCAGGTACGCTTTATTTTCAAAAGCTTTCAAGTTTAAAGTGTTTATTGAGTTATTCAAGTTTATTATTCGCGCTCGTCTAGAGATAAAAGCTTTATAAGTAGATTGAATAACTAGATTGCTTTAGAATGCCTCCCCTAATGTGTTTTTGTGTGGAAAATCGAAAAGGATGGAATGTTTGTGCAAACGGTTACGTGAAATGGAATTACCAAGTACCCTGAGCGATAATACCCCTATGGAAAGCAAGAATGAGTATGTGGTGGTTGGAAATTCTAGCATGCTCGTTTAACTGTTTTAGTGTGCTTAACTTGTTTAAAATTCGTAAAGGATGGTTGACCGTGAGTGGATGGAGGAATACCTGCATGTGAGAAAAATGAACTCCAAAACTCTAGCAGAATTCTTAGCCCGATACCATAAGATCTGGGAAAAAAAGTTTAGTATATGGACGTAGGACCGTTGGATGGAATGACACACTTGATTCAGGCTTTGCCCCATGAGTGGCGAGATTGGGCAGCTTCGCTGGTGCCCCGATTTCTCGGACATCGCTATCTCGATGGCTATCTTTACGGCGACTGTAACGCGTTCATCTCCACTATTTTCGAATAGTATATGCAGTATAGTGAACCACCTCTAGCCCCTTATGATGATGACCTCCCTGCCGAGCCAAATGGTTTTGTTCATAGTCCCCCGCCTGTGCTCCAAGATGGCCCTGTTCCTCCCTGTGTTCCTTCACCACCTCGTGTTAAGCCAGAGCCTCGAGCTGCTTACCAGAACTACCCATATTTGGGTAGTGTATTCTCCATTCGAGCCTTTGATCCTTTTGCTTCATCTAGCTCGACAGCTCAGCAGTTGAACGGTTTTCACGACCCTAACGGAGCCTTGCCGCCTATGTATGATCAGTTTGCGGATTATATACGTCGTAACCAAGTTTCTTCTCCGGTTCAGCCCGTAGCCGAGCCTTCTAGGCCATCCCGTTCCGGCGACGGTAATGACGACGAGTATGACAAGAATTCGACAGCTGCAGCTACCGTGGGAAGCGGTTATCTCCAAGCTCTGCCGAACGATTATATCCTTGCTCCATACAAGTTTGCTCCTACCCCTGTAGTGAGGTCCGATGATGGACCTGAGTTAGAGTATGGCACTTCAGCCAACGTGGCACCCTACCTTCGCCGCAATGAGGATAATCCCGACATACCTCCATGGGTCGAGTCAGAGCTAGAGGACGTCAATGCTCGTTTTGAAGACGAGGATACAGGAGACATGACGAACCCTTGGGAAGAGATCAACTACACCTTCCACGACTATGAAGAGGAAATGAGGGCAGCTGAACGCGAGCGTTTCAACATCATAAATGACGGCGCAGAAGAAGAGGAAGAGGATCCCGAGGAGGAAGAGAACTCAGAGGAGTACCCTGACGAAGAACAGTACGATGATGATGGCCCAAGTGAGGGTGATTCTAATGTTTAGAATTAGTTCAAGCAAGCTGTGGAGAAATTCGAACAATATTTATCTTTTATGTCTAAGAGTTGAACTCTTTTTACCTTTCCACAGTGATGTAAATATTTCTAACTTGAGATTTGGTTAGTTAGTAGAATCGAACACGAAGTGGTAGCTCGTGTAGTTCGATTTAAGTTGTACACCGTCGTGTCGACGTGTGGGAAATTTTCGGATGTAAAAGTTAATCCCTTATTTTGTTGTAAGTCCTCCAAAGAGGCCATCGACGGGTGATATGAAAGAAGAGCCTTTAGGCCGTTAAAATCAACTTTGAGTCTCCCAAGTAATTAAATTAACTCGAGAAATTGAGATTCCAAAATTTCGTTTGAGACAAGAGCAAGTGACGAGATAAGAGTTGAAGTAAATTAAATAATCTATTCTTCGAATAATAAAATTTGAGTAAGAGTAAACGAGATATATACGAGCTAAAATAATAGCATGAGGACGCATGATTGTTTGGGTATTGAGAAAATTTAAAATTGAGAATATGTAAATATTGATGTGATGATGCTTGAGATTGTGATTGTGATTAATATTTGTTTTGAGAATATATATATATATGATGATTGATTATTTTGAGCTGAGAATTGAATTGTTTGAGATATGTGAATTTGAGATGATTGAATTATTTGCAGCATTCATTAAAGTGATTCTGTTTGATAAGTACCGATTGAGAATCATATTCTTCTTGAAAAAGGGAAACATTTTCATAATCGAGAAAGGTTTTGAGTGAGATAGTTTATTCTTTTCAAGTGGCTTAAATTTTTTTCTTTTTAGAATGCCGCCAAGACGAAGAAACGTTAGAAATGTTAGAGATGAGGAGGAGGGGCAACGAGATCCTACCCCGTCCCCTCCCAATGAATGTCACATAGAAGAACTTTTCCTTCGCCAAAATCCCCCAACCTTTGATGGTAAAGGCAGTCCGGCAGAAGCCGAAGACTGGATTCGTTCTCTTGAGCGAATTTTGAGATTTCTTCGTTGCACCGATCGCGAACGTCTCGAGTGCATGACATATCAATTGAAAGGAACTGCCGACTATTGGTAGGAAGCAAGACAGAGGGTGTACACTCCAGAAGAGCATGAAAACCTGACGTGGGAACAATTTAAGGAAGCATTGTACGAAAAGTACGTGCTAAGGAGTTATGGTAAGTAGAAGGCGAACGAATTTGCTAATCTGAGACAAGAAAAGAAGATTGTAGCTGAGTACGATCGTGAGTTTTGTGAATTAGCTCATTTTGCGCCTGATAAGGTAGATACCGACGAGAAAATGTGCGAGCTGTTCCAAGCAGGATTGAGGCAAGATATTCGAGTAGTTCTTGCCAGTCAGAGTGGTCTGACTTACGCAGAAGCCCTTAACCGAGCCATAGATATGGAGTTTGCTATGTACCCAGAAAAAGGATCGCATTCCTCAGCAAATTCTCACTTCCAAAGCCAAACGACGATGACCGTAACTACCCATCAGCCTCAGTTCGGTCAGCATGGAAAGAGAAAGGGAAAATGGAGTGGTGGAGGCCACCCAAGTAAAAAGCCTTGGCAAGGAAAGGGACAACAGCAATCCCAGCAAACCCAGAAAGCGAGAGCCCCGCAGTCTAATTGAAGCAATGTGCCTGTAGGACCTCAAGGAATTCCCCCTTGTTCGAAGTGTGGACGGATGCATCAAGGCATCTGTAAAATCGAAAGTAATATCTATTATACTTGTGGTCAGCCTGGTCATTTCTCAAACCGGTGCCCAAGTAAATAGCAAGGAATGAGTGGCAGAAGGCCAAATCAGTTTCAGCCTTCACAGATGAAAGCGGTTGAGGCAACTCGACAGCAAAAGTTTCTTCAACATCAGCGCAAGCCGCAGCAGCCAAAGCAGCAACCTTCTCAGCAGGAGCCGCCGCATTTTCAAAGAGCCTTCGCGATTGAGCAGAAATCGTCAGCTAAAGACCCAAGAAACCTAGCAGGTATGGGAAGGCTTAACGGTATACCTGTTATCGTTTTGTTTGATACCGGCGCTTCGCATTCGTTTATATCTAGCGCGTGCGTAGAAAATTTAGGTTTGAAAGTAGAAGAATCAAACCAGGTGCTTAGAGTCGCAACCCCTTTAGGTAAATCTGCATTAATTTTGCGTGTCTGCTCGAACTTAGAATTAGAATTCGGAAGCCGTAAGTTGCTAGCAAAATCCCTAAATCTGATTCAAATGTGAGACGTAGACATAATCCTAGGAATGGATTGGTTAACCGAGAATTTTGTGACGATTCGATACGACCTAAGGCAAATTTCATTTCAAACCTCTAGATAAGAGCCGACTGTAGTTTTTGGAGTCTAGAAGAGAGTAAAGAAGAGCACGCCGTTAATTTCGGCAATGAAAGCACATAAGCTAATGAGAAAAAAGGGTACAAAGGTGTATCTAATTTACCTGAACAAAGATGAGAACCAAGAGCTGAGTGTCGATGACGTGCCTATCGTGCGAGAATTTGAAGATGTTTTTC
Organism: Schizonepeta tenuifolia; assembly: GCA_029490685.1. Taxonomy (NCBI): domain Eukaryota; kingdom Viridiplantae; phylum Streptophyta; class Magnoliopsida; order Lamiales; family Lamiaceae; genus Schizonepeta; species Schizonepeta tenuifolia. The sequence continues at coordinate 57,595,324 of CM055956.1, forward strand.
CAGAAGTACTCCCAGGATTGCCTCCTGCCCGACAATTAGAGTTTACCATTGGTCTAGAACCAGGATCAGCCCCGATATCAAAAGCTCCATACAGAATGGCCCCAAAGGAACTCCAAGAATTGAAGATCCAGTTGCAAGAACTGTTAGATTTGGGTTTTATCCGACCAAGCATTTCGCCTTGGGGAGCCCCGATTCTCTTTGTGAAGAAGAAAGACGGAAGTTTGAGAATGTGCATAGATTATCGAGAGCTTAACAAGATTACGCTCAAGAACAAGTATCCTTTACCACAGATAGACGATTCGTTTGACCAACTAAAAGGAGTCGGTGTTTTCTCCAAGATTGACTTAAGATCTGGATACCATCAACTGAAGATCAAGCAAGAAGATGTTCCAAAGACCGCATTCAGAACGAGATATGGACATTACGAATTCATAGTAATGCCATTTGGGTTGACAGTATTCATGGATTTGATGAATAGAGTTTTTCACGAATTTTTGGACAAATTTGTGATTGTCCTCATAGACGATATATTGGTGTATTCAAAGAATGAAGCCAAACACGAAAAGCATCTGCAAATCGTGTTGGAAAAGTTAAGATCCGAAAAGTTGTATGCCAAATTCAGTAAGTGTGAATTTTGGCTGAAAGAAGTGAATTTCTTAGGACACATTGTTTCATCCGAAGGAATTAAAGTTGTCATGGAAAAGGTAAAAGCTGTGCAAGATTGGAAATCACCGAAGTCAGTTCATGAAATTCGTAGTTTCCTCGGTTTAGCAGGTTACTATCGGAGATTCATAGAAGGATTTTCCAAGATCGCGAAGCCGATGACGAGCTTGTTAAAGAAAGAATCGAAGTTTGAATAAATGGAGGAATGTGAGAGAAGTTTCCAAGAGCTCAAGACAAGATTAACTTCAGCTCCAGTATTAACTCTTCCTGAACCACACAAAGATTATACAATTTATGCTGATGCATCGACTCAAGGATTAGGATGTGTCCTAATGCAAGATGGAAGAGTCATAGCATATGCTTCAAGACAACTTAAACCCCATGAAGAGAAGTATCCAACTCATGATTTGGAACTAGCAGCCGTAGTGCATGCCCTGAAAATTTGGAGACATTATGTTTATGGAGCTAAGTGTGAAATCTTTTCGGATCACAAGAGTTTGAAGTATTTCTTTGAGCAGAAAGAGCTAAATATAAGACAGAGGAGATAGCTCGAGTTGGTGAAAGACTATGATTACAAGATATCGTATCATCCCGGTAAAGCTAATGTTGTAGCCGACGTGTTGAGCCGAAAAAGAAGGATGAAGAATTCAGAGGAAACCGAGTTAGGATTTTTGCTAAGTGAAGAAGCAAGATTGATCGAAGAATTTAGGAAAATGAGGATCGAAGTAATTATACCCCCAGCGACAGTAGAGCAAGTGATTGCTACTTTAGTAGTAATGCCAGATTTGAGGTCTAGTATCATAGAAGGTCAGAGAAAAGACGAAGAATTGGAGAAGTTGAGGTTAAAGATAAGGAAGGAGGGAGTTAAAGATTTTTCAGAGTCGAGAGATAATGCTTTATTGTATCAAGAAAAGGATTTGTGTGCCCAACGACGCGAAGTTAAGAAACAAGATAATGAGTGAAGCTCATGAGACCCCGTATATAGCCCATTCCGGCAGTACGAAGATGTACCAAGACTTAAAGCAACAGTTTTGGTGGGAAGGATTGAAAAAGGACGTGGCCATGTATGTGTTGAAAGAAGTTTAGCTTGCCAACAAGTGAAGTCTCTACACCAAAGACCGTATGGACCCTTACAACCGCTACCAGTCCCAGAATGGAAGTGGGATGGTATCACGATGGATTTCATGACGGGTTTGCTAAGATCGAGAAAAGGAAATACAGTTGTGTGGGTAATTATGGATAGATTGACGAAGTCCGTTCATTTCATTCCCATTCCACATACCTACGGATAGGAAAAGTTAGCTCAAATTTATGTCAAAGAGATTGTAAGATTGCACGGAGTGCCGAGTATGATTACCTCTGACCGAGATTCGAAGTTCACAGCCCATTTTTGGGAAAGTTTTCAAAAACAAATTGGGAACGCAGTTGCAGTTTAGCACCGCTTATCATCCCCAGACGGATGGTCGGTCAGAAAGGACGATTCAAATCCTCGAGGATATGTTAAGAGCTATTTTATTAGACAAAGGAGACGAGTGGAAGAAAATTTTACCTCTAGTCGAATTCGCTTATAATAATAGTTATCAAAATACGATTGGAATGGCCCCTTACGAAGCCCTTTACCGAAAGAAGTGTAGATCTCCGCTCTATTGGGATGAAGTAGGCGAGAGAAAAGTGATAGGGCCAGAAGCGATCGAGGAGATGATAGAATCTGTTCGCCAGATTCACGAAAAGATCAAGGAAGCCCAAAGTCGACAGAAGTCGTATGCCGACAATCGAAGATCCGAGTTAAAGTTCGATGTAGGGAAAAAGTTTACTTAAAAGTATCCCCTTCGAGAGGAGTGCATCGTTTCGGTGTTAAAGGAAAGCTACAGCCTCGTTTTATAGGACCTTTTGGAATCTTTGAGAGGATTGGATCCGTATCATATAGGCTAGCGTTGCCTCCCAGTTTTGGAAATTCGCATAACGTTTTTCACGTGTCGCAATTGAGGAAGTACGTTTTCGATCCAAAGCACGTGATTCGCCAAGAAGATGTGGCTTTAAAGCCAGACTTAAGCTACGAGGAGAAACCCAAAAGAATTTTAGACCGTAAGGTCCAACAATTTAGAACGAAATCGATTCCCCTAGTTAAGATTAAGTGGTGTCATCACGATCTTAAAGAAGCTACGCGGGAACTCGAGGAAAAGATGAGAGCGAAATATCCCGAGTTGTTTTCTCAAGGTTAGTAAATTTCGGAATGAAATTTTTCTTAAGGGGGTGAGGATGTAATATCCCAAATTTTTATAAGTCTTTAAGTGCGTTCTAAATTTTATAATATGCCTTCAGTAATAAGATTTTCCCAAGAAAATGAATTTGTTTGAAATGACCAAATTATCCTTATGTGCTTTGACGTGAATTTTCTCGTTTTGATTGAAAAGGAATTAAGTTTATTTATATGAGTATGAGCATGAGTATGACTTTTGGAGAATTTCGAGAATTTTTACTTTTCAGTGAATAGTAACGAGAACCGAGAAAATACTATTCACCGACGAACTCAGAATTTAACCTAATTAGTGTCTTTTAAATCTAGATTTAATTTTAAGACCCTTGAGATATGTTAGAAGCTTATCCAAGATCATATGAGAAAATTCTAAGATTTTAGTTCTTAATGGATTAATTAGCCGATTAATTTTTAGATTTTTTACGTTACTTAAAATTTTAACCTAAAAATTAGATATTTAGAATCCTTGATTTATTTCGTGAGATATGAGATACATTTGAGGTGTTTTCGATGTCGGAATCGAGACGAAGAGAGTTTATAGCCGTTTTCAGTATAAATGAAATAACACAGACATATTCTACCAGAAAACTTTTTCATCCGGGGAAAATTATACCCGTAATAAAATGGGAATCTCTCTCTCATCTCTCTCCCTCTCACCACCGACCTCCCTCTCTCTCTCTCCCTAATCTCTCCCTAGACCCCCCTAAATTCAAAACCTATGGGGAATATTCATAATTACAAACATTTCCCTTGGACATTTCTTTTATTTCATCTCTTAATGCTTAAGAGATAAGGTGATTGATTCATGCATCAATCCCATCACTTCACACCTCATTTCCATCGTGTATGATCAAGAAGAGAAGGAAGAAATATCCACTCTCAAATCTCTCTCATACCGTGAGCTACTAAGAAGAAAAAAAAAATATTTTTCTCCATTCTTTGTCTCCTCTCAACCGTGACACACACATACACACATACTTGAGAGAAATCCTCCATTGAAGCTCCATCTTCAAGCTTCAAGCTTCCAAGAGTTCAAGAGATCACCATCCTCTCTAATCTTCCGACTTTAATTAAAGAGGTAAAAATCCTTCAAGTTTTGAGTTTGAATCCATGCAAAAAATCATCTCAAATTTCTTGAAATTTTCGGCACTTATGCCCTTGAGAGATGATTGATTTTTGTTTCATTTTTTCTTGAGGATTCAAGATGAATTCAACCATGGAAATCAAAGCTAGAGCTTGAACTTCCAAACCTACCATTTTCGGTCCATCATCACCAAGAGGAGAGCTTGGATTTATTTCTTAAAAGTAGGTTAATCCATTTAATTACTTGTATTTTATGTAATCCATAATCCCTAAAGAGAAGAAAAATGCATGTTTTAATTTTATGTTTAGGCAAACTAGGGATTCGATGTGAGATTCGAGTGAGGAAATCGATAGGAAATCAAGCCTAGAGATTAATCTATGGATTAAAAGAGACAGAAAATTTAAAACCCTTAAAAATTGGTACTGGCCGAAAATTTTAGGGCAAGAGTAAGAAAATTCGATTTCTATGATTTTGATGATTTAATTGCTTTATATGTGTTTAAAAGCATGATTTGATCCATTATTATGCATGAAAAATTGAGAAAATCCATGCCCTAAAATTATGTGTTTGTGCCATGAGTTATAAGCCTTGGAGGAGGAATTTTATTTCATTATTTAGTTGATGTTATGATGATGTAATGAGCATGAGATGATTATGAGTATTAGATGATTTAAATTCCTTATGTTGTTATTTGAGGAAAATCGAGTTATGTGTATGATTTTAGAGGAAAATTAATTTTTATGATAATTTGATGATTTGATGAATTTTGATGTGTCACGGCTCCAAATCCCGAGGGACGGCCAAGCCAGGGGTGCGACTAGGGGTTGGACTAAAGAGGCGGGGAAGAAATGGGAATTACTGAATAAATGAATGAATTATAACAGAATCTACTATGAACTTAACTTCATTAAATAAAAAGGGAGTCAATCTCGAAGGATCACTCGACATATTTCTTTTAGAGTAAGCTCGGTTTCAAGTATGAAAACTTAGACCGATAGGTTACACAATAAAAAGTGTATTAGTTTGCAGCGGAAAAACGTAGAATGATATCACATATCAAATGTGAAATCGAGGCTCAACTGAACTTTACTTCTTAAATATGACCTTTACTCAACCTTCTCCGCCTTCGTCACTCAACCTGCACATTTAAAATCAAACATGCAGGGCTAAGTACATAAAGCACTTATTGGGCACATTGCCGAAAACATTTCATACTTAGTATAGTTTAATCATGCATCTTTTCATAAACACTCGTAAGACTTATACTGCTGTACACTTAATTCAGGATAACACACTGAAGGTTAACTCAGAATCCGATCGTCTGGATAGCGCTCAGTCCGCGCGAAACCCTAATACTTGACAAAACCCGACGCACGATTCCCTAGGTTCGATCAATATTATTCCACTTTTATTTTCACAAAATTTCCATCTCAATACAGTCAACATGTACAATCTTTTATGACAAACTCCTTCACATTTCTCGATTAAAAACTCAACGTATAATTACTCGTCTTTTTCAACTAATCATTTACTGTACCAAATTCCGATTCAAATCAATTTCATTCAACGACTTCTAGTTCATAAACTATAACTTATATCATCTCGTATCTCGGATGGAAATATCGTCAACTACAATATCGTTCGTTTATCAATAACAATCATTAATATCAAATTGGTTTTCCTTATTCGACTTTTCTTTCGACACTTAGACTCGATTCTTCGTCTCTTATCAAAATTCCAACTTCTTTGAATTCGTTCAAATTTTACGGTCACGATCATTATCTATCAAGATTATCAAAGGTTCGAATCACAAACCTAAATTATTATCTATTCTCGACTTATCGTCGATTGTTCGTCTCTTAATGAAAATCCTACATTCTCCATTTTCGTTCAAATTTTACAACAACGATCATCATCTAACGAGCATCACTAATATGTAAACCATATTCTAAAAACATTAACAAGCTTCAACTTAACGACGTGTTTCCGTCTCTTACGTTTTTCGTTTTATTTTTAGAAAAATCCCAAATAAATATATATTCATCTTCAATCATCCTACATACCATTTCTATCAACAATTCATGCATATCATATCATCTTCTTCATCAAAACCTCACTTTTTCTTATCATATATTTCTACTTTTATTTTTAGAAAAATCTAAATTAATTCATATAGTCAATTAACAACATGTAGAACACTAATCCATCAATCAAACATCAAAGAAATCGAACTACGATCAAACCCCTAAAACCTAAATAATTTCGGTATTAACATAGTTCAAAGGGGAATGATTTTCTTCATAATTCGATCTGTAGAACTTAATTCTAAACATACTAGAACATGAATCGAACAAGAATCAAAATGCTTCTTCTCCTCCTATGTTTGGAAAAAAATGAAAATGAAAGAATAGAGCTTTTGTTCGGTTCATATCGTAGAAGATGTTCTTACCTTGCGGATTATGAACTCGGAAATGGATTTAATCGGTAGACGGAGGACTTGTGTTCTTGAGGAGAGCTTGGAGGATGAGTTTCAATGGAGGAAAATGAGAGAGAAGGAGGGTGATGACAAGGTGTTTCACTATTACATAAAGGTGAAAATATCCAATAAAGGGGTGGTGACCCGTTAAGGGATGTTTGGTTGCGAAATATTAGACGGAAATATCTCGTTTCCGGGTTTTAAACGACGTTATAAAAGTGGAGAAATAATTTCTTAGATAGTTACTAATTCGACGAAATCTAATTCGTCCGTTAGATTAGAAATAAATCACATACTCGGAAAACCTTATTCATTTTCCAAAAATCGATAAAAAGTCAGGACATCACAGTCCAAATTTTGTCCGGAAAAATAATAAAAACAGATTTTTACTAACTTACTCGTCTCGCAAAAAGAGTGAATGTAAAATCAGACGGTTTCTCGATTTGAGTTTTCGGGCGAAAATTTTATCGGACGCAAAAGCCCTAATACAGTAGTCGTTCAACCGACTTCTGGAATTTATTTTCAGAAACGGATTTTACCATTAGTCTTAGAATTGAAAATCCTTAACTTAGGTGTGCAAAGCCTTAATTATTTAGAAAATTTTTATTTCTCGTCGGAAGAAAATATCTGGGGTATTACATTCTACCCCTCTAATGAAAAATTTCGTCCCAAAATTTGCTTACCTCCTTCGCGAAAGTTCCCACGTAGCTTCCTCTTGCCCGTGGTAATTCCAGAACACTTTACTAATCGTATCGACCTACTTCTTAACTCTCGCACTTTTCGATCCTAGATCGATTGCGGTCTTTCTTCATAACTTATAACTTAATCAAGAACAACGTCTTGCTGATGAATTATGTGTTTAAAAATCGAACACGTACTTTCTCAAATGAGATACGCAAACATAAACATTTCATAGACTTGGCGACACGATTAATCTATATAACATTGAAACCTATCTTTTTCAAGATATCTACTAATCTTATATAAAGCTTCGTCTAAGCTTTATACTGAACGCGAAGAAATAATCACAATAATCCTTAGCAGGAAAATCATGAGAAAAAAATCTTGTCCTTATTTTCTAAATTTAAGTATGATCAACATATATCGCTTAAGACTTTCGTCACTTCTAAACTTCCTTCTCTTTGGTTCGAATCTGACGAAAGAATTGATTTATCACTTCACCGAGTGAATCTAGGTCTAGATTTTTCTCTTTCATACAAGGCCTCGTAAGGCATAATACTTATCGTAGCCTGATAACTATTAGACTTTGATCTAACACTATCGTCCTTAACATTTCTTCTAATACTTGAATCGTTCTCTCGGATTCACTTAAAATTCTCTCTCGTAAGTCTGGTGTAGCCACTAGTGCTACTATTTGGTTAGTTATTGTCTCAGGTGCATCTAGCACTTCCAAATCCATCATCTCAATTTCTGTACAAGTGTTTCTTCTTCGATTAAGAGACACCCTACTTTAGTTGCAGTCTTGCGACTCAGTGCGTCTGTTACGACGTTAGCTTTTCCTGGGTGGTAATTGATACCACAATCATAATCCTTCCATTCCATGGATTCTATCCATATCAAACATTTTCATTAACTTTTTACTTTAAGCGTTCACTTACTTTACTAAACCCCTTTTTTTCCACTTAACAAGTTCACAAAACTGGAACAGGTAATAATTCTGATACTAGTTCTATAAACTTTTTAACTTCCCAAGTTAAACAAGATCCTTATTAAACAAGTTGAACTAACACGATTTAGAAGAAATTTTCACGAAGTCAAAGCCCACTCACGAAGTCATATAAACATATACGTCGAACGAGTACTGTTTTGCCTCCAACGAGTACTTATACAAAATTAGACTACTACCAGTCTGAGTTACGCCAATTACTTGTCTAGTGACCCTTGCCCTTGTCCTGTGCTTCTGGCCTATTCACAAATGTCCATGCATTCAGTGGTATCACTAGAAAAATAACTTACGACCAGAGCAGAACCGAATGCTCTGATACCATTCTGTCACGGCCCCAAATCCCGAGGGACGACCAAGCCGGGGTGCGACTAGGGGTTGGACAAAAGAAGCGGGAAAGAAAGGGGAATTACTGAATAAATGAATGAATTATAACAGAAACTACTATGAACTTGACTTCATTAAATAAAAAGGGAGTCAATCTCGAAGGATCACTCGACATATTTGTTTCAGAGTAAGCTCGGTTTCAACTATGAAAACTTAGACCGATAGGTTACACAATAAAAAGTGTATTAGTTTGCAGCGGAAAAGCGTAGAATGATATTTGATATTAATGATTGTTATTGATAAACAAACGATATTGTAGTTGACGATATTTCCAAATGAGATACGAGATGATATAAGTTATAGTTTATGAACTAGAAGTCGTTGAATGAAATTGATTTATATCGGAATTTGGTATAGTAAATGATTAGTTGAAAAAGACGAGTAATTATACATCGAGTTTTTAATCGAGAAATCTGAAGGAGTTTGTCATAAAAGATTTTACATGTTAACTGTATTGAGATGGAATGTCACAGCCCCAAATCCCGAGGGACGGCCGAAGCCGGGGTGCGACTGGGGTTGGATTAAAGAAGCGGGGAAGAAGGGGACTGACTAACTAAACATACATAAAAGACAACATACATTCAATGAACAAGACTTTACTAATATAAAGGAAGAGTTAATCGCGAAGGATTACTCGACAAAAGAAGTACTCGAAAGTATCTAAGTTCAAGATTACAGACTTATACTATAGTGGTTCATCAAAATGTACATGATCTCAAAAGTTTAGAGTTTTGGCAGCGGAAATTAAGTCATAAACTAAAGCAATCCTACTTCTCAACTCAACTCCAACCACCGCCACTCCCGTCGCTTCAACCTGCACATTTAGAAAACACCTGCAGGGATAAGTACAAAAGTACTTAGTGGGCACAATGACGAAATCATAACATAAGTAAAGATAAATATGGCATTTCATAATTTGTAGCACATCGGGGTTTTATTTGAAATTAGCCCGTGTCTACTAAACATTTTCTGACTGATTTTCACAATTTACTCGGCCGAACATTTTCTGGTATGTTACGTTCAATCTTGACCAAATTCTCATTCACCGTGGCTGGTACCCCTCAACAGGGTATCACATACACCACATGTTACAAAGTGCACTAATTCTGGAAAGCACTTAGCAGCTAACTCAGAGCCGATTGTTAGTTAACCTATTTAGATTAACTCTAAATCTGGAAAACACGAATGTTAACTCAGATAGGTACAAGAGAACTCACATAAAACATAAAATAGTTCATGCCATAGTTATCACTTTGAAAACACAGATATCAAAGCGATAAAGAAAGGTTTTCCGAGCATTGCTCGTTTTATTTTATATGTAAAAGCCCACCTTAGTGTTTACAGAACTAAGTACTAGCTTCCGATCTCGTGATCTTCCGTCCTTTCCTTACTGCTGGCTTCCTCCTTCATCGTAAAATAATAACACTTTAAATTCGGTCGTAAAAGATAATCGATCATAGAAAAATCGAATTAGGTTTTAGTCGTTTCATTTCTTTAGGCATTTGCACGCTACTAATTTCTTTTTAGTTAAACGGGAAACAAGACTTGAACAAATCTCGTTTAGAACTCAAAAGATCTCATACTCGACTCTTAGGTCAGTAGAGAAGGTAATCGTCAACTTATTACTGCTTAAACGATCGAAAGAAATTAAGTTGCGAAGAAACAACTTAGGAAAAAGAATCCTGAAAAATCACTGCGCATTACAGAAACTCTGGGGACTACCCAGAACAGAGGAACTGAAAACAGGGAATGAGCCTGTACCATTTGAAAGCTTGGGAAGTCTAGTTTACGCTCCAATTTACGGATCTCAAATCCGATAAACGAGCTAAAAGATATTACAGTTTCCGGCAAGGGTCGCAAAACTGCCGCGCTAACCCTAGTTACTCGATGGAAACGACGTATAACTTCTTAGGTTCGTTCTAAGTTCTCGTATTCAATTTCTCATGAAACTGGACTCTCAAGTCAGTCAACACGTACTCCCGTACGTGATGAACTCCTTTTCAAAACTCGTCCAATAGCACGACGTTCTAAACATCGGCTTTCAACTATCAAGTACTAAACCAAAATCAAGTTAACAATTTCTAGTTCTAGTTCTCGACTATCACTATAACTCATATTATAATAGCTCGAAAGCTCATGTCATCAACTAAAAAGTCGTACCTTAGTCCATAATAAACATTATTATCTAATTAGAATTCTTATTCGACTTCTCAGTTATTAATTATGACTACTTGTTCGTCTCTTACGAGATTTCAAAAGTTATCGGATTTCGTTCATTTTCTACGTCATCAAACAACATCTAACGAGATTCATTTTCATGCATATCATCACTTCATATCATTACTACATCTCAACTTAAATCGATTTCTTTGTCTCTTACGACTCACAATTTATTTTTAGAAAATTCCAATTAAATTCATAACATCAATTAATATCATTTACAACATTATTTCATCAACAAATCCTCAACTAATTGAACTACATGCAAACCCCTAAATCTCTCATAATTTTCGGTATTTACACATAATTAAAGAGAGTGATTTTCTTCATCAATTAACATCATTTATCTCTTAATCATACTACTATATCATCCATTAAACAATTGAAGTCCAAATACACATTAAATTGAAAATCCCCAATTCCAAACCCTAGCCCTAAATCAGTTTTCATCAATTTCATAGGGTTTTCGATTTCTTTTTGTTTTAATCCCTAATCGAACACTTCCTAAGCAATATCATGACATCAATTGAAGAATTCCATAATCCCACCTAATTGCCCTAATTTTCGGTAATAGTAAAGACTTAGGGTTCTTGGATTTTCTTCAATTTTAATCCTAGAATTCAAGACTAATCCATCTAATTATACTAATCAAAGATCAAACATCTAATTCCATCATCCCATAAATCTCGATCCAAATGAAAAATAAAGAAATGGATTTTGAATGGATAGAATTAGAGAGGAGACTAATACCTTGAAGTTTAATGAAGGAAGACTTTGGATTCGATGGAGGATGAAGAACTTGTGTGATTTTTCTTGTCCAAGAACTTGAACTCTTCAATGGAGTTTGAAAGAAAATGGAGGTGATGACTTGAAGGAGGGGGGGGGGGGGCGGTATTGGCTTGGAGGAGAAGGAGAAATGGTGATGACTAACATGTGATATTATGAATTAACATAATAGGTGTAAAGTAGGAATAGTATTAGCATTAGGTGTCCAAATACTTAGGATAAAAAAAAAGAAAATATCTAGCTTAAGAGAGAGCATGATGTCGGTCATGAGGGAGAAAGGGAGAGAAATTACGTGCTTTTCCGACGCGATACGACGTTACGGAAATCGAACGACGAAAAACGTAGCTCGGCACAAAATCGTCACAATCTGATTCGTCCAAAAATTCTAACGTATTAAACTTGATTGGAAAATAATATTTAAAATTTTAATTCCGACAAAAACTCGGGACGACACAGTCCGAGTTTCGTCTGGAAAATCATAAAAACGAACTTTCTCGGGCGAGTTCGTATCGCGATTTCGTGAATGTAAAAATCAGAAGGTTTTCCGTTCTGAGTTTAAGAACTAAAAATTTTTCATACGCGATAACCCTAAATACAGTAGTCGTCTAGCTGACTTCCATAATTTATTGTCGGAAACGGATTTGACCGTTAGTCTTAGAATTCAAAATCGTAAACTTAGGCGTGCAAAGCCATTTTTATTATTAACTTTAAATTTTTAAGATCATAAGGAATTTCCGGGGTATTACATGGAAAATTCGTGAAAATAAAAGTGGAATAGTATTGATCGAACCTAGGGAATCGTGCGTCGAGTTTTGTCGAGCATTAGGGTTTCGCGCGGACTGTTTTGCAACATTGCACGGAAACTGTCATAACTTTTAGCTCGCTTAACGAAATCGAGATCCGTAAATTGGAGAGTAAACTAGACATCCGTGGCTTTCTTTTGGTACAGAGCACATCCCCTGTTTCGAAGTACCTGTTCTGTATGAACTTACTGACCTGTGCAGAAAATTTCCAAAACTCATTTTCTTAAGTTGAAACCTTTTCAACTTCGTTCCTTGTGAACTTCTAAGTCATTATAAGTTATCGACTTCCATTTATCTACTGACCTTAGTGTCTAGTAATGAGCCAAGTCAGTTTATAAACGAGAATTGCTCGAGTTTCGTTTATTAGTTAATCAAAAGAAAGTAGTAAAGTGCAAAAGCCTAAAGGCCTAAAAGGCTTAACCGATTCCGAATTTCTGTTTTCTTTTTAACGTCTCGACCAAATACTAAAAGTGTGATTATTGCGTTCAAAGAAGGAGGACGTCGAGATTAGAATACAGGACGGAAGACAGAAGGTTAAAGTTTGTTCTGTAAACGATTGAGGTGGGCTTTCTATCAATAAAAAAAAATGTGGGCTTTTCTATCAAAATAAAATGAGCGTTGCTCGAAAGTGTTTACTTACTGCTTTAATAAGTGTGTATTAAAGCAACTATCAGTATGAATTGTCTTATGTGAATTCTCTTATGCTCTCTGAGTTAGCCCACAGAGTGCTATCCAGAGTATTGGATTCTGAGTTAGCCCACAGAGTGCTATCCAGAGATTCTAACTAAACGATCAGATTCTGAGATAGCCCACAAAGTGCTATCCAGAGGGACAGATTCTGAGTTAGCCAACAAAGTGCTATCCAGACGATCGGATTCTGTGTTAACCTACAGTGTGTTATCCAGAATTAAGTGTACAGCAGTATAAATCTTACGAGTGTTTATGAAAAGATGCCTAATTAATCTATATTAAGTATGATATGTATTCGGTAATGTGCCCACTAAATGCTTTATGTACTTAGCCCTGCATGTTTGTTTTAAATGTGTAGGTTGAGTAAAGATCGTACTTAAGGAAGTAAAGTTTAGTTGAACCTCGATTTCACAATTGATATGTGATATCATTCAACGTTTTTTCTGCTGCAAAATAACTCTCTTATTGATGTTAATCTTTTCGGTTTAAGTAGTTCATACTTTAAACCTCGTCTTCTCTGATCACAACTTTGTCGAGCGATCTTTCGAGATGGACTCTCTTTTGTCTAATAAGAATCACTTCATAGTATTTTTATCTCGGTTATAGATGTTAATTTATTCATTTATTCAGTAATTTCCCTTTCTTCCCCGCCTCTTTAATCCAACCCCTAGTCGCACCCCAGCTTGGCCGTCCCTCGGGATTTGGGGCTGTGACATGATGATATGAGTATGTTGTGTGTAAATTTGAGTACTAGATGTTGAAGCGAATAAAATGAGATTTCTAGTGTTAAAATCGAAAATATTGAGTTGGAATACCTAGTGTGTGTTCTAGGTATTCTTGGTGAAAAGATATGAATTTTTGAAGATTTGAAGAAATGCCTAGTGTGTGTTCTAGGTGTTCTTGGTGTAAACTTGAAGATTTGAATACCATTAAAATTAATTATAAAAGAAATTAATTAATTAATGAAATATTCAAAAAAATTTAGAATAAAATTAAATAGAAAATAAAAGAGAAAAATCATTAAAATAATGATGAGTCATTAAGTTGAGAAAAAAAAAATTTCTTTATTAAATAATTAGAGTTTAAGAGGAAGAGTTAATTGAGAATTAATAATAGAGATTAGAGGAAATTATAATCGAGAAATAATATAAGAGGAGTTAGAGTTAAAGATAATAGAGTCAAGAGTCGAGTGTAAATTTAAGACGAGTAGTCGAGGTTAAATAGTTCGGTTGAACGTGAAAGAATGAAAAAAAAATGATAATAAATTATTTATAAGAGAAAATAATAGAAGAGTCAAGCGTGAGAAATTGAGTGAGAAGTTTAATCGAGTTTAGTTTGTTTACTCGTAAAATTAGTCGAGGAGTTTTAGAATAAAAATAAATAATGGAGTTAGAAATAAAATAATTAAAGAGGTAATTTCTTAATAAATTAAGAAATAATGGAGTAAGAGAATAAAGAGTCGAGTCGAGCTTTGATAATAAAATAATAAATAATATTCGAAGAGATAAGTCGAGTAAGAGGAGTTAATGGGTATAGAGTCGAGTAAGAGTTGTTTAATATTAAAATCAAGTTAAAATAGTTTAATGTTTAATCATTAAATTAAATGTGAAATATTGAGAGACGAGAAGAAAATTTAATAAGAGATGTTTTAATTTAAGAGTCGAGTTAGAAATTTATGAAATTTGTTGTCTCGCCATCTCCTCTTCTTCAGGCTGTTCACAATCTGAAGTTTGTAGTGGTGACCTTTCCTTGTCACTCGCTCGTTCCTCCTCTCGTGCTCGTTTTTCAGCTTCCCTCTTCAGTTTATTTTGCTCCTTGATGTACTTCTCCGGGTCAGGATGGTACTTCAATTCACTGTCGATCCAAACAGGGTCGGGGCCAAACATGCACAGGGTCTCTCCCTTAAGAAACAGTTACAAAATCAGCTTCCTCGGCAACGACGCCACTTTTGACGAGGTTGTCATTCGCACTCACAAAATGAATTTGTAGCCTATCCTCATAGCTATATAGTTAGCAAGTAAGTACAAGGTCGATCCACAAGGAGTTGATTGTCACTATCTCTTGAAACCTCCTCCACCTGTTCAGAAAGTTGAGTTTTGCTATCTTGGTCACTAGGGCTCTCTTGCCTAATTCGAGAACTTACTTAAACACTGAAAAGTAAATAGGTAACTTGATCAATAATAAAAAGGACTTGATCTGGACTAAGACATTGTTAAGTAAAAACCCTAGCTTGGTCATTCGTGCAAATATATTTATTACATGCATGCATCGTTAGTTATGGGACTTGAATGCTGAGATCCCTTTTTACTCGTCACGCTCTCAACAAACCCTTCCCTTACCTATCCTTACTTAGTTGGTGATGCTCCGCCGGCTCCCTACCTTGGGCAATACCTCTGTCGGAGTCATCGTTCAGTTTCTTGCCCAAGGAGCATTTATCTCTAGAAAGGCCCAACAAGGAATCATCACGTCCAGCCCAATAGGGTAGACACCTCTCTCTAATGTTAATCGATCTTAATCAAGAAGATGATGGAAAACACTCATACTTCCCAATTGATTGGTGATCTAATATGTCCTAAGTGATTAACGGCCTATTAATCTCTTAATCGTATTATCTCATATTTGAACAAGTTCATTAACATATCGGGAACAAATACATGCAATTATCTAGCACAATTTAGACCTCTTAAGCATAAGTTATCACTTAATCGTCTTGCCCAGATCAAGTATAAGAATTTAGCTAGACATAATTATAAAACAACGAACACAATAATGGAAGAAACTCATAACAGGAATTATATCAAAACTTACTGAGTACGTACAAAGTAAAATTGACCAAAAGTGTCGATGAACAAAATATGAATAAAAGTGTGCCCGTAGGACTTGTTTATATCCTCACAATCTCTCACCGGAATACATGAATTAAAGCAATTAAGACGACTCTCTATAACAGCAGCACGGCTTCAATATATATATAGGTGAGTGCTTAGGGTTTGGGCCCCCGATCCTTGACATGGAAAGAATCACGAGCTACCTTGGGATGCAAGTAATACTTGATAAGCTCGACCTCAACATGGCAAGTCACATCTATCTCCAAGAGATCCCTTACTGATCCTAAATCTAGTCAGATAAGGAAAGATATTTAACTTAGATCATCTTTTCCTTATCCTTCTAGACCTAGGAGAGAAACTGGCATGCTGACCACAACACTCCTCCTATTTGTCTTGACCAATATAGCTCTGCATGTCCTGCTTCCAGAAATGATGCTTTTTATCCTTGTGTTGCCCAATTTCCACCTGCAAGGCAGCAAACACCCTCCTGCCCAAGATATGTCCTCCAAGACACAAAAACTAGACAAAACACACACAAAGACTCGATCTAAACTACCTAAGACAGACACTAAAAAGACACAAAATATGGACTCATCATATATATATAATTGATGAATTTCATTAGATAAAAATGAAATTAAGGAGTAAATGAGTTATTGAGCATGTTTTCAGTCAAAAGAGAAAAATATAATAATTCTATGAATTTTTATTAAGAGTTCGATATATATATATATATATATATATATATATATATATATATATATATATATAATAGAAATTGAAGAAAGAAGAAGAAATAATTAAATGGAGTTATAAGTTAAGTAAAACAAAGAAAGATACTTCTTTGTAGAGGATGTGAAGATTTTAATGATATAAGAGATGAAATGCATAAGTATAATGCTTGATGTTTAAAAGAAAATACAGTAATAATATTAATATTTATTTGAGGAATAAAAAGAAAATTAGAATAAAAGAAAATTAATATTCTATGAGAAAATGTCTTATAAATTGAGTATAAGAGTTAAAAAGCTAAATCATATGAAGTTGAGTTCGTTTCTTTATGAAGGTTGGAAATTAGCCAAATAAATATTAGAATAAAAGTAATAAAATGAGAATATTCAATTTAATGGAATATTTCTTTAAAAATTTAAAAGTATTGAATGATATGGGTTATGAGATTGATGTTTATATTTTTGAGCATGTTTGGATGTTTAAATGATATTATGAAGTATTAATTGAGTGAAGAAAAGTTATAAGTTTGAAAAACGATCAAGTATGTATAATAAAATGAGAAAAATGAGTTTAATAAGTTTAAAGACTTGAATGTCAAGTTCTTGATGTTATATTGAGTATTAAGTGATTTGATGATGATGTTTGAGTAAAAATAAGCAAGTTTGCTTTTTGAATCACTTAAATCGGAGTTAAAATGTAGAAGTTATCGAGCATCGAACTTTTAAAATGAAAAGTTGAGTTTTTATTTAAGTAAAAATAAAAATAAAGAGTTTTGATAAAGAAAAAGATTAAATGATAATTATTTGATGTTGAGTAGTAAGTTGAGAGCATATATGAGTATGAGTTCGTATATTGAGAAAATAACGATGTATTTTAGAATCGAGAAATATTAAATTCACAATAATAATTATTAAGAGTTATTAGAAGTTTAACGAAATTATTTTCGTTAAAATTTTGAGGTTACAAGTTTCTAAAAGTTAAGAGTCGAGCAATAATAAGTCATTATTTGACTGTGTTTGAAATATGAATTATTTCTGACTTTACTATGCTTGACTGAAATTATGTGATTAAATGGGATTTTCTTATTCCACTTATCTGTGAAGTTAATTGTTATCTATTGAAAATGTTCGATTATTGATGTGAATGCTCGATTACGATATGAATGATTTGTGATGATAATGATCGAGAATTAATGTTATACTTTCTGAGTTCGTATAACTCGAGAAATTAAGAAGCATAAGATGAGATGAATAGTAACTTCTCGGTTTGCGCGAATATTAAAATATTATTATTTTCTAAAAACGAGAACTCGAGTTTGAGATTTAATTAGTAACCCAGTAAAGACGATAAACTAAGAAGGATAAACCGAGAAAGATGTCGATGTAAAAAAGTTAAAATAAGATAAGAAAGACCCGAGCCAAATAGAATTCCTTCAGCTAAACCCTAAGTCTATTATACATTTTATCAGACGATAAACTCGTCCTTATTCTATGTTATTTCTTAAAGGGCCGAGCGGGACTGAGAAGTAGTCGGAAGCATAAAGTAAGCTACCTTGACTCAAAAAAGCAGAAGTCAGGTGGGATTTTCTAAAACCAAAACTCCGATGAATGCTATTACTTATTGAGTAATATTATGTAAGCTTTTAAAATTAATTGACTTTCCATTTATCTGAGTTTGGTATGCTTTATCATCTACATGAGTTATTATATCCTGTGTGAGGCAGGAACCCATGTGTGGTTAATTGATTGATGAAGTGACTGTGAGCTTTACTTCGGTTTAGCCGGTCACAGTGTCTGAGAACGAGGCCTACTTCTCGACACAATGTTGATGTGGTAGATGATTCATACCTATATATATATTGTTTTGATAGCGCTGTCGTTTCTAGAAAAATAAAATGATTTATGCATTCACAAGTAAAATGTTTTTAAATGAACTAACGCTTGTGATGCAGTGGTAAGGGAAGTTCAATTATATAGCTCTAATGAGCATTGTTTTCAAAATATTTTTAGCATGTGTTTACTGAGTACGAACTACTCAGCCCTGCATGTATTTCTAAACGTGCAGGTTAGCTATGGATGAGGATGGCAAGGATGAACTGGTGGTGTGTCTTTGTTGAGTTGAAAGTTTAAATCGGCAATTATAAGTCTTCATACATGTAGTTGTTGAGAGTGAGTTGATGTCTCCGCTGCAAGATAATCTCTTTTGATATGTCTTTTTGATAACCTCTGATGTTGTGTTGAAACAATGACCTATTCTCTAGTTATGTCTGCTTGACTTGGTTTTGAAACTCTTATTATGTTATGTGAAACCGATGTAATCATTCGTGCTCATTTATTTTGTCTAGCCATCTAAAAGTATGTTGATATGATTGACGCTTCTTGTTGATAAACCCTTATTTCCGAGCATGATTCCTTGTTGAGTTAAGTTTTATTTGATGATTTCACATTCTTAATTCGATAGAGTTAGTATGTTGTTAGATCTCAAGTTGAGTTGTGACAAAAATGGTATGTTTATTGGATGGTTTCACTTTCACACTCCAATGGAGTCTGGTCTTTCTTATACACCGGATTTCGGGCTGTGACAAAGATGCCGTAAGTTAGTAAAGGACTATGATTGTAAGATCTCCTGTCACCCCAGAAAAGCTGATGTAGTAGCCGATGCCCTGAGTATAGAGGAAGTTTTGAGTTAGGATTTCTCCTTTTGAAAGAAGAAAGATCGATAGAAAAGTTAGAGAGTATGAAAATAAAAGTTGTTTAACCTGTGATGTCAATAGGGCAAGAAATAACATCTTTTATAGTTGTCCAGGCAAGATATCTCGAATCATAGATTGCTAGAGAAAAGACGAGAAGTTGGAGAAATTGAAGTTAAAGTCCGAGAAGAAGGAGTTGAAGATTTGCAAGAATCAAGTGCCAACACTTTGTCGTTCTATAGTAGAATTTGTGTACCCAATGAAGAATAGTTGAGAAAAGAATTTATGAGCAAAGGTCATGATACTCCTGAATCCAAGAAATGCGAAGATGTACCAGGATTTGAAGTAATAGTTCTAGTGAGAAGGAATGAAACATGAAGTAGCGATGTATGTAGAAGGATGTTTAGTGAGCAAGTGAGTCAAGTCTTTGCATCAGAGACCTTACGGTCCATTCAACCTTTTTTCCAATCCCGAAGTAGAAATGGGATGATTTCGATATGAATTTTGTAGTGCATTTGCATGGATTTTTTAGTTCGATAACATCAGATCGAGGGATCCAAATTCACTGCGCCTTTTTGAAAAATTTTCAAGAAAGAGTTGGGAGCGCAGTTGCAGTTTAGCAATGCTTATCAACCATAGATGGATGGTTAGCTCAAAAAGACTATCCAGATTTTAGAAGATATGTCGAGAGTAGTTGTTCTAGACAAAGGACAAAATTGGAAGCAAAGCTAAACCCCATGTCTAATTTGCCTATAACAACGAGTTACTTAAATGCGATTGGAATAGTGTTGTACGAAGCTTTGTGTGAAAAAAAGTTCTCTGCTCTACCGAAGTGAAGTAGGCAAGAGAAAAGATATAGGGTCTGAAGAAGTTGAAGAGATAATAGAATATGTTCGTCACATTAAAGAGAAAATAAGAGAAGCCCAGAATCGATAGAAGTCGTAAACCGATAATCAAAGATTGGAGTTAGAGTTTGAGATTGTAGACTTAAAATAATTCTATTTAACTATTAACTTGATTTATTTTCCTTATTCTCATTTTTAATTTAAGAAAACTCGATTTTTATTTTTAATTTTCATTAATTGATAACTTTCTCGTATTACCTCGAATTCAAATATTTCAAAAAGCTAACTTGGCTATTTTTATACCAATTTTGTCATCTAATCATCAATTTAAACAATACTAGCATGCAACATCAAAAATCATTAACTTCATCCACATATATGGTTCGAAATTTTTGAGTTTAACAAAATAAAAATTCATACTTCTCATTTTTCTTGTTCAATCATCTTCATACCATCAAATAACTCATCATCTAAACAAATATCATCAACATCATCACAAAATCATCAAATCATCATGCATATATGTATCGATTTTTCTAAGAAAAATATCAAACAAATTCCTTTCTTCCATTTATTCACATATTCATGCATTAATCTTTATCTTCATCATCATTCTTTCATCAATTTCTCAAGAACATCACAAAAACATAAACTTCTTCATAAACACATATAAATCGTCATTTTCATAGATTTTAGGATAGATTCATACTCTTTCATTTCTTCATTTTTCATGCTTCTATATCATTCAAAATCATCATAAATCCATCTTCAAGAACAATACAACATGAACTTCTAATTTTATACTCAATTCCATTGATTTTCTTCATTAAAATAGTGATGAAATTTCTTCTCATTTAACCGATTTCATGGGAGGTCTTAGATTAATTTTTAGAGCACAAATTCATCAACAAATTCATGCTTAAAACATCAACATGAAAATCCCTAAATATACTCAAAATTTTCGGTATTCATACATATATATACATCACAATTTTTCTCATTCAATCAAACATATAGAATCTCTTACATAATTCCTTAGAACACAAATCTATCATCAAAATCATGATCAAGACAAAAACATATAAACCCCTATTTTTAGACATAAAAATCGGTAGAGATAGGGCTTTGATGATCAAGATTTTAACTCTCAATTTCATACATAAATCCATGCTAGAATTGATTTCTAGGCTTCAAAAACAACTATGATGAACTCTCCTTCAAAGCTTGAGGGTACCAAAAATGGAAGGGAAGAAAAAGGGGATGATCCTAGTCTTGAATTAACAACAAGATCAAGATGATCATGAATACCTCGTTAGTTTAATCGATAGGTGATCGGTGGTGAGGAATAATGAGAGTAGGATAGGTTTTTAATTGAATTAGTTGCACTCGGTGATAAAAAAAAAATGTGATATAAAATTCGCTGGAAGGAAAAGTTATCCAGTGCAATTTAACCCTACTTTCTCATTAAACTCTCAAACGACTCAAAACTCACCACGACTCTTTCTCGACGTCAGAATACTCTCTACTCGTCTCAAACTTCACCAAATAAATAAAGGGATCCAAAAACCCAGTTTTCAAATCAAAATTTTGAGCAACGAATAAAAAGTCGAAATTCACTATTCATATTAGGGTTTTCTGGACCTTCAACTTGAATTTCTCTCTGACGACTCTCAAACATATCTCAAAGCTTCTAAAATAACCTTTAGACTCAAAAGACACTAATTAGATGAAATTCAGAACAGTTCGATGAATAGTGATTACTCGAGGAAAGTTACTATTCATCTAAAAACGAAACTTTTCAGAAAATTCTGAAATTCAAACTAAAACTCGTATAATCATGCTCAATCAATTCATCACACAATCGATTTGGATAACTGAAACGATAACAATCACATAAAGGCACACAATTAGGATCATAAACATAATTAAGACGAACTTAAAGACTTATAAAGAATCGGGGCATTACAAAAGGTTACAATACATCCTTCTCAAAGCTTGATGTCTGTGAGAAGATTCCTCTGAGGTGTCATATGTCTGGAACATCCGCTATCCAACACCCAGACAGATTTGGCAGCTCTCCTCTTTCTCAGTTCATCCAAGTCTTCTTTAGGCAAAGCCATGAACCACTACTCTGTGGCGAGTCAGTTTCTTCTCCTTCTGATTCTGAGAACACGTCGGTATCCTCGATGTCTTCCTCAATGATCATAGCCTTGGATTGCTCCTTGGCTTTTCCTCGAAGGGCTTCCTTTTTCTTTATGGAGAGGTCAGGACAGCTAGCATAGAAATGTCCTGGCTTTCCAAACTCAAAGCAGCCTTTGCTTTGATTCTTTGAGGATAGATCAGTTGAGCGCCGACTACTCTGGCTGATCTTTCTATATTTTCCGATCCTAAAGTTCATTTTCTCGAGTTGATTGGTCAGTTCTTTGACCTTCTTCTCGAGTTTTGACCTGCTCAGTCGATCCCTAGCTGAGGAGTCAGCGGATAGTGCGGGGCGGGCGAACTTGGATCTGCCTGATTTAGCTCGAAGCGCCATGGATTTGGCAGCTGAGCCTTGCTCGGTCTGTTCTAATTTCTGAAGCTTCCAAGGCTTCAGTCAAAGGTTATCATACTCATTTGCCTTTAGCATGGAAAGCAACTTCTCAGTTGTCATCGAACTAATGTCACTCTGACTTGGTGGAAAATTTTATAGACTGTCCAATATTCGCCTAGCGCAGAGAGAAACTTGAGGTTCACTTCTCACTGAGAGTATTTCCCCTTCTGAATACTCTCAATGTCCATAAGGACCTCTGCGAATCTTAGCTCCATCTTGTCTATGGATTCCCCGGAAAGTTGAGAGAACTTTTTGAACTTCTGACAAGCTAAGGTGCACTTGTTCTCCTCAATCTCGTCAGAGCCCTCACATAGTGCATCTAAGGCTTCCCATATATCTTTTGCCGTAAGGCAATCAAGAATCTTTGGCAAGTAGGCTTCGCCGACTGTGGAAGAGATGACGCTCTTGGCGATGTCATCTAGCTGTGCCATGTCTCTTACTTCCTTGATGTACTGGTGGATGCCTTTGGGTTCCTCCTTCATCATCTCTCCTTCCCCTGGAGCGATAGGAGTCACCGGCACTGACTGAGTCACCTGGATGGGACCATTTTCAATGGTTTCCCACATCCTATGATGGCTGGCAGTCAGAGCCATTTTCAGGCGAAATCTCCACTTGGGATAATCATCCAAGGAGAACTCCGACAAGCTCCTCAACAAAGTCAGGTTCAT
This sequence comes from Schizonepeta tenuifolia, assembly GCA_029490685.1. Classification (NCBI taxonomy): domain Eukaryota; kingdom Viridiplantae; phylum Streptophyta; class Magnoliopsida; order Lamiales; family Lamiaceae; genus Schizonepeta; species Schizonepeta tenuifolia. Next base: position 57,618,726 of record CM055956.1, read on the forward strand.
CTTTCCTGTACACCACAAGTGACACAAAAAGGTATGCAGCAGAATGCACTAATTGATTTCAGAAAATATTTGTTTAGTTAACCACTAAAAGATATACTCGACTCACACCCTGTGAATTAGAAACAATAGTCTTTTGAACCATTTCTATGATACCACTTGATGGTCCCGGTAATGAGTTCTGGTGTATGGAGTGGGATATACTAGTAGCAATTTTTGTTTAGCTTAACATCTTTTCACTGAGATATACTACTGCTCAGTTCAATTTAGACACAACTGGAAGAGAGACAGTTGGAGTAGCTCTTTAATTGAGTTGCTCAATTTGAGGCAATCACACAGTTGGTAGCTCAGCTGGTTCCTATGCCTGAAGTACAGTTGTATGCACCAACTGAGGTTTCAAATAGTTTTGCAATACAGAAGATGGTGGAAGATAAGCTCATTACAGAAACTGAAACCTTACTAAAAGGGGAAGGTTAAGTTCCCAAATTAGTGTAGTACATATGATGGGCTAATTGGTTAGGTACTGAATTTAAAATACTGAATGTAAAATATAGAAAGTAAGTACACAGTATTTTAATGTGGTTCGGAGATGCCCCTCATACGTCCATGACTTCCTTTTTGGGAAAGTAATCCACTAGATAAGCTTACGCGTGCTTACCAAATGCCTCACTTGGATTCCAGGTTCCAAGCAAACCTAACCAACTCGATTTTGGGTTTGAACAAGACCTCACAAAACTTTTCTGGGCAAGTGCTCAATCAGTCTTAGATTTCGGGTTCTAAGGGACCTGTTCTTAGATTCCGGGTATTTTGGGATTACGCGTTCCAAACGACTGGGTATTGGATTACGGGTTCCAAAGGACCTGGTATTGGATTACGGGTTCCAAGGGACCTGGTATTGGATTACGGGTTCCAAGGGACCTGATGACTTTGATTTTGAGTTCAAAGTCTGACCTGGGATTTGGATTTGGAGGAGAGTCCAACAAGGAAGACTTCAAACACTTTAGGGGAGTGGAGGCTTCAACCCAAGGCTAAGAACTCAATCTCTTGTTAAGAGAATGTCACACCCCGACTCCCGTGGTGCGACTAACGATACTAACACTACTAAACCACCTACTAATTCAACTTACATAAGAGAATCATGCTCGGGAAACAAGGGAAAATCTCAACTGAAAGTGATAACAAACAAGGCATGCTTCCAAATTTAAACGAAACAACCAACAAGCATGGATAATTTACATATCAAGTCCAAATCGGATAAGTACACCAAGTTTACAAGAAACGAGAATAAAGGACAAGCGGTAAATTGTATCGAGCACATCGCTCGTAAATTAGAACATGTATCAGAGTAATACTCAAACATAACAAAAGACTTCAATTAACATATCATTGCAGCGGAAATCTCGACTCAATCCCAACAACTATACGTATGAAGACATGCAATTGCCAGTCCACTTTCTACTCGACCAAAATAAACACACCACCAAGCCGTCCACGCCATTCACATCCCGCTAACCTGCACGTTTAGAAATACATGTAGGGCTAAGTACTTCGTACTCAGTGAACTGTGCCAAAAACATTTGAAAACTTGCTCTTAGAGTTATACAATTGAACTTGCCTTGTCGAAGTATAACAACTATTAATGCAACAAAAATCGTTTACTTGTGAATGCAAAAATCATTTTATTTCTGATTAGACTGCGCAGTCAAAACATAATATATACTCAACAGAGGCATGTATCATCTACCACATTAACTTTGTGCCGAGAAGTAGGCCTCATTCTCAAACACTGTGACCTGCTAAATTAAAGTAAAGCTCACAGTCACCTCAAACCATTCAAATACCACACGTGGGTTCCTATCTTTCACAGGGCATTCATATCTCAAGCAGATAATAAAGCATACCAAAACTCATGTAAAAACGGCAAGTCAATTGAACTTCAAAAACTCACATAATTATATTACTCAATAACAATAATAGCATTTATCGGAGATTTTGGTTTAGAAAAGCCCACCTGACTTCCGAAGATTCTAGCTACGCGGCTTACTCTTTTGAACGTCCTTGCTACTTTCCCGTCCTGCTCGGTCCTTCACAATTTGACATCAAAATAAAGATTAAGACCCTCGACGCGTCAGACGTAAAGTAGATTTTGGTTTTGGCTGAAGGACTTCTACTTGACTCGGGTCCTTCTATTTTTATCTTTTTCTAAGTCAATATCCTTTCTCGACTTTCTCGTTCTCAAATCGTCGACTCTCTCGTTCTCGACTCGTCGACTCTACTCGGTTACTAATTACTTCGTCTCACATCCTCGTTTCTAAATTATTTCTACTTAGCAATTCTAACTAGTTAAAGAAATATTACTTATCTCGATTACATTACTTAAATTTTCTCTCGAATTCTCGATTCAACTAATCGTCATTTCAATCAATCATGCTGCATATATAAGCATTCTCAAAAATTTGAACAAGTGATTTCATCATAAACGAAATACTAACATTTCACGTAAACACTTAAATTCAATCAAGCATAATAAATTCAACATAGAATTTAATGAAACATATCATCTCAAACATGATTTACACTTCAAATTAAATTAGCAATTACTCGACATTGCTCGACTCTAGTTTTGAAAAAGATGTTAACTTCGATCTCATAAAATAATTCCATGTCTTTTCAATAAAGCGAATAAAAGTTCAAGTAATAAGAATTTAAACTCAAATAATCATTTAATATTTCTCGACTCAATATACGACATTATTTCAAATACGTCGTCTTTTCTCAACTACGTATACGTACTCGCATACGTAATATTATTTTATCTACTTATTCTATTGAGAGGATTTTGTAAGTAGCACTTGTTAGATAGTTTTTGTAAAATTTAGCACCCCTTATAAAAACTTGTAAATTTAGCACTTGTTGACAATTTTACTCTTACTCCCACCAATTAACCAATCTGGTTGTACAGTAAAAAAAAATAAACTACGCACAATTATTTCCCCAATTCTAAATCCTTGCAACTGTTCATCATACAGTTTCTCTCTCTAAAAACCCTTTAATCTCATATTCGTCGACGAAGCTTTAGTTGTGAAGCCATGTTTTCCGGCAAACGCTTACCGTTCTGTCTGTAATGTACTTTCACTCTCTCTATCCTACATGAATCATAGTACAACGAAGAAGGTTTGAATTTTCTGTCACAAAAATCCCCGATTTACTTGTTCTTCCAACACGGCTCCGACCGAAAATATTCGAGAAACAGGTGATGTGTGTAACGTCCTGTTGTTTGATTTTTAAAATTTTCATGTTTTTAAGGTGATTTTGTTCCGAAATAATCCTCTTTCTGGAATTGTGGGGTGGTTGCAGAAACCTGTAAAATGTCAGGCGATATATCAGATTCCGGCGACGAACCGACGCAAACCCTAGGGACGTTGTTTCAGACTAATGAGACACAAGTTGAGGCCTCTTTACCGGTTAGTTTGCTGATCTTTATTTTGTATCTTCTTCTTCGTGGTGGAGTGTTTTTTGCTGCATATCGATCGGACATTTTCGTGTTTTACGCAAATCGAGTAGGCTCTTTGTCACAGCCCCAAATCCCGAGGGACGGCAGAAGCCGGGGTGCGACTGGGGTTGGATTAAAGAAGCGGGGAAGAAGGGGACTGTGGCGGGGACTGATTCTCTGAAGCCGTGTCACTACTGGAAGTCATTCTACAAAGTGTTTTAAGAAACACGGATCAGTAACGGTAAGATGATACTCTATCTTATGGAAAATCTTAAATTACAAAATGAATACTCCTTATTCAATTGTAATATTACCACACTTAATCTAACAACTTATCTTAGACATTTAGCAATTTCACAGAAAATTGCTCTTGTACTCACAATATATAGAAATAGAATTTCAAGGTTTTATTCCCATTCTTATCTCATTCTTTTAATTTCTTACTTTAATTCCTTATTTTCTTTCATTAATCCTTATTTCTTTCTCAAGGAACACGTATACTTTGTTCATGTTACTTATGCAAAAGTAACATTCATTTACAAAAGACTTTGTCATTTACTAATCATAATACTCATACGTGTCGTATTCTTTGTTCAAGGACGTAGTATAAAATATAAATTTCCAACAGAGAAATGGAATATATCCTAAGAATAACTTTTTAGAACAAGTCCTATTTGTCAATGCTAAAAAAGAACGGTCGTTAGAAAATTTAATCGAGCTTCGTGCTTGACTCCTAATAGTAAAACAATTCTCTTCGTAAGGTTCGAACGAGGCGAACACTATAAAAAGAAACGAAAAGAAAAGGAACGACGTCGTTACACGTTACTTATGCGTAAATAACATTTGTCTCTTTAACCCACTTATACCATACTAAAAAGGCTTTACTAGCGGAGCATAAGACCCATATTACTGAGTTTCTTATTATGTGGGTTGATCAAGTCCACATAACAGTCCCTCAATCACATGGAACTTCTGTCTCGCTCTATTGATTACTTCATACAGATTTTACTTTTCTAAATCGAGCAGCAATTCTCGAATTGCACACACAACTACTTCTTAAAAAGAAATCTTTGGAAACTCTCCAATTTAGCTCGGAATACTCAATCTTCTAGAGGAAAATACCATTTTAAGCTATTAGAATACTTGAACGGCTCCTAATAAGTAAAACAAAGTCATCTCCAAAAGATTTTGTTCATGCCCTTATAACTAAAGTGACATTCGGCTCTTCCGTTTATTTCAATTTAACCTTCTTGTTTCAACCTTTTCTCAGATAATTTGGAGTCCCGTTTTTCTCACACGTCTATATGTTTCTTTCATTTCTTTCGTACATATTTACTTTATTTTAACATTATTTATTTCATTTCCCTCGAAGGAAATTCTTATCGGGTTGTAAAACAAAGATCAACTTTGCCGAGTCTTTATTCATGTCACTAAGCGCACGTGACATTCATCAGAGGAAGTCCTTCTCGCGTTAGGGATCTCCTTTCGAAATCATTTCAAAACAACGTTTCTTAAAAACGTCTAAGTCCTCGAAGAACCGGAAAATTCTTAGGTTTCAAGTCTACGTTCTCATTGAACCGGGAAAATTCCTTAAAATCCAACTATATTCTTGTGTCCGAATAATTTTCAGAAGAAAGAAATTATTGCGCAAATAATCACATAAGATAGTACATGTACTATCACTCAATCACATAAAGTATAAAAATTTTACTTCCATAAAATTCTTAATTTCGGAACACAACTCATTCTCATTCTAAATTTTTTTGAATACTTGCTCATAAATTCCCCCCTCCCCCCCTTTTTTTTTTAAAAGGAATCTCATTATAAAATTCTTTCACTTTTCCTTGTTGAGTCGACGTAGCGAGCGGTTGAGTTGACATCTATGTTCTCAATCTTAGCTTTAGAGTTTAACTCTTATCTTATACTTGGAAAGACGACTCTGATCCAGAGTATACACGAATACATGTCTTATGACTCGAAAGAAGACTCGATATAGAGTACAAACAAATACTCTATATTATTACTCGAAGAAAGACTTGTATATATATATCACTCTGTGATATTACTAGAAGGAATGACTCATACTAAGAAAGAATGACTCATAACCAGAGCAGGAAACAAACTACTGCTCTGATACCACTCTGTCACAACCCCAAATCCCGAGGGACGGCAGAAGCCGGGGTGCGACTGGGGTTGGATTAAAGAAGCGGGGAAGAAGGGGGCTAACTGACTAAACATTCATGAAAAACATTGATAAAACCATGAACAAGAATTTAATATAGACAAGAAAGAGTTAATCCCTAAGGATTACTTGACAAAAGTACAAAAGAAGCTAAGTTCATATTTACAGACTTAGACTACTGAGAATTGTTCAAAAGGTACATCTCAAAAGATTCAGAGTTTTACAGCGGAAGAGTTCTAACTAAAGCAACCTATCTTTCAACTCAACATCAACCGTCGCCGCTCACCGTCGCTTCAACCTGCACATTTAGAAAACAATGCAGGGCTAAGTACAACGTACTTAGTGGGCACGATGTCGAAATCATAGTCATAAGTATAAATAATCTGGCATTTTATAACCGTAGCGCATCGGAGTTTTGTTGAAAAGGCCCGTGCCTAGTAAACATTTTCTGACTGATTTGTATAAAGCAGCTTGCGCAAGCATTTTTAGAGTATGTTATGTTCAATCTTGACAAAAGCTAATTCACCGTGGCTGGTTACCCCTCAACAGGATACCACATACACCACAGGTTACAAAGTGCACTAACTCTGGAAAGCACTTAGCAGCTAACTCAGAGCCGATCGTTAGTTAACCTAGTTAGGTTAACTCTAAAAGTCTGGAAAACCCGAAGGTTAACTCAGAAATCTGGAAAACACGAATGTTAACTCAGATAGGTACAAGAGAACTCACATAAAAAGTTGAAACAGTTTATGCCAAGATTATCACCTTGAAAACACAATTATCAAAGCGATAAATAATACTTTCGAGTTGTGGAAATACCCACATTTTATTTGATATAGATAAAAGCCCACCTTGTAAATACAGAACTTAAGCAAAAGCTTCCAACTTTGGATCTTCCGTCCTTTCTCTACAGTTGGCTTCCTCCTTCATCGTAAAATAAATATACTTAAAAACGGGTCGTAACGATAATCGATTAAAAAGAATCGAAGAAGGTTTTAGTTGTTTTATTCTTTAGGCATTTGCACGCTTAATTAATTCGTTTTACTTAAATGGGAAACGAGATTCGTACCAATCTCGTTTAGAACTAGGAAGCTCTCATATTTGACTCTCGGGTCAGAAGAAAAGGTAATCAATATCTTAATACGACTTTAAAGATTAAAAGAAACTAAGTTGGAAAGGATCAACTTAGGCGATTTACTTTATAGCTCATTTCACGACTTATGAAAGTTCTCGTTTATTACTTCTTTAATGAAAGGATAAAATATATGATCTCGACTGGTTTTTATCACTCAAGGTCCTATACTTGACTCTAAGGTCAGTAGGTAGATGTTCGATAGATAAAAGCGGCTTAAACGATTGAAAGAAGCTAAGTTGTGAACTAAACAACTTAGAAAACAAGAAACTGAAAATTTACTGTACAGTCCAGTAACTCTGGAGGCTGTCCAGAACAGAGGACTTGGAAACAGGGGGTGAGCCCTGTACCATTAGAAAGCTTTGGAAGTCTAGATCGCGCTCCAATTTACGGATCACAAATCCGATAAACGAGCTGGAAGATATAACAGTTTCGGGCGAGGGTCGCAAAACTGCCGTGGAAACCCTAATTGATTGATAAGTTCGCCGTATAACGTTTTAGGTTCGTTTAAATTCTCGTATTCAACTTTTTTAGAAACTGGACTCTCAAGGCAGTCATCACGTACCTCTGTACGTGACAAACTCCTTCTCAACTTGCTCAAAGGCATGATGTTCTAACGTCAGATTTCAACTAACAAGTACTATACCAATCAAAGAAATCCAAACGCGTTCTAGTTCTTGATTACAACTATAACCTATATTATATCAACCCGGATGCTTATGATGTCAACTAGAAAGTTGTTCTAAATTTCATTATAAACAATAATATCAAGTTATAATTTTCATCCGACTTCCCGATTATTAGTTACAACTAGATATTCGTCTCTTACGCGATTTCCAAAAGTCGTCGGTTTTCGTTCAAATTTTACGATGTTAAACTATGTCTAATGTGAACCGTTTTTATGCATGCAAACACATCTTAACATCTTTATAACTCAGTTTATATAGTGATCTTTGCCTCTTATACTTCATTAAACTTTTTTAGAAAATTTCCAATTAACTTCTATTATCAACTAATATGATTTGCAACATAATCAACTAACAAATCATCACTTAATATCAAACATGTATCAACTCCTATTTATTCTATAAATTTCTGGTTTTATATAGATGTTAAGGGGTTTATTTTCTTCTCTAATTAACATCACTTATTCACTAATCAAACTATTATAACAACTATTAATCACTTAGAATTCCAAAAACAACTAACATGCAAAAACCCCTAATTTATAATTCAAACCCTAATTGAATTTCATAATAACATAGGGCTTTCAATCCCTTTTCATTCCAAACACTAATTAAGCATCTACTAAACATGAATCCATGATCAAAAGAAGAAAATTAGAAATTCTATTATTTTCCCAAAAAATTCTGCATTAACATAGATGTTAGGATTCTTGGTTTTGATCCATTTTAATCTCCAATTATCATATCTAATACATCCAATTACATTGTTCTAAGCTCAAATAATCTATCCCATAACCTTAAAATTTCGAACAAGATAGAAAAGAGAAGAAAAAAGAAAACTAAATGGATAGAAATGGAGAGGAGATCATTACCTAGAGAATTAACAAAGGATGTGTAGAGTTTTGTTGGATGAATTGTGACTTGTATGAACTCTTCAAGCTTTGAAGGTGTTCTTCAATGGTGGATAGAGGTGGAGAAGATGAAGAGGATGAAGAATGGAGTGGTGCAGCCGAAAAAAGAGAGAGAAATGGGATGAAAATGATTTTTGTTCAAGTTTTGGTTATGATGAATAGTTTGAAAGTTGTATAAAGTGTAGACTTGGTGTCACTTAATTACACAAGTCAACATGCATGTTTACCACTCATGAGGTGAGGTGTCGGCTGCATGGAGGTGGTTTAAAGGGTTACGGGTTTTTCCGGTGCGATCCGACGTTACGGGAAAACGAACGACGAAAAACGTTGTTCGGTACAAAAATCGTCGCGATTCGATTTGACTTGAAAATTCTAGTGTATGAACTTAATTAGAAAATAAATTTATATAATTTATTTTGACAAAAACTCGGGATGACAAGTCCGAGTTTCGTCCGGAAAAAACGTAAAACAAACTTTCTTGGCGTGTTCGCATTGCGATTTTGTAAACGTAAAATTAAACGGTTTTCCGTTCTTAGTTTACAAACTAAGAATTTTTTGTACGCTCTAACCCTAAATACAATAGCCATCTAGCAGACTCCCGTAATTTTTTTTTAATAACGGATTCGACCGTTAGCCTTAGAATTCAAAAATTATAAATTTAGGCGTGCAAAGCCATTTATTTAATTAACTTTAAATGTTAGAACGTAAGGATTTTACGGGGCATTACATCCTACCCCCCTTACGAAAAATTTCGTCCCGAAATTTGCTTATCCTCTTTAACTGCTTGAAGTACTTCTTACTCGACGTGGCTTTCTCTTGCCTGTGATGATCTTATAATGCTATTATTATTCGTCTCGACTTGCTTTTTAACTTTTGCTCTTTTCGATCTAAGATCGCTTTCGATCTTTCCTAATAAATTTAGTCGATTTCAAGAACGACGTCTTGCTGATAGTTATTCGTGTATAAAAACGAATATACGTTACTTCATTGAAATGAGATATACTTAAAATAAGTATTTCATAAACTTGGCGATAAAGCCATAACTATTCGTATTGGAACTGTCTTTCCCAAGTTACTTACTAATTATATAGATCTTTGTCAAAGTCTAAACTTGACACGAAACTAACGTTTCTCATTAACGGAGAAAACTTAAGGAGCTTTCATTTTCCTTTTCGATTATTAAGTTCGAATTATTGTATATACTTAGGATTTTTGTTTTCTTTAAAACTCGTTTTCTTCTGACTCGAATCCATCGAATGATCTCGATCATTTCACTGACTGTATTTGGTCCTAAATTTTTGCTTTCACCTATCTTATAACAATAAGGCAGCTATGTAGATCTTTTCCTTCTACAAGGTCTCGTAAGTCGTAATACCTATCGTAGCTTAATAGTTATTGTTATAATAATTCGGTTGTTGACTACGTGTTCTTCAATTCGCTCTTCGGCTATTATTATTGTTCTTAGCATAACAACGAATATCTGAATCGTTTTCTCGGATTGTCCATCCAACTGGAAGTGAGAAGCGGTACTAAAGTTAGGTTTGCTATCTGACTTTTTTGCCTTGTAACCTACAACCATCTCGTCGTCATCGGAATTACTAAGTCCACTCTTAAATTTCTATCACAAACTCATTGTTTCAGAGTCGTTGTCTGGTTTAACCATTCTTATCCTTAGTCGAGGCTTATCCATTGACTCGTCCTTTCTCTTGATACTTATAATCTTTCTCGTATAAGCGTTTCTTCTCCAACGTTGAGATACTTAACTTTGTTGGAGTCTCACAACTCAGCGTGTCTATTCTTACTCTTAACTTTACCTAGATGGTAATTATTTTCACAAACATGATATCTTACTAGTTCGAGCTATCTCCTTTGTCTTATGTTAATTCCTTTGCTCGAATACACGCTCCTAATTCTTATGATCTGTGAAGATCTCATCCCTTGAACCATATAGATGGTGTGTTCAAATTTTCAATGCAAGCTTTACGGCTGCAAGTTCTAAGTCGTAGGTTGGATATTCAATTTCCTGGGATTAATGTGTCGTGAATCGTAAGCTATCACTTTCTCATTTTGCATTTATATCATACTATCTCATTCTTAGTAGCGTTAACATCCATTTCGTATTCCTTATCAGTTTTTGGGAGGGCTAAATCTGGGGTAATGATCAACTTTTCCTAGAACGTCTGCGTTCCTATTCCACAATTGTCTGTACATTTATTCTTTTCTTCTATGTAGTTGTCTCATAAGTCTTAGTAATTATAATAAAAAAATTCTTAATGGAAACTTCTATTATAACTGTCCAACTTGGGAAACTTCTTATTTCATTCAGACTGGTAAGCGATTTATCATTTGAGTACTGCCTCTACCTTGGCATGAATCTGTCTTAACATCTTCTATCGACACTATATGTCCAAGAATTATTTCTTCTTCACTCGAACTTGCTCTTCTGAACTTGGCATCTAGTTTCTCGACTCTAAGTATTTCTAGTATTATTCGTATGTGTTCTTTGTGTTCATCCTCATTCTTAGGGTAACCTGAAATTGTCAGTTGATAAATACTAAAATGAATTCTTTTCTAAGTCTAGGTGGAAAAATTCTATTCATGTGGTTCATGAATACTACGGAGCACTAGCCAACTAACGGCATAACTAAGTATTTGTAGTAGTTTTATCTGGTTTGAAAGAGAATTTTTGGGCATATCACCAGTTTATCCTTTAACTAAAAAATGCCTAGACCTTAAGTCTATCCTCACAATTGTACTTGTTCCCTTTTTAAGTTTATCAGGGGTCTTCTATTCTCGTTAAAGGATACTTACTCTTAAGGGTTATCTCTATTTAACTTTTGACAAGCCTATATACCTTCTTGCAGAATCATCTTTCTTTGATGATGAACATCTAAAATATTTTCCATGGTGAAAACGTTTGTCTAAAGGAATCGTCATCTAACAACTCTTGCAGTTGGATCTTAAGCTCCTCTAACTCCTTTGATACCATTCTACATAAAACCTTTAATTTGGGAGCTACTTGTAGTTCTAAGTCGATCGTGAAACCCACGCATCAATCTGGTGATAAATCAGATAATATTTCATATAATTCTGTAGGTTCTCTATTTAGGATTTTTTTTTAAAGAGATTTTTCTCTCGTTGTCGAGAATCGTGGTAATTCTCAAACAACTAGTCTTTTCCTAAATTTATATATATAGTGCATTTTATTACTTCCCAATCGATTGCTTAATGAAACTAAGGGGTTAACTCTCTAAGGTCATCAATACTCCCTAAAGCGTAGTTGTTCTGATTTCAAGATTAGAGCGTTCTAGTCTTAGTCCTATAGTGCCAGAGGGTACTAGTCAAATGAATATAACGCTTTAGTATAGTTAAAAGGTACTGGAAAACTGGTGTAAAGTTCTAGTCTGGGTCAACAATTTTGACAGGGTAAATTTTTATTTTTTAAGGTTCGTCCGATACCTGTCAGATCTCCCTTTCTTTCATTAAGCCTTTCCTGCCTAAACATGTATGCATTCGCATTCTGTTGTGATTGCATCAGTTGTGGCTGTAACTGGACTTGAATGGTATTTAATGGTTGAAGCTGGCCGTACTGATTTGGTTTTGCCATCCGGAGCAGCAGTCGGACAACTCCTCCTTATATGCCCCGTCTGCCCACAATTAAAACATTTATCCAGTGTTTGCCAAACACGCACCCTCATGCTTCTTACCACATCTAGAACAAGTAGAAAATTCTCGTTTATGTTCTACTGCTTGCCACGGCTCAGGACAATCCCTCTTAACATGCCCCTTACGTCCACAGTTGAAGCAAACACTAGTTTTTGCTAAATAAACACCAGGGTGTTCCTTATTACACTTAGGGTAATCTGGATTAGTGATTTTTTCCTTAGTTACTGTTCCTTGGCTGCCCTTGCAGCTGTCCTAGTAGATGGTTTCTCTTGCCTTGACCGGATTGTTCATTTTTCTGCAGCTTACTCTTTTGTCCTACTTTTTTTCCATAGTTACTTCATTTCCTGGCTGGTGGAAACCTTGCCTAGTCCTATTCTGTTTCCCTTAACTGTTGTGGCGCTGGTAGCACTCACTGCTACTTCCTTCCCATTTCCTTTTTCCCTTATGGTTAACCTTTTTGTTGGGAAGATTTTGGATTGAGGTCTGGTTTGGTGCCGGTGTGGGCAATACTATCTTTTCCTTACTAGGCACTACTGCCTCTATTTCTCGAACTCGTTCCAGTAATTCGGCATAACTTAATCCCCCCTGTCTGGCTACTGCTATTCCCAGTTCATACTTAAGTTCTCCCTGAAGCTTTCTGGCTATTTCCTCCTTAGTCTCGTCTTGATTGGATACATACTTTTCATAATACGCCTTCCTAAAACCATTCCAGGTGGTTAGAGCCGCTTGTTCTACCGGTATAATTCTCTGGCTAGTCTTCCACCAATATTTAGCTGGTCCTGATAGCTGATACCCAGCACATGCTAGGCGCTCTTCATCACTAAGTCTAATTGGTTCAAAGATTCTCTCTATAGTATGTATCCATTGCTCGGCCTCACTTGGTTTACCAGATCCATCAAAATATGGTGGTTTACTTCCGAAGAATAAATCCTCAATGCTATGACGTTGAGGAGATAGGGGAAGTGAAAAGATTTTTGGGTGTTTTTGTCTTTCCTCTCTTATACGTTGTTCTTGACCTCTATCAGACTCTCTAGGACTATCTGGTCCTCTTCGATCGTTAACAACTCTCAGCGACATTTTTAAGACTGTAAGCTACAAAATTTTTCTCATTAACACTTGTTTTAAGCCTTCATTTTCTCACTAACCTCTTTCTTTTCCCACTTAATACTTTTACGTAAACGAGAATAACAAAGTAACTTTGACTCTATTTCTTTCAACTTTTAACCTCCAAGGTTGAATTAAACTCTCGTTACACGAGTTTTGTTTAACATTCTGGTTTAGTTATACGATTCATATGAAACTTCTTGTGACTAAAACCCTCTAATGGGTCATGTATATTATATATATACATCAAAAGATTATGTTAGTTTTGCCTTTAACAAGGACTTATACTAATTAGACTACAACGAGTCTAAGCTAGGCTAATTGCCTAAGCGTACAGAATGTACTAACATATTGCATTACCGTACTACTAGAAGTACTAGAACGGAAACGATTCATAAAATTTCGTATCCGATGGAGTACTACAAAACTATCTAGTTACTGATCCGACTATGTACAACAAAGGCTACTATACTACTATGCATTTCTGACGCCTTGCTTAACAAACTACGGTCGAGTCACTAATGCCCACCATGGCCTAATCCTCCTCGGGGTCCTTGTCCGGATTCTCATCCGAATCTTCATTAGTGTCCTCTTCCGGATCCTCATCCGGGTCCTCATCGTCTGACTCTGAACCGAAAGCAAACTGGAGTGCCTCGTCAACCCTCAAAGTAGTGCCATCCGCAAGTGTAAGTGATGGTGGTGCAGGCACATCTGAAACTGTCATCTCTGAATCTGAAACCGGGTAGTCCCAGCAGGTCGCTGAGGCCCGCTTCTTCAGAGGCAGCAGGTGGTCGGGAAGTGAACAGGACTCATACTTCTCTCTAGAATGGATTCCTGGACGGTCCTGCCTCAAACTCAGCCCGAACCCTGGCCAACTCCGTGCAAATCTCATCAAGGGGTCTATAAGATGATGGAAACTGTAATAGGGCAGCTGTGTCTAAATACTCTGGTCCTGACTGAAATGGTCCCTGAACTCTCATAGAAGGCTCATGCTGAAAAGGGGAGGGTAACCCTAGGCCATCCGCTGTCTCTGTAACTAACTCTTTTGTGTCCACACTAGGTACCATCATTGAAGGGATCTCCAACTGTGCGATCATCTCTGGACCTATCTCATCATGCTCTGACTCTGAATCTGCCAGAAAGTGAGTATAGGGAGGATGCGCCTGAACTGGGTATGATGCTATATGTCTACTCTCGAAGAAACGCCTGTGTACCTCTAAAGTGAATCCATTGTAATTACCTGTTGGCTCTATATCGTCGTCAAACATCCCAAGGTAATACCATGCCGTGTCGTGTGCCCAACCACGCCATTCCTCTGGTAGACAGCTAACCAAGTCAAGTATAGCCCGACTCTCTGGAATAGTATTGCCGGACTGGATAATAAACTGACGAGAAGTAACTAATCCTCTGTCCTACGTCGTGTCTCGGGTTTGCCTCAAAATCTCTATACCTATCTAATAACTGATCTGCCCAAGTACGCTGCGGCGGGAATTGATTCTCTTAAGCCATGTTACTATTGGAAGTCATCCTACAAAGTATTTTAAGAAACACGGATCAGTAACAGTAAGATGATACCTTATCTTACGGAAAATCTTAAATTACAAAATGAATACTCCTTATTCAATTGTAATATTACCTCACTTAATCTAACAACTTATCTTAGACATCTAGCAAATTTTTACAGAAAATTGCTCTCGTACTCACAATATATATAAATAAAATTTCAAGGTTTTATTCTCATTTCTTATCTCATTCTTTTAATTTCTTACTTTAATTCCTTATTTTCTTTCATTAATCCGTATCTCTTTCTCAAGAAAAAATTTCTTATCGATTCTCTAAAACAAGGCACGTATACTTTGTTCATGTTACTTATGCAAAAGTAACATTCATTTACAAAAGAACTTGTCGTTTACTAATCATAATACTCATACGTGTCGTATTCTTTGTTCAAGGACGAAGTATTAAAATTATAAATTCCCAACGGAGAAATGGAATATATCATAAGGATATTTTTTTTTAGAATAAGTTCTAGTTGTCAACGCTAAAATCGAGCGATTGTTAGGAAATTTAATCAAGCTTTGCACTTGACTCCTAATAGTAAAACAATTTTCTTTGCAAAGTTCGAACAAGGCGAGCACTATAAAAAGGAACGAAAAAGAAAAGGAACGACGTCGTTACACGTTACTTATGCGTAAATAACATTTGTCTCTTTAACCCACTTATACCATACTAAAAAGGTTTTACTAGCAGGGCATAAGACCCATATTACTGAGTTTCTTATTATGTGGGTTGATCAAGTCCACATAACAGTCCCCCAATCACATGGAACTTCTGTCTCGCTCTATTGATTACTTCATACAGATTTTACTTTTCTAAATCGAGCAGCAATTTCTCAAATTGCACACTCAACTACTTCTTAAAAAAAAAACTCTGGAAACTCTCTAATTTAACTTGGAATACTCAATCTTCTAAAGGAAGATACAATTTTAAGCTACTCGAATACTTGAACGGCTCCTAATAAATAAAACAAAGTCATCTCCAAGAGGCTTTGTTCATGCCCTTATAACTAAAGTGACATTCGGCTCTTCCGTATATTTCAATTTAACCTTCTTGTTTCAACCTTTTCTCAGATAATTTGGAGTCCCGTTTTTCTCACACGTCTATATGTTTCTTTTATTTCTTTCGTACATATTTACTTTATTTTAACATTATTTATTTCATTTCCCTCGAAGGAAATTCTTATCGGGTTGTAAAACAAAGATCGACTTTGCCGAGTCTTTATTCATGTCACTAAGCGCACGTGACATTCATCAGAGGAAGTCCTTCTCGCGTTAGGGATCTCCTTTAAAAATCATTTGAAATAACGTTTCTTAAAAACGTCTAAGTCCTCGAAGAACCGGAAAGTTCTTAGGTTTCAAGTCTACGTTCTCATCGGACCGGGAAAAATCCCTAAAATCCAACTGTATTCTTGTGTCCGAAATTTTTCAAAAAAAGAAATTATTGCGCAAATAATCACATAAGATAGTACTTGTACTATCATTCAATCACATAAAGTATAAAAATTTTACTTCCATAAAATTCTTAATTTCGGAACACAACTCATTCTCATTCTAAATTTTTTTGAATACTTGCTCATAAATTCCTTTTTTTTTTTTAAAAGAAATCTCATTATAAAATTCTTTCACTTTTCCTTGTTGAGTCGACGTAGCGGGCGGTTGAGTTGACATCTATGTTCTCAATCTTAGCTTTAGAGTTTAACTCTTATCTTATACTTGGAAAGACAACTCTGATCCAGAGTGTACACAAATATCGTGTCTTATGACTCGAAAGAAGACTCGATATAGAGTTCAAACGAATACTCTATATTACTACTCGAAGGAAGACTTGTATATATACATCACTTTATGATATTACTTATACTAGAAAGAATGACTCACACTAACTCATACTAGAAGATTGGCTCAGAAGCAGAGCAGAAAACGAACACTGCTCTGATACCACTCTGTCACAGCCCCAAATTCCGAGGGACGGCAGAAGCCGGGGTGCGACTGGGGTTGGATTAAAGAAGCGGGGAAGAAGGGGGCTAACTGACTAAACATTCATGAAAAACATTGATAAACCATGAACAAGACTTTAATATAGATAAGAAAGAGTTAATCCCTAAGGATTACTCGGCAAAAGTGCAAAAGAAGCTAGGTTCATATTCACAGACTTAGACTACTGAGAATTTTTTCAAAGGTACATCTCAAAAGATTCAGAGTTCTGCAGCGGAAGAGTTCTAACTAAAGCAACCTATCTTTCAACTCAACATCAACCGTCGCCGCTCACCGTCGCTTCAACCTGCACATTTAGAAAACAATGCAGGGCTAAGTACAACGTACTTAGTGGGCACGATGCCGAAATCATAATCATAAGCATAAATAATCTGGCATTTTATAACCGTAGCGCATCGGGGTTTTTTTGAAAAGGCCCGTGCCTACTAAACATTTTCTGACTGATTTGTATAAAGCAGCTTGCGCAAACATTTTTAGAGTATGTTATGTTCAATCTTGACCCAAACTAATTCACCGTGGCTGGTACCCCTCAACAGGATATCACATACACCACAGGTTACAAAGTGCACTAACTCTGGAAAGCACTTAGCAGCTAACTCAGAGCCGATCGTTAGTTAACCTAGTTAGATTAACTCTAAAAGTCTGGAAAACCCGAAGGTTAACTCAGAAATCTGGAAAACACGAATGTTAACTCAGATAGGTACAAGAGAACTCACATAAAATAGTTGAAACAGTTTATGCCAAGATATCAACTTAGGCGATTTACTTTATAGCTCATTTCATGACTTATGAAAGTTCTCATTTATTACTTCTTTAATGAAAGGATAAAATATATGATCTCGACTGGTTTTCATCACTCAAGGTCCTATACTTGACTCTAGGGTCAGTAGGTAGATGTTCGATAGATAAAAACGGCTTAAACGATTGAAAGAAACTAAGTTGTGAACTAAACAACTTAGAAAACAAGAAACTGAAAATTTACTGTACAGTCCAGTAACTCTGAAGGCTGTCCAGAACAGAGGGCTTGGAAACAGGGGGTGAGCCCTGTACCATTAGAAAGCTTTGGAAGTCTAGATCGCGCTCCAATTTACGGATCACAAATCCGATAAACGAGCTGGAAGTTATAACAGTTTCCGGCGAGGGTCGCAAAACATCCGTAGAAACCCTAATTGATTGATAAGTTCGCCGTATAACGTTTTAGGTTCGTTTAAATTCTCGTATTCAACTTTTTTTAGAAACTGGACTCTCAAGGCAGTCATCACGTACCTCTGTACGTGATAAACTCCTTCTCAACTTGCTCAAAGGCATGACGTTCTAACGTCGGATTTCAACTAACAAGTACTATACCAATCAAAGAAATCCAAACGCGTTCTAGTTCTCGATTACAACTATTACCTATATTATATCAACTCGGATGCTTATGATGTCAACTAGAAAGTTGTTCTAAATTTCATTATAAACAATAATATCAAGTTAGAATTTTCATCCGACTTCCCGATTATTAGTTACAACTAGATATTCGTCTCTTACGCGATTTCCAAAAGTCGTCGGTTTTCGTTCAAATTTTACGACGTTAAACTACGTATAATGTGAACCGTTTTTATACATGCAAACACATCTTAACATCTTTATAACTCAGTTTATATAGTGATCTTTGCCTCTTATACTTCATTAAACTTTTTTAGAAAATTTCCAATTAACTTCTATTATCAACTAATATGATTTGCAACATAATCAACTAACAATCATCACTTAATATCAAACATGTATCAACTCCTATTTATTCTATAAATTTATGGTTTTATATAGATGTTAAGGGGTTGATTTTCGTCTCTAATTAACATCACTTATTCACTAATCAAACTATTATAACAACTATTAATCACTTGCAATTCCAAAAACAACTAACATGCAAAAACCCCTAATTTATAATTCAAACCCTAATTGAATTTCATAATAACATAGGGCTTTCAATCCCTTTTCATTCCAAACACTAATTAAGCATCTACTAAACATGAATCCATGATCAAAAGAAGAAAATTAGAAATTCTATCATTTTCCCAAAAAATTCTGCATTAACATATATGTTAGGATTCTTGGTTTTGATCCATTTTAATCTCCAATTATCATATTTAATACATCCAATTACATTGTTCTAAGCTCAAATCATCTATCCCATAACCTTAAAATTTCGAACAAGATGGAAAAGAGAAGAAAAAAGAAAACTAAATGGATAGAAATGGAGAGGAGATCATTACCTAGAGAATTAACAAAGGATGTGTAGAGTTTTGTTGGATGAATTGTGACTTGTATGAACTCTTCAAGCTTTGAAGGTGTTCTTCAATGGTGGATAGAGGTGGAGAATATGAAGATGATGAAGAATGGAGTGGTGCAGCCGAAAAAAGAGAGAGAAATGGGATGAAAATGATTTTTGTTCAAGTTTTGGTTATGATGAATAGTTTGAAAGTTGTATAAAGTGTAGACTTGGTGTCACTTAATTACACAAGTCAATATGCATGTTTGCCACTCATGAGGTGAGGTGTCGGCTGCATGGAGGTGGTTTAAAGGGTTACGGGATTTTTCCGGCGCGATCCGACGTTACGGGAAAACGAACGACGAAAAACGTTGTTCGGTACAAAAATCGTCGCGATTCGATTTGACTTGAAAATTCTAGTGTATGAACTTAATTATAAAATAAATTTATAAAATTTATTTTGACAAAAACTCGGGACAACAAGTCCGAGTTTCAGTCCGGAAAAACGTAAAAACAAACTTTCTCGGCGTGTTCGTATTGCGATTTTGTAAACGTAAAATTAAACGGTTTTCCGTTCTTAGTTTACAAACTAAGAATTTTTCAGTACGCTCTAACCCCTAAATACAAGTAGTCCGTCTAGCATGACTCCCTGTAATTTATTTTTAATAACGGATTCGACCGTTAGTCCTTAGAATTCAAAAATTATAAACTTAGGCAGTGCAAAGCCATTTATTTAATTAACTTTAAACTGTTAGAACGTAAGGATTTACGGGGCATTACACTCTTTATAGTTTTACTTTGAATGAGTTTGAATGTAATACCCCGGAAAATCCTTACGATCTTAAAAATTTAAAGTTAATAATAAAAATGGCTTTGCACGCCTAAGTTTACAATTTGAAATTCTAAGACTAACGGTGAAATCCGTTTCCGAAAATAGATTACGGAAGTCAGTTAGATGACTACTTTATTTAGGGTTAGCGCGTACGAAAAATTTTTAGTTCTTGAACTCAGAACGGAAAACCGTCTGATTTTTACATTCACGAAATCGCGATACGAACTCGCCCGAGAAAGTTCGTTTTTATGATTTTCAGGACGAAACTCGGACTGTGTCGTCCCGAGTTTTTGTCGGAAATAAAAGTTTAAATATTATTTTCCGATTAAGTTTAATACGTTAGAATTTTTGGTCGAATCGGAATGTGACGATTTTTTGCCAAGCTACAATTTTTCGTCGTTCGATTTCCGTAACGTCGTATCGCGCCGGAAAAGCACGTAATTTCTCTCTTTCTCTCCCTCATGACCGACATGGTCACTCTCTCACTAGCATAGATATTTTCTTTTTTTTTATCCTAAGTATTTGTGACACCTAATGCTATTAATATTCCTACTTTACACATATTACCCTAAAGTAATATCTAAATACACAAATTAGTCATCACCATCCTCACTCTCCCTCCCCAAAAAAAATCGGCAGCCTCACCCCTCTCTCCCATCTTTCATTTTCTCCATTGTTGAAGATCAAGTTCTTGAGCAAGAAGTTTCATTCAATTCTCCATCCAACCATCGATTTCTATTCCTTCCTTTAGTAAAACTCAAGGTAATCTTCTCCTCTATATTTCTATCATACCAAATCTTTTTCTTTTTAATTCTCTTTTGGATCGAAATTTAGGAGTGATGAAATTAGATGTTTGATCTTCGATTAGTGTAATTAGATGTGTTTAGATATGAATTCTAGGGTTAAAATTGAAAGAAATCAAGAGCCCTAAAACCCATGGTATTACCGAAAATTTGGGGCAAACATGTAGGATGATTGAATTCTTAAATTGATGTTATAATCATGCTTAGGAGGTGTTCGATTGAGGATTAAAACAAAAAGAAATCAAAGCCCCCAAGTATGATGAAACCGAGTCTAGGGTTTAGGGTTTTTATTTGGGGATTTTCAATTTCATGTTGCAATTAGACTTGAATTGATTAATTAATGATATGGTAGTATGATAATGGGATAAATGATGTTAATTGATGAAGAAAAACACCCTCTTTAATTGTGTGATAATACCGAAAATTTTGAAGGATTTAGGGGTTTGCATGTAGTTGAATTAGTTGAGGATTGGTTGATGAAATAATGATGTTGATAATATTAATTGATGTTATGAATTTATTTGGAATTTTCTAAAAATAATTTGTGAGTCGTAAGAGACAAAGAAGTCGATTTAAGTTGAGATGCGCTAACTGGAAAGCGACAAAGCAGTCTCGAGTAAACATCTCCTGGGAAAGCCCCACGACCTGGAAAAGCTGTTCACCCTCAGAAACCAGTAAAATGATATGAAGTGATGATATGCATGAAAATGAATCTCATTAGATGTTGTTTGTTGACGTAAAATTTGAACGAAATCCGATAACTTTTGAAATCTCGTAAGAGACGAACAAGTAGTCGTAATTAATAACCGAGAAGTTGAGTAAGAATTCTAACTTGATAATATTGTTTATTATGGACTAAGGTACGACTTTGTAGTTGACAATGTGAGCTTTCGAATTGTTTAATGATGAGTTGTAGTTATAGTCGAGAACTAGAATGAGAAATTGTTAACTTGATTTTGGTTTAGTACTTATTAGTTGAAAGCCGATGTTTAGAACGTCGTGCTATTGGTCGAGTTTTGAAAAGGAGTTCATCACGTACGGGAGTACGTGTTGACTGCCTTGGGAGTCAAGTTTCTTAAGAAATCAAATACGAGAACTTAGAACGAACCTAAGAAGTTATACGTCGATTCTATCGAGCAACTAGGGTTAGCGCGGCAGTTTTGCGACCCTTGCCGGAAACTGTAATATCTCTTAGCTCGTTTATCGGATTTGACATCTGTAAATTGGAGCGTAAACTAGACTTCCCGAGCTTTCCAATGGTACAGTGCTCATCTCCTGTTTCCAGTTCCCCTGTTCTGGGCAGTCCCCAGAGTTACTGTAATGTGCAGTGATTTTTCAGAATTCATTCTTCTAAGTTGTTTCGTTCGCAACTTAGTTTCTTTCGATCATTTAAGCCGCAATAACTTGACGACTATCTTCCTACTGACCTCAGTGTCAAGTATGGAGCCTTGAGTGCTAAACGAGACGAGTTAGTATCTCGTATCCGTTAAAGTAAAGAAATTTAGTTAAGCGTGAAAATGCCTAAATTGTCTAAAGTACTAAAACTTAATTTCCTAAGTTGATTTCCTTTCCAACTTAGTTCCTTTTGATCTTTTAAGTCGTAATGAGCTAACGACTACCCTCTCTACCGACCTAAGAGTCGAGTATGAGACCTCCGAGTTCTAATCGAGTTTTGTTCGAGTTTTGTTCCCGTTTAATTAAAATGAAACTAGTAGCGTGCAATTGCCTAAAGAAATGAAACGACTAAAACCTATTTCGATTTTCAATGATCGATTATCTTTTACGACCCGATTTTAAGTGTTATTATTTTACGATGAAGGAGGAAGCCAGCAGTAAGGAAAGGACGGAAGATCAGGAGATCGGAAGCTAGTACTTTTATATATGGAATAAAATGAGCATTGCTCGAAAACCCTTTTCTTTATCGCTTTGATATCTGTGTTTTCAAAGTGATAATTATGGCATGAACTGTTTTATGTTTTATGCGAGTTCTCTTGTACCTATCTGAGATAACATTCGTGTCTTCCAAATTTAGAATTAATCTAACTAGGTTAACTAACGATCGGCTCTGAGTTAGCTACTAAGTGCTTTCCAGAGTTAGTGCACTTTGTAACCTGTGGTGTATGTGATATCCTGTTGAGGGGTACCAGCCACAGTGAATGAGAATTGGTTAAGATTTGAACGTAGCATACCAGAAAATACTCGGCCGAGTAAATTGTGAAAATCAGTCAGAAAATGTTTAGTAGACACGGGCCCCTTTTAATAAAACCCCCGATGTACTACAAATTATGAAATGCCAAATTATCTATACCTATGATTATGTTTTCGGCATCGTGCCCACTAAGTACTTTTGTACTTAGCCCTGCATTGTTTTCTAAATGTGCAGGTTGAAGCGACGATAGCGGCGGTGGTTGAAGTTGAGTTGAGAAGATAGGATGCTTTAGCTTATGACTTACTTCCGCTGCAAAACTCTAAGTCTTTTGAGAATATGTATATTGAACAAATCACTGTAGTATAAGTCTGTAATCTTGAACTTAGTTACTATCGTGTACTTTTGTCGAGTAATCCTTCGCGATTAACTCTTCCTTTATATTAGTAAAGTCTTGTTCAGCGAATGTATGTTGTCTTTTATGTATGTTTAGTCAGTTAGCCCCCTTCTTCCCCGCTTTTTTAATCCAACCCCAGTGGCACCCTGGCTTCTGCCGTCCCTCGGGATTTGGGGCTGTGTCATTGAAGGCCCACACCTGTGGTCCATGTTAATTGTATAATTCTTTTTAAAAAGCTAGATCTGTTAGAAATTGTTTATTATTTGTATGTAAGCTGCACGTTTTGCATACTTATTTGAAAATTACAACTTTAGCAAAAGGTAGAGGATGGAGACTTGTTTGAAAATGACGTTTTGTTCTGTGGAGGATGAGATTTTTTTTTTGTTACTGAACAAATTACAGAAGTTAAGTCTGTTGATCCACGGATGGGCTTCATATCACCGTCATTTTTTATTAGTATCTTGTACTACGTACTTTTTTGTTGTTATTGATTTGTGGTGATATTATGTTCTTATGATTATGTTTCTTGTACAACAGAAGGAACTGTACGACTTGTGGCAGCATTATAACAGTGAGGAGACGATGACACAGTTTAACCAAGACGAAGATGAAGCAATTTCTGTGTCACACTTGTTCAAGCTGGCACAGTATGTCCATGCTGAAAAACCTGGTTGGAAAAATCAAAAAGAGTGGTGGGAATATGATCGGGTAATTTTTTATTGAGCTTAACATAGAGCTTATTTAAAATAGTGATTATACTATGATTTAATATTAATTTTGCAAGAATAATATACACATAAATCACCAATAAGTAAACAACTAGGGATCAAACAATGAGTAGGTTATTATTAATTAGATGAAAACTGGTATAATACGATATGACTGGACATAAATTTGATACTATTTTGTTAGTGCTAGATATAGGAGTAACAAAATTTCTTCATGGACAGTGTATGGACATAAATTTGATACTATTTAGTTTTTTTGATAGTCATTGTTAAGAACAACTTCTAAGCTCATGTATATTGTATGTTGGCACAACTTGTTATTGTATACCATGGTCTTTACGGATGGGCCGCATTGGAGATCGAATCCCCACGCACAACTTGATCATATACGATTCCAAGTCACACAAGTTTGATGCAGATGATATGAAGGAATCCTCCAAGATTTTGACGGCTCTCTCGCGATGGCTGCCACAGGTTTTGACTTACAGTGGATTCTAGTGCACGCGAAGATTTGAGCAGCGTCCCAACTTGGAACATCACGCACATTGAGAAAACCACAATGACAATAAGAAATACAAAACAGACTTTCAAAACAGGTGGCTACGCGCTAAGGACTGTGGAGTCAATAATGGAGAGATCCTTCCCACCAAGTTTCATTAAGAAGGACATGGTGGACTATAGGAAGGCTGTTGCACTCAGAATTTTCAAGTACAACACGGATGGAGGTACGCAAGCTGGCAAGTCGACATAGCGCATGTTTTTAGTTGTTGGATGTTGAAAAAACAATTTATCTATGTGGTGGTTTCATGTAGTTGGATTTTTGAACTTAATATTTTCTGTCTTACAAGTTGATTTTTGAACTTAATATTTTCAGGATTTAGTATGTGAATGCCATTTTGTAATCTAGCAGGATATGCATATTTAGAGTTTTTTGGGGTACTTGTTTGCTTATTTTGTGAATGCACAAAATATTAATTTTGTGAGTGAACAAAGATTTTGTAATATTTGTTATTACACAAAAAAAAATTAATTTTTTAAAGTAACGACATAGAAAAATAATACTTTAGTTGAGCTTCAAGAAAAATATTAAATGATTTGTTGTCACTAAACAAAAACACAAAACTTGTTTGACAGTTGTTTTGTTACTACAAAAAAAAAATATAATGTTTTTATGTGACTACACAAAAACCCAAATTTTTTTGGCATTTGTTTTATTAGTATAGAAAACAGTTAATTTAATTTTATAAAGTAAGGACATAGAAAAATAATACTTTATTTATGAATCAAGAAAAATATATAAGTCTTTTTTTTTAGTACACAAAAGTATGTTTTATTGATTTTATGACTCGTTAAAAATGTTATATGTTACTTGTGACTACACAAAAACAAAAAACTTTTTTGACAGTTGTTTTGTTACTAAACAAAACAACATAAAATTTTTGTACTCCACAAAAATATTATAAGTTATTATAAAACTACACTAATACTTGACACTTGTCATGTTATTACAAAAATAATTTTTTTTTTAAAGTAACGACATACAAAAAGAATACTTTATTTATGACTCTAGAAAAATATTATAAGTCTTTTTGTGAGTACACAAAATTATGTTTTATTTATTTTGTGACTCCAAAAATATATTATGTGTTTTTTCTGACTACACAAAATCAAAAAATTTTTTGGACAGTTGTTTTATTACTACACAAAAAATATTAATTTTTTTTACTCCACAAAAATAGTATAGTTTTTTTTCATGACTCGACAAAAACTTCAAAATTTTTTCTTGTTATCACGTACGAAAAGAGAAATTTCTTCGTGATTCAAAATAACTATAATTATTTTTTGATGACTGCACAAAATATTATTTTTGTGAGCCAACAAAGATTTGGTATTTTTGCAATAGGTGACATTTGTTCTATTATTACAAAAATAAATTTAAGTATTTAAAATAACAACATAGAAAAAGAATACTTAATTTATCACTCCAAAATAATAATATAATTTTTTTTTGTGAGTACACAAAAGTATGTTTTATTTATTTTGTGACTCCAAAAAAATGTTATGTGTTTTTTCCTGACTACAGAAAAACACAATTTTTTTTGGACATTTGTTTTGTTACTACACAAAAAAAAATTGTTTTTTTTTACTCCACAAAAATATTATATTTTTTTTTCATGACTCGACAAAAACTTCCAATTTTTTTCTAGTTATCACGTACGAAAAGAGAAACTTCTTCATGATTCAAAATAACTATAATTATTTTTTGATGACTGCACAAAATATTATTTTTGTAAGTCAACAAAGATTTGGTATTTTTGTAATACGTGACATTTGTTCTATTGTTACAAAAATAAATTTAAGTTTTTAAAATAACAACATAGAAAAAGAATACTTAATTTATCACTCCTAAAGAATATTATAAGTTTTTTTGTGAGTACACAAAAGTATGTTTAATTTATTTTGTGACTCCAAAAAAATGTTAAGTGTTTTTTCTGACTACACAAAATCGAAAAATTTTTTGGACAGTTGTTTTATTACTACACAAAAAATATTAATTTTTTTTACTCCACAAAAATAGTATAGTTTTTTTTCATGACTCGACAAAAACTTCAAACTTTTTTCTAGTTATCACGTACGAAAAGAGAAATTTCTTCGTGATTCAAAATAACTATAATTATTTTTTGATGACTGCACAAAATATTATTTTTGTGAGTCAACAAAGATTTGGTATTTTTGTAATACGTGACATTTGTTCTGTTATTACAAAAATAAATTTAAGTTTTTAAAATAACAACATAGAAAAAGAATACTTAATTTATCACACCTAAAGAATATTATAAGTTTTTTTGTGAGTACACAAAAGTATGTTTAATTTATTGTCACAGCCCCAAATCCCGAGGGACAGCCGAAGCCGGGGTGCGACTAGGGTTGGATTAAAGAAGCGGGGAAGAAGGGGGCTGACTAACCCAACATACATAAAAGACAACATACATTCAATGAACAAGACTTTACTAATATAAAGGAAGAGTTAATCACGGAGGATTACTCGACAAAAGTACTCAAAAGTATCTAAGTTCGAGTTTACAGGCTTATACTACAGTGGTTCATCAAAATGTACATGTTCTCACAAAGTCTAGAGTTTTGCAGCGGAAGTAAGTCATAAACTGAAGCAATCCTACTTCTCAACTCAACTTCAACCACCGCCGCTCTCGTCGCTTCAACCTGGACATTTAGAAAACACATGCAGGGCTAAGTACGAAGGTACTTAGTGGGCACGATGCCGAAAACATAACATAAGTAAAGATAAATATGGCATTTCATAATTTGTAGCACATCGGGGGTTTTATTAAAAAGGGCCCGTGTCTACTAAACATTTTCTAACTTGTTTTCACAATTTACTCGGCCGAGCATTTTCTGGTATGTTACGTTCAATCTTGACCAAATTCTCATTCACCGTGGCTGGTACCCCTCAACAGGGTATCACATACACCACAGGTTACAAAGTGCATTAACTCTGGAAAGCACTTAGCAGCTAACTCAGAGCCGATCGTTAGTTAACCTATTTAGATTAACTCTAAATCTGGAAAACACGAATGTTAACTCAGATAGGTACAAGAGAACTCACATAAAACATAAAACAGTTCATGCCATAATTATTTCTTTGAAAACACAGATATCAAAGCGATAAAGAAAGGTTTTCCGAGCATTTGCTCGTTTTATTTTATATGTAAAAGCCCACCTTAGTGTTTACAGAACTATGTACTAGCTTCCGATCTCCTAATCTTCCGTCCTTTCCTTACTGCTGGCTTTCTCCTTCATCGTAAAATAATAACACTTTAAAATCGGTCGAAAAAGATAATCGAACATAGACAATCGAATTAGGATTTAGTCGTTTCATTTCTTTAGGCATTTGCACGCTACTAGTTTCATTTTAGTTAAACGGGAAACGAGACTTGAAAAAATCTCGTTTAGAACTCGAAAGGTCTCATACTCGACTCTTAGGTCAGTAGAGAAGGTACTCGTCAAGTTATTACAACTTAAACGATCGAAAGAAACTAAGTTGCGAAGAAAACAACTTAAGAAAATGAATCCTGAAAATCACTGCGCATTACAGTAACTCTGGGGACTGCCCAGAACAGAGGAATTTGAAACAGGGGATGAGCCCTGTACCACTAGAAAGCTTGGGAAATCTAGTTTACGCTCCAATTTACGGATCTCAAATCCGATAAACGAGCTAAAAGATATTACAGTTTCCGGGAAGGGTCGCAAAACTGCCGCGCTAGCCCTTAATTACGACTACTTGTTCGTCTCTTACGAGATTTCCAAAGTTATCGGATTCCGTTCATTTTCTACGTCATCAAACAACATCTAACATAGATCATTTTCATGCATATCATCACTTCATATCATTACTAAATCTCAACTTAGATTGAGTTCTTCGTCTCTTACGACTCACAATGAATTTTTAGAAAATTCCAAATAAATTCATAACAACATCTAATATCATTAACAACATTATTTCATCAACAAATCCTCAACTAAATCAACTACATGCAAACCTCTATTTTCTCATAAAATTTCGGTAATAACACATAATTAAAGAGGGTGATTTTCTTCCTCAAACATCATCATTTATCCCATTATCATACTACTATATCATCAATTAATCAATTCAAGTCTAATTGCAACATGAAATTGAAAATCCCCAATTCCAAAACCCTAGCCCTAGAACTCGGTTTCATTCATACTTGGGGGTTTTGATTTCTTTTTGTTTTAATCCTCAATCGAACACCTCCTAAGCATGATTACAACATCAATTGAAGAATTTCATCATCCCACACTATAGCCCTAAATTTTCGGTATTGAGGAGGAGTTAGGGTTCATGATTTTCTTCCAATTTTAATCCCTAAATTCATATCTAAACACATCTAATTACACTAATCGAAGATCAAACATCTAATTCATCCACCCCTAAGTTTCGATCCAAGTGAAAAAAAGAAAAGAAATGGATTTGGATTGGATGGATCAAGAGAGGAGACAAATACCTTGAAGATTAATGAAGGAAGAATTAGGATTCGATGGAGGATGAAGAACTTGTGCGAAATCCTTGCTCCAAGAACTTGATATCTTCAATGGAGATGGAAGAAAATGGAAGAGTGAGTAATGTATGTGTGTGTAGTCGGTTTTGGGAGGGAGGGAGATAAGAAAGATGACTTCTTAATTTGATTTAATTAATTAACTACAATAGGTGTAAAGTTAGATAATATCTATAGTTAGTCATAGGTAAAAATACTATATAAAATCAAAATATCAAGGTTAAAGAGAGAGTGCAATGTCGGCCAAGAGAGGGAAAAGAAGAAATTTACGCGCTTTTCCGACGCGATACGACGTTACGGAAATCGAACGACGAAAAACGTAGCTCAGCACAAAATCGTCACATTCCGATTCGACCAAAAATTCTAACGTATAAAACTTAATTGGAAAATAATATTTAAAATTTTAATTCCGACAAAAACTCGGGACGACACAGTCCGAGTTTCGTCCGGAAAATCATAAAAACGAACTTTCTCGGGCGAGTTCGTATCGCGATTTCGTGAATGTAAAAATCAGACGGTTTTCCGTTCTGAGATCCAGAACTAAATATTTTTCGTAGGCGATAACCCTAAATACAGTAGTCGTCTAACCGACTTTCGTAATTTATTTTCGGAAACGGATTTCATCGTTAGTCTTAGAATTCAAAAACGTAAACTTAGGCGTGCAAAGCCACTTTTATTATTAACTTTAAATTTTCAAGATCGTACGGAAATTCTAGGGTATTACATTTATTTTGTGACTCCAAAAAAATGTTAAGTGTTTTTTCTGACTACACAAAATCGCAAAATTTTTTGGACAGTTGTTTTGTTACTACACAAAAAAATATTAATTTTTTTTACTCCACAAAAATAGTATAGTTTTTTTTCATGACTCGACAAAAACTTCAAACTTTTTTTCTAGTTATCACGTACGAAAAGAGAAATTTCTTCGTGATTCGAAATAACAATAATTATTTTTGGATGACTGCACAAAATATTATTTTTCTGAGTTGTAATACCCCAGGTTTTCCTTCGTCGCTTAAAATAAAAATTTTATAAGAAATTAAGACTTTGCACGCCTAAGCTCCTGATTTTTAATTCTAAGACCAACGGTGAAATCCGTTTTTAAAAATAATTTCCAGAAATCGGACGAACGAATACTGTATTAGGGTTTTCGCGGACGAAAACTTTTAAGTTCGAGAACTCAGATCGGGAAACCGTCTGATTTTTACATTCACGAAATTGCGATACAAGTTCACCCGAGAAAGTTCATTTTTATTATTTTCCGGACAAAATTCGGACTGTGATGTCCCGAATTTTTATTTAATTTTAAAGTTTAAAATATACTTTTTAAGTATATTATAATTATCGGATTTAATGGTCGAATCGGAATTCGACGATAACGAACCGAATACGTATTTTAATTGCTCGATTTTTATAACGTCGTCACGAGCCGGAAAATGCGGTATTTGGAGGATTTATTTTCTCCATGACCGACTTATATATATATGTACATTAGGATGTTAGATTTTTATATGGTATAACTTTATGACTCATCCTACTCTACATGCATTTTAAATATTATTAATGGACACCTATGTTAGTTACTATTCCATTAAACTAACTAATAACTCTCCCTTTCCCTCTCCTCACTCACGTGATACACACATACATACACATTCTCCATTTCTTTTTCATCCTCCATTAGAGAACAAGTTCTACAAGGAAATTTTCTTCAAAAGATCATCATCCATCCATCTAAATTCATTTCTATCTTCATATAAATTCAAGGTAATCCTCTCCTCTTTCATTCTATCCAAGTAAAATTTTAATCCTTTAATTTTCATGTTGACCGAAAATTATGGATTATTAGTAGGTTGATTTAATTATTAATTTGTTTGGATAATTGAGCTAGGGAGTGGTTTAATTGATGAATTATGCAAAGAAGGAATCATTCCCTAATTTCTAATGATGAATCAATTTAGGGGTTAGGGTTTGAGGCATTGAAATTCAATTAATGTTGTTGTAGGGTTAATCAATGGTTAATTCATGTTGTAGTGAGCTTAAGAAGGGATTTATGGATCGAATTAAGGAAGAAAATCATCCCTCCTATTAAATTTGTTATTACCGATTTTATGTGAGAAATTGGGGGTTCAATGAGGTTTGATCCTATTGATGTTATAATAGTGGATTAGTGTTATAATTGATGTTAGATGATTATATGATTTAATTGGAATTTTTCTAAAAATATAATGGAAATCGTAAGAGGCAAATGAATGAACGAAATTGTTGATAGAAATGTCGAATAAGGAAAATAATTAGAGATTAATGAATGTTATCGATAAGTGATCAAGTTCGTAGTTGACGACATGTTAATCCGAGTTATGAAATGATAGGTATTAATTGAAATCGAGATGTTAAGTTGTGAAACGAGAACTTGATTGGTATAGTAATTGTATAGTTCGAACGACGAGGTTTTGATCGTCGTATTTTATAACCGAGAATTGAAAAGGAGTTTACCACATATGGAAATATGTGTTGACTGCCTTGAGTCAGTAATTTCGTGTGAAAAACAGAGGATTATCATAAATCGAACCTAGGAAGCCGTGCGCCGAGTTATCGAGCCCTAGGGTTAAACTCGGACTGTTTTGCGACGTTTCACGGAAACTGTCATAACTCCTAGCTCGCTTAACGAAATCGAGATCCGTAAATTGGAGAGTAAACTAGACATCCGTGGCTTTCTTTTGGTATAGGGCACGTCCCCTGTTTCGAAATCCCCTGTTCTGCGTGATGGTTACTGACCTGTACAGTGAATTTCCAAAACTCATTTTCACAAGTTGAATTCTTTTCAACTTAACTCCTTAAGACCTTTTAAGTCGTTATGAGTTATCAACTACCATTATTAACCGACCTCAGTGTCGAGTAAGAAACCGAGCAAGTGCTAAACGAGACGTGTTCGAGTCTTGTTCCCGTTTAATTAAAGAAGTTAGTTTAACGTACAAATGCCTAAGAGCCTAAAAGACTTAACCGTTTCCGATTCTCTTTTTCTTTTAACGTCTCAACCGATTATTAAAATGTGTTTGTTTGCATTCGAAGAAGGAGGACGTCGAGGTTAGAAGACAGGACGGAAGATCAGAGACGGAAGCACGTGTTATAGTTTTGTAAACGAACGAGGTGGGCTTTTCGAAAGTGTATCAATTACTGCCTTATTTATATGCGAGCGTTGCTTCGAAGGTGTTTACGTTTTGCTTTAATAAATGAGTATTAAAGTATTTATATGAGAGCGTTGCTCGAAAGTGATTACGTATTGTTTTAATAAGTGAGTATTAAAGTTCTATCAGTACTTTAATGAATTGTTTATGTGAATTCTATTATGTCTTTCTGAGTTAGCCCTCAGGTGCTAACCAGAGTATTGGATTCTGAGATAGCCCTCAGGCTGCTATCCAGATAATTCCAACTAAACGATCAGATTCTGAGATAGCCCACAGGTGCTATCCAGAGGGACAGTTTATGAGTTAGCCCTCAGGTGCTTTCCAGATGATCGGATGTGAGTTTAAAACCCACAGTGTGTCATTTAGAAATTAAGTGTTCAGCAGTAAAGGTTTTATTCAAATGTTTATGAAATGACGCATAATTAAATCAATACTCTTGTGAGTTGTTTTCGGCAATGTGCCCACTAAGTACTTTTGTACTTAGCCCTGCATGTTTTTTTTTTAATGTGCAGGTTGAGTGACGAAGGCGGAGGAGGTTGAGGAAAGGTTGTAATTAAGGAAGTAAAGATTAATTGAGCCTCGATAACACATTTTATATGTGTTATCATTTCTACGTTTTTCCGCTGCCAATTCTGCAAACTAGTTTCAGTTAGTATATAACTTTAGAACTAAGTTTCATTCCTTGAACTTAGTCTCTTCTAAGAACAGTTATGTCGAGTGATCCTTCGTGATCAACTCTTTCTTTCATTAATTAAAGTCAGTTCTCTTATTTATGTAAATTCTTTCGGTTTAAGTTGTTATTACTTTAAACCTAGTTTTCCCTGTATACAGTTTGACGAGCGATCCTTCAAGATCGACTCTCTTTTATTCAAGTTCATCGTAATTAGTGTTAAGTTAATGTGTTTTATTCATTTATTCTCTTCTTTTCCGTTTCTTTAATCCAATCCCTAGTCGCACCCCGGCTTTGCCATCCTTCGGGAATTGGGGCTGTGACATGAGTAAACAAAGATTTGGTATTTTTGTACTACGTGACATTGGTTCTGTTTGGTGATCCCACAAAAAATATTAGTAATTTTTTTTTACTCCACAAAATCTTTATTTTGTGAGTCGACAAAGATTAGGAAATTTTGGGTAGTACACTAATATTTGACATTTGTTTTGTCACTATTTGAAAAAAATTAAATATTTTAAAGTATTAACATATAAAAAGAATACTTTATTTGTGATTCAACAAAAATATTATATGTTTTTTTTGTGAGAAGACAAAAATAGGGTTTTTTTATTTTCTCAGTGAACAAAAATGTTAAATTTTTTTTTCGCTACACAAAAATATGTTTTTTGGGTATGTTACTCCGTACAAATGTGATCTCACTTGGGTTAATAAACGAAAACATTTATGACTAAACAAAAAGCAAAAAAATGATTTGTGACTAGTTCGAAAGTATTTTTGTTGGTTCTGAATACAGAATTAATTACATAATTTTGGTAATTGGACAGAGGAAATGAAAACAAAAAGCACAAAAAAAACGGCACTAGAAGAAATAGTACAATTAATTAAAAGAAGTTAAGTACATGAGAGAGATTGGCAACAACAATAGTAATATCCAAAATGAAGGGACACTTAGTTGAAAGAAGTTCAGTACATGAGAGAGTCTGAAAAGATCAATAGAGAATATCAATCAACCAAATAAGGACATTTCCTGCGGGTATGATTTGTATCACGACAAATGCTGCAAGCCTTAGGTTTCCGAGCAGGTTTGGGTGCTTTAGTTTTTCCCGGCTTTGAAATATAGACATGGGTTGTGCAAGTAGAATTGTAATGACCACGTTGTCTGCACCTTGAGCAAAAACGAGACGAAGATCGAGATGATTCAGTTGCAGCGGGAATACATTTGGTCTTTAGCCTCCCAGCTTGACGTGGATTATCAGGAGGATGGACAATGGTAACGCGTACATAGTGAGGGAGAATCCAATCATCATGGGATGGATTTGGATTCACATCACCAGAATACATGTCACACAAATTACAAGTTGTGAAAAAATGCGACATATACGATATAGGCTGCTCTTTCGCCGTGCTACAAAAGTAAAAAAAAGGATAAGAATAAGTAGTTGGAACAGAATATGAAAATCATAATGTTACAATTTAATAAATTTACCTTATTGCAGCACACGCGTGAGAACAAGGGAACATGTTAAGATCAAACTCTCGGCATGAACATGAATGCAACTCTAGATCCACCATAAAACTCTTACCAGATTTCTTGACACAAAACCGTGTGGAGTTAATGGGTTCAACAACCATTGTGAAGCCTGCTTCAATTCTAACAGCAACTTCATCTGCAAACCTAGGAGAAAGTTCGTGTGTACGGCTTAAACCAATCTGACGCCGCTGAACAAACCAACCACAAATCATAGAACGAACACAATCAAGTAGAATGCAAACAGGTAATGTTCTAGCCCAGCGTAGCGTTGAATTTATATTTTCACATGCATTAGACGTCAGCACACCATAACGTCTAACTGGAGCAAATCAGTTGGCCCATCGAATAGGATCTATCTCTGTCAATCTACGGTAGGCTTTGGGGCAAATATCCTCTATAACATTCATTATGTGGTAAAAATCTTCCTTCCTACAACATGAGGCAGCTTTTTTGAATGCCTTGACAACATTAACCCCGTATTGCACCAGATTTTTCTGAATATGAAAACAACAAAGACCATGCATTGCTCCAGGATATACTGTTGCAACCGCTTTGCTAATGCTAACATGTTGATCAGAAACAATAACCAAATCATCTTTTTCAACAAATGCTTTCTTAACTTCAGACAAAAACCATATCGATGATCTATCATTCTCTTTATCGCCAATACCAAATGCAAGCGGGAAAATTTGTTCATTAGCATCCTTGGACGCGGATACAAACATGACTCCTTTATACTTACCTTTCAAGTGTGTAGCATCAACACATAACGACAGGATGACGCAAAACCGGAAATACAAGCACTCAGGGCCATGAAAACAAATTCAAAAACATTATCCTCATCAGTTTGCAAAGAAACAACAGAACCTGGATTACAATATTTAGTCATATGTAAGTAGGCAGGCAATCGTCTAAATGATTCATCACTGTCTCCATATATCTGTTGGATGGCACGATTTCGGGCAGTCCATGCTACAGAATACGATATCTAAAAGATATTTATATCAATTTGTTAGTAATTTTCTAGTCTAATAAAAACTGTAAAGAGTAATACTTTACTAATTTTTGTGCATGAACAAATATATATGAATATATTTTCTTACTTAACATAATCAAATTTGCTCCAGTACAAAAAAAAGTTGTATGCAGACTAAATGAAAACCAAAATCTTTATACTCATAAGCAATATCAAAAATGACAAATAATTACTGTTTTGTCGATGAAAGAACATAGCAATGTACCTTGAAACCAAATTCTGTTTGCAAATAGTGTACCATTTCTTTGGGACGCAAGATAGCACCTCGAACCATGAGACGTGGAGCAAAAAAAGCGCTAACCACACTAGAGCACATGGTCCGGTGCTTGTTAACTCTCAAGTCCAATTCATATGTATGGGGTGTTTGCCAATGTGTGATTCTCCAAAAACCCTTAGGACAAGGAGCAGCAGACCGCATATGAAATTGGCACCTTTTAGGGTACTTACAATGCACATAATATTTCGTTCCACTAGAACGCTCGACTGAAAACTCATACTTATTAGTCAAATGATAAAGTCCAACAGCATACATCAAGCTTTCTTTATCAACAAACATAGCACTTAAAACCAAATCCTCGCTACTGAATTTTATTTGAAAGTCACCTTTAATATTAGATTCGGGCAGAGGTACAATTGCTTTGCAAAGTGGGCTCAGATTCTTATCTTGGTGGTAGATACTACGTGGTGGTGAATTACTGGTCAAAGGATGCACAAACTTACTATTGTGAAAGAATGGATGGAAAAGAGGAGCATGCTCAGAGTCATTATAAAATAAATCATATTGATAGCCATCCTTATCATCCAAGCTGTCACTGCTAACAACATCATCATTTGGGTCAAAATCATTGTCTTCCTCATCGTCATCCTTGCCCGATTCACAATGATCACCAACATGGGACTCATCAATTGAGGACTTATCAGCATGTTTCCTTTTAAGATTCGGAGCATCTGTTGGAGTGCATGGTTTCAAAGGTGACCCCACTGTGACATAGAATTTCCTAACACCATTCTCTAATGCAAAATTGAGCTCAACATTATTAGTGACATTAAAGCGAACACAAGTACCATCATCTATGGGTGAACCCACCAAGCAAGATACCAAACATAAACCGGAAAATTGTTGAACACCACCAATGTTGGACTGAACTTTGCTTAGGAAATCTGGAAATGAACGCTCAACATTGGATAGTAGCAACAACAACTTTTCACCACCTTGGTACAAGTCATTAATCCAAACACCATCAAAATGAACTACAACTGACGTAAAATCCATCTGAAAACGGCAGTAGAAGGATTTTAACAACAATATAAAACTTCAAATGGAGTGTTAATCTTATG
Organism: Schizonepeta tenuifolia; assembly: GCA_029490685.1. Lineage (NCBI taxonomy): Eukaryota > Viridiplantae > Streptophyta > Magnoliopsida > Lamiales > Lamiaceae > Schizonepeta > Schizonepeta tenuifolia. The sequence goes on from CM055956.1 coordinate 57,655,473, forward strand.
AGACTTGCTGAAAAAAACATACCTGACAACAATGGCAGCATGTTGACGCAGATACCAAAGTATTAGAATGTAGGAGTTAAATTGTGAAGCAGGAAACCCAGATGTGTCGAAACAAATCTTGGGGAAAATTAAGAAAACCCCCAATTTCAAATTTGAGGAGGGACGAAATGTTTGGTAGAGTTAGGGTTTTCTGGAACAAATATACGTATTTCTCTCTCTATTATCAACGAACACGGTTGCTGTAAAACACGATTTCAAATAGTAGAAGTAAAAAAAATTAGAAACGAGCTCGGTTTATTGTACACATATATATTATTTGTTACTCATAATAATTCTTGTAGCTAAAAAAAGTAGGGATGTTTTTATTAATTTATAAATATGTAAAGATTTTTGTTACTGAGCAAAAATTCAGCGGAATAAATTGTATACTAAAAATGAACAAAAGTATGAATAGATTTTTTGTTACTACTCAAATCATTAACAATTAGTTCTTAACCATATTTTATGAAGACCTCAAAAACAATTTTGTGTTACTAATCAAAAGAATTTTTATGAAGGCCTCAAAATCATTGTGGTCCTCAGTAATAAATGAAAAAGAAGGGATGAGATATAAAATTGAGGTCAGCTTAACGTGTGACAATTAGGGTGAAAAAACACCTTCATCAACTAATATGGCTGTAGGTTAGAATTTTTGTTACTGCACAAAATTCACAATAATTTTTTGAATATTACATAAAACACAAAATACTATTGAATGCATAAACACAAGCTATCATTTACAAGAACCAAGTTGAAATATATAGATATAGAGATATATAAGTACGTAGTTAGAAGACATAATAATACAAATTCGTAATAAATATATTACTACAAGTACGAGTTGAAAAACTAAAAACAGATTACATAACTGAAATTAGTACAAATGCTGCAAATAGCTAAAAAGCAACAACCATAAGCCTGATTAGTAGAGCACCGATTGCATAATCTTTCCACAGCGACTTCAATTTCAAACCAGAAAGTTCCTCCCTCAATTCAAAATCATTCAAAGTGAGATGTGCATTAGATTCTTCAGCTTCATTCTTTGCAGTACGGCATTGATTACAATCAAATTCTACAGTACGAAGTTTGTGTTGCAAATCATCCCTCTCCTTACGATATTGAGCAGCAATTGTAGATGCAATATTTTCTGATAAGACCATCTTCCTATATGATTCTTGGAGATTGCAAACCTGTTCCTTATACATATCACGCTCACGACGAAGTTGTTTAATGTAATCACATTGAATATCCGTAATATTAGGGTCAATCCAATCACAAAACTGACAAACATCCTTCTACAAAATAAATTTTAAAACAACAATCAAATAGTAGCTATATTGCATCAAAGGAACTATCAAAAAAGATAACACTAACTTTTATACCTCCAAATTAGGACAACTAAAATACCTCTTAGCAGGATCATCATCAGAAAAAAACGTGTTCACCATGGCTTTCAAACCATGTTTACATGTCATTTCAACCATGGTGCCTGCCAAACAGAGT